>CM061142.1:766363176-766799144 GCA_030789695.1 Scilla litardierei
TCGTTACGACTGGACTAGAATTATTAGGCACTCCTAAAACGTCTAATGATCCAATTTTAATTAGATTCTCTATCCTAAAACAGGGTTCACATCAATATTAATGAAGTTAAATTACTAATACGTTAACTACGTTAAGTTGTTAATATGAATAAATATACAACATATTATTATAGCAACCTAGGCTAACATTAGCTAGAAGTTGTAAACAAGATGTCTACCCTATAGTTCTAGTGTGTTTACATTATTATAATAAGTCAGATCATCATCTATTAACTGTTTAAAAAAACTATTAGCAATTGATATAAACGTGTTATAACGAACGTTTACTAACCGTTGTGAAGAGGTATTCCCACGAGCTACCGGGTGATCGTCGCAAGAGGACAACGACTATGGGAACGTTGTAGCGACGTGTGGGAAGGTTGACAACAACTCGGGGCTGTCATGTGTCGCTGCCGTGCAAGGAAGCGTCGTTGCCGCGTCAGGGGGCCTGCTGCTGCTGTCAGCGCTTGGGCAGCGCTGTTACACCGCGTGGGGGAAGCACCACGCGCCTGGAGGGAGACAACGCCGGGCACTGGGGATAGGATCGCCGGGTAGCGGGCTAGGACCGTCGGAGTACGTCCTGGAGGTCAGAGGGGAGAGGCTAGACGTTGGGGGAAAGGTCCGACGATGGGTGGACTGGAGGTCGGAGAGAACGGGAGTCGGGTGAGGGAGTTGGCGGCGCAAGTAGGGAAGAACGTGATGAAAAGAATAGCCCTAGGGCTGCAACGGTTTAAAAGGAGTTGGTTTGCTATATAGGGTTGATTTTGGGGGTGCACTTAAGGAATAGAAGAGAGTGGGAAGAAGATATGGGTGGAAATATGGGAGATGAATAGCCAATTTCAGATTTGGATGGATACGTTAGTGATATGATTCCGATTGCTATACAACTTTGTGATTTGGGTAGTTTGAGGGTCAGGGAAGACAGAGGTGAGAGAGAGTAGGGTATAGTTAAGGGAAAAGAGGATGAGCCTAGCCTAGGGAAATAATCATGTGAAACTTAGGCTTTAATATTGTTTGATTGGGAAATTAGTGTAAGAACGGGTCAAACGGAACCCGATAATTACGAGAAAAATACCGGGTCGACTGTGTCGACGAGAGAAATGAAATTAAGAAGATTGGTCACGGCTAGGGCGACGAGAAATGGAACTAAAAATAAAAAGGTCTAACGACAAAAGTGAAAACTACGACGCCTCTACAAACAAAGTTAATTTGTGGGAGAACGAACCATGAAATGACGTTTCAAAATAATTCCACAAATAAGTACTCTTCCAGAGGGTCACACCAGCATATCACATCATAGGGTTCGGATACAAGAAGAGTTCAAAATAAATACGCGTACGAACAAAAGCACGCGCACGAAAAACGTACGCTCGGAAAACGACCGTGACACTTGATGCCTTAGTTTCACATCTTCACTTACCAAGATATGCTATGAGATCTTCATTCTCTAAGCTTAAGCAAGCTTGATCAATTTACTTGGTCTAAATATCCTATAACATTTAATTGAAATTGTTAAACCACAAAATGATGTTTGCTCATTATCAAAACATGATTAAGAAATCCATATTCCCAACACCGCCCTATAGTGGCCCCTTCCGAATTGTCAAGCTTCCTTCTGAAGTCCGAACAAACAAAGTGCCGAGCCGATCTGTCCGAGCTATCCGAAGCTCAGACTGTAGAGTTCACAATCCACGAGCCGCTGATCCTCTAAACCGAGGAACCAAATGTGCTGCTGAAGTCCAATAGCTCGGCATCTGATCTGTTTGGCTTGTACAGAGTCAGCCAGGTTGAATCAAAGCATAGACGAGCTACCTCTGTACAATATAGCTCAGTTGTCGACCAAATACTTCTCTAGTGCCTTAATTGAGCCAACTTTCACACAACCCATGCGCCGCCGCACATATGGGCTACCTTGCGCCCATCACCTCCTTCACTCAAACTTTTTGCCTGACTCGTGCATCGGAGGGCGGGTGGTCCGCCCCCCGGTCCTCTGATGTCTCTTCCTATCTATTTCAAGTTTTGAAAAAAGAGGACGACCCGACGAAACTGCATGTCCGAGGTCAACATGTTAAGGGATTACTCGTCCCAATGTTCCGGTCCTGCAAGAATACATGCATCAATAAGACTAATGAAAAATACACGAAGAAAATGCAAAGAGCAGCTGCATCAACGCAATACAGATCAGATGCCGAAGCTGGTCATCTCATACCATATCATACTACCGGAGCGCACCAGCCTACGTGGGAGCTCATTGGCTTTGATAATCGACGATCTAGGGGGTATATTGGGGTTTTGTGCTAGGCTTGTAGTTTTGATTCGGAATTTATTAAATCAAAATGGGTCATATCCAGGTTGATATGGGTTAGGATATAAAACCAATGGCAATTGCTACACGCACATACCGAATTGCTTTGAGCAAGTCCGCTTTTTGAAATGAATAGTAACGAAATTGAATTTTTGAAATACCCAAAAATACCCTCACATGAAATGATGGTTGTATGTGATGTGTAAAACTTTGTGCTTAAAATGGTGACTTTGCATTCAGTTTTACTCAACGAGCACAACTGACAAAAATTTGGCTGGTTGTGCGCGTTGAGTAAAAATGGCAATGTTAGAGCAAAATTACTCAACGCGCACAACCTCCTAAACTTTTTCCGGTTATGCACGTTGAGAGAAAATGGCAAAGAAAGAGCAAAATTACATTTTAGCCGGTTATGCACGTTGAGTAATTTTGCTCTTACTTTGCCATTTTTCTCAATGCGCACAAACGGCTAAACTTTTGCCGGTTGTGCGCTTTGAGTAATTTTGCTCTTTCTTTGACATTTTTACTCAACGCGCACAAACGACAAATGCGCTTTGAGTAATTTTTCTCTTTCTTTGCCATTTTTACTTAACGCGTACAACCCGCTAAAATTTTGCCGGTTGTGCACGTTGATTAATTTTGCTCTATCATTGTCATTTTTACTCAATGCGCATAATCGGCAAAATTTTACCGGTTTTGCCGGCTGTGCGCTTTGAGTAATTTTGTTCTTTCTTTGCCATTTTTACTCAACGCACACAACCAGCTAAAATTTTGCCGGTTGTGTACGTTGAGTAAAACTGAATGCAAAGTCACCATTTTACTCCTGTGCACAACCACTTTAAGCTAGTGCAGCTGCAATCAAAGGCATGCCAAGCCACTAATTTTGTGGCGAAATATGGGTCCGCGTTCTACAAGTAGTTGTTGATAAAAATAAGCAATACATCGTTGAACCGCCCACCGTCGAGAAGTGCTAAGGGTTATCGAAGTAGTTGTTCTACAGTCGTCTCGGGAGTTATCGAAGCAGCTGTTTTGCGCTGTCTTTACCATTTTTACTCAACGTGCACAACTACTCGTGCATACAACCACTTTGAAATTGCGACCAACCCTGCCCACCACTTCAAAATCATGCATAACCACTAATGAGCAAACGGTTGAACAAATTAATTATGATTGTCCATGTAATTCTTGGGTTTCTTTTGTTTCATCGAAAAAAAATTTCAACTTTCGGTTTTTTTTGTTCAATATCCAACTTTCGTGTTATCACGATCTACGGCTTCCGTCATTCGATTTGTATATGTTATAAGTTTTTTGGGGATTTAATTGGATTTTTTCAAAGATTTTTTCATGATTTTATGATGTTTTGACTTAAGGAATATTTTCGATTCTCCCAGTCGTGTGCTGAGCAGAAACGTAAATAATATTATTTTATTTGGCGTACGCAAAATAAAAAAAACGGACGTGCACAGGGCAATTCGGCATGTGCACGTGGCAATTCCCAAAACCAATACACCATCCGGATTTTACTTATGTAGACGGGTTGACACGAATACAACCTGAACCCATTTTGATCCCACCCGAAACAGAAAGTTTGGCGCTTACCTCCGGTGGAATGGGAAATGAACAGATAATCTATTATACAATTCATGAAGTTTATCCACGTGGCAGTTTTGTCCCACGTTGCAGTTTTGTCCCAATCATATTTTTGGTTGCTGACTGGGGCGCCACGTAGATGTTGGGTGGGGTTCTGGACTTGGCTTTGGGATGTGTTTTTGGTGATTTTTTTTGCGTTTTAGTCCCTGTTTTTCCACTTTTTGCCCCCGACTCTCCTCTTATATATACCCATGTTTTTTTCACTTTGACGACCGCTTATCTCTGTATTTGCGCCTAAGCGACGACGGCATCCGTGTCCTCCAAACACGGATTGTGCCTAGTAATAAAATAAAATAAGACAAATATTTGACATCTGTATAATTACTGTTAACAGTTTGCACACTGTCCATCTCAAGACTACGCTTTTTTCTATCCAATTCTTTCTTCGAATTTTTCTCGTCATGGATTCTTTGATGCCACTTTCTCTCTTCTTTAATTTAATTTAAATTCGATGGCAACGAGAGAAAGAGGGAACTCGTTTGCAAATCATATACTCTTCTTCTTCTCATTATCCGTTATTTTTTAGGGTTCCATCCCTCAGCATCGGATGCCGACTCTTGAGTTCGACTCGAGATCGAGAGGAGTGATGAGGAGATTGCGAGGATTCGAGTAGGGATCTGAGAGGTCTTTTCGATTCTCTTCTCTGGCGATTTTTGTTTTTTTTCTTTTCCTCATTTATTTGAGTGGATAAGGAAGTGAGAGTGATGATTTCGCCGGGGATTAATGTGGTGATGACGGTGATCGGATTCGCCGTCAGCACGATGTTCATCGTCTTCGTGTGCACGAGGCTAATATGCGCCAGAATCCAACTGCGCGCTTCGAGAAGGAATTTTCCAACCGCCTCCAGATCCGATCTCAGCATCGTGAGTTCTCTCTTCTTGTGTTCAATTTCACATTTATAGATAGTCTTTGGGTCCTGGGACCTTTAATTGCTATGATTATTATCAACTGTTTCCTTTTGGCTTATAATTTTAGGCTGTGTGTACTTTTTACTGTTTTGGAATGGTGGTGAAATTTTCCTCTAAATGGTTTGCCGCTTGCTTGATTGAGTGAGTCAAACAGTGATTAAATCTGTGAAAAATGCAGTAATAATAGGGTTTCTCATGAGTTTTTTTGGCTTTTCTAAAATGATGCTACTGTTCTTGCTTGGGTAGTTATTTTCATTCTCGGCGGCCAAAAGGTTGAAAGTTGGTTTTTTTTGACGAATCATTATATTGTTGGAACTTTTAATTGTACCTTTCCAACATGGTTGGTATTTTTTGAGTAATGTTACGGATTGAGTCGCTCTTTTGTTTTCAATACGATATCGTCTATGTCCTGGTTTTGGATTTGCTTTACGTCTTCACTCCTTAAGTTTCAAAAACCATTGTTGATATTTGAGGATATTTGGTATGCTAGGAGATCAACAGATATCATGTGGTCGACGTTTTCTAACAGCAGAACTTTCTCTTGAAACAGCTCGAACGCGGGCTCCACGGATTGGAGCCTGTGGTAGTAGCAAGCTTTCCCACGGAAGAATTTGGGGACAATTTCTCATCTGGTAAAGATACTCAGTAAGTTTGCTCTCGACTGAGTCATTTAGTATGGTTTCATTTCATTTCATGTTCCATGTCGTTTATTCTGATTTACCTTGTCAAGTATTGTCCTGTTAGTACTTCCACATTTAATTTTAAATGCTTAAAGATCATCTGAGAAACCCTTATTCGCTGACTTTTATGTTTTGACATTTTTTGCCTTCTTTATGGATTATGTGTTACCAGAGATGTTGAATTCTTATTTCAATGTTTATGTACCAGAAGGTATCCAATGAACTTAAGCGAACTACGTGGTAAATAACTTAATGAACCGATTATGATGTTATCATAAGTAACTTGAAAGTCAGCTTTCGTGTGACCTTTCTACCATGCTACTATATATGAACTTTGCTTTGCGTTCGGCTTAAGCAATATTGTGTAGCTTTGCTTTTCACCTGAAATGTAATTTATTATATTCCTGAGGTCTTGTTTACACTTCTATCCTTTCATCTTTTTGAGGATGAGTACTGCTGAGAGTATGGAATTGTCGTAGTCTTTGAAAATTGAGATGACAACTTAGTGTCATGATCCAAGTAATTGACCTGGTACTTCCTTGTAAGAAAGAGTATGTTTGCCACATGCGTATCATCCGATGTCTTGTTGGAGACTTGAAAATAGTGAAGTGCACCAAATTTAGAGCACCTATCAATTAACAAACTGAATGTTATCTTGTTGGCATGCTGAGCCGGCAGACATCCAAGATGCTGTCAGTAGAAAAATCATTCCAAATATGATCTTGAATTGGCTCTGGCATGGAAGTGGTGCTTTTTGATGAGCCATTTGCAATTTGGCAAATTGGACATCCCTGAGCAGGTTGCTAACAACCTTTTTTAATTGTGCCCAAGAAGTGTTGTTATTCCAAAAGATCCGTAGTTGTCACTTCCAAGATGCCGATTAGTTAACCAACATGTAGATCTTGCGTAATCTACTTTCCTGACAATATTGGTTACCACTGAACAAATATTCATCCTTGGCGTGCATGATTCCAACTGGGCGTTTCAACTGATACTAGACTATTTTTTAGTCATACATCTCGTTCAAGTACTCCAATTTCATAATTTAAGTTTGCATGCCACAACCCACAACTACCATGGTACTTTACCCTAATGCATCTGTGGCCAACTTTTGCTTAGCTAACAATGATGTGTGTGTGTGTGTGTGTGTGTGTAAAATTAAACAAAAAGAAAATCAAAACCTCTCTGTCCTCCTCTGCTGATGCCAAGGGTCATCTCTATTATTGTCATAATTGTCCCAACTATCACATTAAGACTATCTTTATCTGAACACCCCCATCTTGAAATTTAATTCAAATAGGCACTTCCTTTATCCAGAGATCCCTTCAAGGCCATCATCTCCTCTCCTCTCTCCAAGATTAAATTTCAAAAATTCACTCAAAAACACTCCGTCCATTTCTTCTACACTTAAGATAACCTCTCTTGAATATTCAGGCTCAATTTTAGTGGGTTTTGGAGATAAAGGCGAAAACCACTAGGAAAGCTTGTGGTCTTTTGTGTGATCAATAAGAAAGATTGAAAATTATTCATTGGGCCCGTTGGATGAATTCATTTCAAAGTGAATTTTCTTCCAATGACTGCAACTTTTTGACCAATCATGGTGCAATAGAAAATGAAGTGAGATAATTACCATATGTGGGCACCGTTATTTTTTGATATTGAAAAAAGACATTAATGGGTGTCAAAATTTGTGAGGTTCTTTAAAGCTATTAAAATTTTCTGAATGGCGAGCGGCGGAAAATTTAGCTATCTGAATGGTTAATGGTGGAAATTCTATAATTTGAATATCGATGTATATTGTATCAAATTTTCATTTTTTGTTTTTAAGTTTCTTGGCTTCTAATTATATCGAATTTTTTTATTGAATTCTGAGAGTACGTTAGAAGAGAAGTGCAAAAATCGAGACATAGAGGAGATATAAATCAATTTGAGAGATAGGGGAGATGGGAAAATAGTTGGAAGTATAATGGGTTCTAAAGATTAGGTGATGATTGATGTGGGTGACTTGTAGCTAAATTTCCTTAAAAAACTAGTTAATTAAAACCTACTGGGCAAAATAGTTCAAAATATATCATGTGTTGGTAGGTATTAAAGTGAAAAGTAGTTCAAACGTTTTGTATTTACCTGAATGGGTATTCTAACAGTCATTAAATGCAGCCTCATATTTGAGTTATACATGCTGGCATCATGTGAGGGACGGACAAAAGTATTTGTATTATTTCTGCTTTTAATATTTGCAATAAATGGTGTAGATTTAATGATAAAATAAAATTTGAAGCCTAGAGACTTCTACTAATCATAGCTAAAGTGATTCACTCCCTAGTTTCTATCAAAGAGAAACATATTTAATTGTATTTTATTTAAAAATTGAATACCATACAGATTCAAATTGTAGATTGGAATTCCATATTCATTTTAGATATAGCTCACTACTTTTTCCTTGCAAAGCTTAAGCAAATGTCACGTTTTCTCAAAGTAGATTGAATTTAATCCATCCAATTGAGCTCATATTTGAGCTACAAATGACATTTAATTTGACTACTTCGACATCTTATTTAAGCATGAGCATTACTGCACTAGCATATTGACTAGCATGAAACTAAGGATGTCACCCATTAATTGTTATCAGAAAGAAGTTAAGGAGTTATTTTTTTAAACTTTAGAGTATAGTCCCATCAAAGATTTGAATGTAACATAGACCAGTAATCTTGGTGAACAATGCAAACAATCAACTGTTTTGGATGGTGGAAAATCAGAAGTTTCCCTTAGACATCTAAACTAGTTTCCATATCATTTTCAACTTCTGGAATTTAGTTGCTGGATTCGTGGTATATCTTTATTGAACAAATATTTTTCTGGGCTCATTAAAGCATAGGGAGATATCTGATGTGGTCTTCTGAAAGAACACTTTGATAGAACCATTCTCATAGCTTTGCTAGATGTTTCATGGCCCTTTGGAGCCATGTAACTCGTATATATTTTGGTATCTATAGACTATTTTATTTCATTATCCAAGGCTTATATTGAAGTTTGCTGGGGCATGTATGATAAGACTTATAAAGATGCATAAATTCAAGTGAGACTATTCTCCATATAATTCATGTGTCATCGGTCATGCTCAGAAATACTAAATGATCTCAGTAATATTGAAACTCCTTAGTTAATCTTGTCACTGATGTAATCATTGATTTATCTTCCACTTTACATGTCTGAGTGTAAGCACTAAGCAGATAAGCCATACACTTGATGAGCCGTGCAAAGGGGAAGGATGAGTGCACATGATGTGTATCAATTAAAGCTTCTTGGGGGTCTTATATAATTTGTGTGAGAGTAATTTTATGTCATTATGTAGTTTAATTAATCTTGGAGGCACATCCTGCCATTTGTTTATCGATTAAGCTTATCCTTGAAATCGATGAACTTAATGCTCTCCTAATGCTCTCCTGAGTACTTTTGAGGTGAAATAAATAAATAAATAAAAATAAAATTAGAGGTTTGTATTCCTTGAAGTGTTTTTATGAGCTAGCATAAGATACACATAGATGTTGTATAAAGCCTCCTTTTTATTCTTTTTCTTTCATGGGTTGGCATGGCAAGTACATTTACACTGGAAAAATAGTAGTATGATTACTGTTGGTGGACCTTATGTATGGGTTTTATTGGAACATGAGATGGCAAGGAGAAACATTAGAGGGAGATGGTGAATAATGTTTATGAAATTCTAAAATAAACTTCTAAGTTTCTCCCAAGACTTTATCTTGAGTTACCAAGTTAAAGTCTTTATCAACAAATAATCTTGCAATATTAGAATGCATCAGAAATAAGCGATTTGTAGGAGAATAAAGCAAAACAGAAAAATAATCTCAAATACAACAAGTTTATTTTGGTTCATCCCTCTAAGGCTAATCTAGCCCACACAATTATGTTGGGTCTTAATCCATTATTTCAACAAATAATACACCACCTCGCATACAACGATGATTTGCAATACTAACTTACTTACAACAAGGATTTGCAACACTACCTTACCTACAATAAGGATTTACTCTCACAAGTGAGAACACTTACATTGCTTTTGTTGATACAATCACATATAATCACCTATAGTCTAAGTTGAAACTCTTGTGTATGTGATGAGTCTATAGAAAAATCTTGATATCAGAAGGTTGAAGTTGTGTCTTTGGGAGATCAAGAATTTGGCCAAAGAAAGATCGGAAAACTTTAGATCAAAGACTAAGAGAAAGATGGGGTTTCTGTAAATCTGTTGGAGCACAAAAACCTTTTCTTTTTTGTAAAATATTGATTATGAAACTTGGTAATGAATTCTGACCAACCCTTTATTTATAGAAAATTTTTGGGTCAGAACAGATTACCAAAATATCCCTCCAACAATAAAAAAAGGCTATTGAAAATCTGTTTGTTATAGGCCAACGGCTAATCGATTAAGCCATGACTAGTCGATTGCTAAATGTATTTTGGTCGACTAGTCCATGCATTACACAGATCTGTTTTGTTCTCTGTAAAATCTTGTCGATTATTGTACATTGGCTAATCGACCACAGTGTAAGGTCTAGTCGACTAGCTGATCTATATTGGTCGACTACGTCGCCATGCTTGCTAGCATAATAAACCATGTCAGATCTAGTCGACTGGGTGTCAGACTGGTTGACTGGTTAGCTTATAAAAATGGTTTTAGACCAATAAACACATAGGAAATGTCTGAAAACAATTTATATATATCGCTAAGTGTGTGTGAGCTTCATCCAAGACCTTAACATTCTATTATAAGGTAAAGAGAAAAGTGTGAGCTTCATCCAAGACCTTAACATTCTATTATAAGGTAAAGAGAAAAATAACATCATTTACAATTTACACATAGGAAATGTTTGAAAACAATTTATATCTATTGGTAAGTGTGTGAGAGCTTCATCCAAGGCCTTAACATTCTATTATAAGGTAAAGAGAAAAATTACATCATTTACAATTTACATTGAAGCTTTTGATGCAATTCTAGCTCTTGATTCTTCTTGTCTTGATTCATTTGATCCTTGTGCCTGGTTGAACTCACGATCTCTTGAGTGCATTTTGGTTTGCTTTGAACTCTTTATATCTGCACACGTAGATGCTTAGATGACACGTTTGTTCATCATCTAAACAAATATGGTGACTTAATATCCCAACATTATTTTTCTTTTTGATGATGACAACCATAAATTCATATTAATGTTATATAAATATTTACTTTTTCTGAAACATAGTATGTTAGCAAAAGTTACCAATGTATGATGCAAATGCACATATAGAATGAATGTCAGCTAATCTCTCTCACCCTTTTGTTATTATTAAAAAGGATATGAAATTATGCTCTTTGCTCCTCCATATGAGCTAAATGTCATGAGTCAAATTATGCTCTTTGCTCCTCCATATGAGCTAAATGTCATGAGTCAACTATAATGTTCTTACAGTGTAGGTGACTCAATATCATGATACCAAGTATTATATGGGAGAGATGCATGATACCATATGTTATAAATAATGATACCAATTGTTAAAATAAATATAAACGAACAAACTTTCTTTCCAATCTTTATTGAGCTCCTCCTAAATTCATGCATGCACTCTTCCTGAATCATGGGTTTGTATGAGATATCATCAAAGGTACCTGAAAATAAACACGAAATTTTGGGATCCTATATCTTTTGGGTTCTTGGGTTAGATCAATTCAATTATGATATTATAAAAAACTATCACATTTTATTAAAATTAATTCTATTTAACTTCAGACAAAATAAACCAATGAGCATGGATATTCGAACATAATGGGGTTAAGAATAATCATTACAAATGAACCCAATACTAATTAAAACAGAAATTTATGAAGCACTAGAATCTATCAGGAATGGAGGAACTAGTCGAATGTAGTGACTTGACTAGTCGACTAGCAATAAGTTAATCGACTAGTAGTTTCGCACTGGTCGACTAACAGAATGCTGTCCGATAGAACTCTGTTGTAGTCGACTAAAAATAGTGAAATACTTGTTATAAAAATATTTTTGTTATTAGTCTTTTATTATCTAAGGTACCCATAAAGTTAGCTTTAGAGTTTTCGGTACCTTGGTGGTTTAAAAAGATTATGTCATTCAATCGGAAACCATACCCAATTGGGTTTGGAATTTCTAATGCTTTTATACGTGTAATTTTTAGATACATGAATGTTTTCCATGAAGATATTAACATAATTATTTTTCATTTTAGTTGAACCTCTTTTAGGAATCCAAACCTTAAAAGCTTTATCATGGGTACCTTAGTGGTTTTAAAAGATTATGACTAGCAGTAAGTTAATCGAGTAGTAGTTTCGCACTGGTCGACTAACAGAATGCTGTCTAATAGAACTTTGTTGTAGTTGACCAAAAATAGGGCAATACTTGTTATAAAAATATTTTTGTTATTATTCTTTTCTTATCTAAGGTACCCTTAAAGTTAGCTTTAGAATTTTCTGTACGTTAGTGGTTTTAAAAGATTATGTCATTCAATCGGAAACCAAACCCAATTGGGTTTGGAATTTCCAATGCTTTTATACTTGTAATTTTTAGAGATATGAATGTTTTCCTTGAAGATATTAACATAATTATTTTTCATTTTAGTTGAACCTCTTTTAGGAATCCAAATCTTAAAAACTTCATCAAGGTTATAATTCTTCATGTTTTTATTTATAGTTTTCTTGGAAAAGTTTTTATATAAATATGCATGATTTTGCTTAAGTTTATGTTGAACTTGATTTTCCTTATTATAACCTAGAACAAATTTATTATTAGTTCGTTGTTGAGTTCTTAGTAATTTATTCCAAGTTTTCTTTGCCTTTGTTAAATTCTTCATCATTCTTATATAAATCTTTATATTTAATTTAATGGTTAAAACGTCCTTATCTAGTTCATTAATCCTATTATTTAGGTTTTTACATTCATTTTATTTTATAATTGTGTTTTCTTCTTTTGATTCTTTGTTTTCAACACTGAAAGTTATACATTTTCTTTTTAAGTCATTATTTATGTTAACTAAATCTTCTGAGATTGTTTTATTTTTTAATATACTAATTTCCTCTTTAAATTCTTTATTTCCCCTTTTCTTATTCAATTAATCTTTCATTATTATTAATGTTAGAACATTTTATGTACTTTCTTAAAAGTTAAAAGTTCTTTTAACTTGTTTTCATATTGCGCATAGAGTTTGTGCACTCTTTTTCAATCATGATCTTCATCATTATCATCATTACTATTGTCGGAGTCTAGGTTAGAGTTTATATTGTCCCCGATTGCCATGAAGCATGTGTAGGCTCTGTTCCTGCTTTCTTTTTCCTCTTCGGATGAAGAGTCATTGGTTATCTCGTTGGGATATTGATCCCAAGCAATCAAAGCTTTCTTCTTTAGTTTTTTGGCTTTTCAAATCTTTTTTCCTTTGTTTTTCTCCAAGAGACATTTCTTCTTTATATGACTTGGCTTATTGCATCTATAACAAATAGTAGATTTGTCAGATAATTTTTATTTTCCAAGTTTGACTTTACATGACTTTATATCATTTTTTGAAACCCGTTGTTATGAGTGCAAGTTGATCCTCAACTTCATATTTTGAAGCCTCCGACGCTGTAGTGACTTTGAAGGCAAGAGCTTTCTTCTTGTTGCATTGCTCTTTGTCCTTCTCTTTCATCTAAAACTCATATGCCATGAAGTTGCCAATGAGATCTTCCAAGGTGGGCTTAGAAAGATCATTTCCTTCTTCTATGACAGTTGACTTCCTCTTCCACTTGGGAGTAAGAGAACGAAAGATCTTACTCGTGCTCTTCTTATGAGTAATTCATTTCTAGCTCTGTGATAGGAATATTGCAAATCTGAAATTAAATTGAAGAAAACAACAATAAAAGAGATAACTTTGGTTACAATTCTAGGGGCAACTACCCTCCCAGGACGCCGATAAGCGAGGTGTCCGCACTCTCCTAAGATCCCCTCGAAGAACTCTCACAAAATATCAATTATAAGCATCAGAAATAAAATGACGGCTAGCCCTAGTTTAAGAATAAAACCCCTCTCCTCATCAATTACAAGTTTGCCATTAAAATTAATTAAATCAAAGAAAGTCGAATATGCCCCTATGTTGAGGCGGTCCCCCTTGCGCGTGCGTCGGCTGGCTGGTCCCCTCCCTCTGGTCAGTGGATCTAACATTACTTCCCCCAAAAATCCACCTTGTCCTCAAGGCGGTGCATGAAGTTACTGGCGGTGCTACTTCGATTTGGGATCGTCTTCCACTCTGATCCCTTTATCCTCCATGTCATCCTCCTCGTCTGCCCCAGCTATCAACACTTGCAGCTTGCGACCCCCGCAGTGGTGTCCTGGGTGAACCGCTCGTCGCATCTGAAACAGAGCCCTTTCTGCCTCTTCTCCCTCATTTCTGCGTCAGTCATCTTCCGGAATTGGCCCCCAGCTGGTGGTGCGCTGCCCTGCTCCCCAGTCTTCTCAATACTCACCTGATCCGCCCCTGTAGCTGTTTTCTGTTCTCCTGTCGCGGTTGGGACACTGCAAGAGACTGGTCCGCTCCCACCACTCCTAGCCTTCCTCTCCTCCAACTGACAATTCTCCGCCATCTGAGCATACTCCATGGCCTCCATCCGACTCTGGGGCTTCTGCATGGGCACCGCTATTCGAATGGTGGCTTTCAACCCCTTCATGAAGGTGCTCTTCATCGTCTCATCTGTCACTCCGTGCACCTGTCCTGATAGGGCCTCAAATCTCTCTAGGTAGTCTCTCACCGTGCCCTCCTGTCTGAGTGATAGCAGCTGCTATCACACGTTCCCCAAGTGGGTGTCCCTGAACATCTCCACCATCTGATCCCTAATCTTCTCTCACGATCGGAAAGGACGCTTCACGTCCTTCCACTGAAACCATGCGAAGGCCTTCCCGTCAAGACAGATACCTGCTGCCTCTAGTTTCTGCTCCTCCGTCATGTGTGAGACTCTGAAGAATCGCTCCTTTCTGTAGATCCACGAAACTGGGTCCACCCCATTGAATACATGCATCTTCAACTTTCGCAGCCTGTCCATATTGAATCACTGATCCCCTCGTCCCCTGCCATATCTGGGCTGATGATAGTACTGCCATCTCTCCTGGTGCGTCTCGTATCCTCCTTGCGGTCCACTTCACTGATCTCCCTGGCCTCCCTGGGGCTCCTCTCCTTGCCCACCGTAGCCTCCAGTCTGGCCCCTAGCTCATCCTGATAGCCTTTGTGTCCTCATCCGCGGTCCCTGGGGCGCCCTTCATAGGTGTAGGTAGGAGGACGCCCTCCTTCGTCGCTGTACCGAGGGTCGGGAGGGTCCCGGAAACCTCCGGCATCATCATAGTACTCATGCCCCTCACCGGAATCAAATCCACCATCAAAACCACAAGCCGGGGCCTCTGAAAAAGGCGGAAAATTCCCCGGACCCTGTAGGTGATCGTGCGCCGCTGCCCACCCTCGCGGGGGGCTCGTCAGCCGTCGCTGGGGTCCCAGCGGCCCTGCAGAGGGCCCGCGGGGGCCCTGTCGAGGCCATTTGAGGCCCCAGCGGCCCTGCACAGGGGCCGCGGGGCCCTGCTGGTGGATTCTGGGCCCCCGCGGCCCTGTAGTGGGGCCACTAGGTTCGCCGGAGGTTGGGCCCCATTCGCCGGGCTCGAGCGGCTCCGGGGGTGCGCCGCCCCTTGTCTGCCCTCCCGGGGGCCCGCGGGAGCCAGATACAGCTCCTGTGCCCCCCTGTTGTTTGGCACGCGTCGTGGGAGCGATGGCTAGGTCCGTCGCCCCCCTTTGCTGCCTCCTCCGCTTTCCGTTGTATTGCCTCTCGATAATCCATCATCCATGGCGTTCCATCTTCCTCCTCGTCGACTTCCTCCTGCTCGGGGCGAGATTCGCATCAAAAAGCTCCTCTTTTTCCTTCCCTTTGACCAAAGGTGGTGCCTTCTCGCTGATTTATGGTTTCCCTCTACGTTTCCATCCTTTCCTGTGTTTGCCGTCAATTGAAAAATTAATTGCGCAAATTGTTCGTCGTGTTTCTCTTGCCTCGCCGTCAATTTTTCGATGGAAGCCGTCAACTTTACCATGGATTCAGCGTTTCCTACCAACGATTTCTTGATCCCGTCGATCTCACTTGTGATTTTGCCTCCAAAGCCTCAATTTTGTCTTGTGATCTTGTCGAAGCCGCTATGGATCGTCACGTGCTTTGATACCAAATTGATAGGAATATTGCAAATCTGAAATTAAATTGAAGAAAACAACAATAAAAGAGATAACTTTGGTTATAATTCTAGGGACAACCACCCTCCCAAGACGCCGATAAGCGAGGACGTCCGCACTCTCCTAAGATCCATCGAAGAACTTTCGAAGAACTCTCAAAAAATTTCAATAATAAGCATCAGAAATAAAATGAAGGCTAGCCCTAGTTTAAGAATAAAACCACTCCTCATCAATTACAAGTTTGCCATTAAAATTAATTAAATCAACGAAAGTCGAAAATGCCCCTAGGTTCCGGCGGTTGCGCACGCATCGGCTGGCTGGTCCACTCCCTCTGGTCTGTGGATCTTACACTCTGCAAGTATATTGATGATCTTGGTAAACCACACATACATTCTGTTATGGATTCACCTCCTTACATCACGAAGTGCTCGTACCTATGGGCATAAAGCGAGGATTTTGTAGATTTAACTTTGCTATTATCTTCATGAGTTACCTTAAGCATGTTTCATATTTGATGCATGGATGTAGCATAAAGACTTGGTTGCACTCCGTTGTGTCGATTGCACAATATAGTGTTGACATCGTTTTGGCATTTAGTGCAATCATATCCTTCTATTTCTTGGTCCATGAGTCTTTCACTTTGTGGGTTCTTCAGAAGGACACTTCATCATATTTCATAGATCATACATGAAGTGTATCTTCATCCTTTTTTTCTAACTTCCATAGTTGGATCCGATGAAGAATAGTTGATTGGCATACATGAAACTTGTTGTTTATTGATGCCACCATTCTAACTTCCATCATTCAAACTCGTTTTAATACCACCATTCAAACTCGTTTTGATACCACGTGTTAGAACTTGAGACGACAAGGAGAAACACTAGAGGGGGCGAATAGACAACAAGTTTCTCCCAAGACTTTATCATGAGTTATCAAATTAAAGTTGTAATTAACAAATTATCTTCCAATTTTAGAATACATCAAACATAATCGATTTGTAAGAGAATATAACAACATAGAGAAATAATCTCAAATACTGCAAATTTATCCCGGTTCACCTTTTTAGGGCTAATCCAGTCCCTAAAACCTGATGGTTCCTTAATCTACTATTTCAACAAATAGCACTCCCACCTCGACAATAACGAGAATTTGCAACATCACCTTGCATACAATAAGAATTTACAACCCATTTTGCCTACAATAAGGTTTTACCCTCTCACAACAATAAGTGAGAAAACTTAATGCTTTTGTCGATACATTCACATATAGACCAAGTTGAAGTTTTTGTGCATGTGATGAGGCTATAAAAAATGTTCTCAAAAGATAGAATTTGTGGTTTTATGAGATCAAGGATTTTGCCAAAGAAAGATGAAAAATCTTTTAGATCGAAGGCCAAGAGAAGGAAATGGTTTTTAAAATCTTTTGGAGCCCAAAAAATTTATTTGCAAAATATTAATCATAAAAACTTGATAATAAATACCAAACCTCTATTTATAGGAAAATTTTGGATCCGAACAGATTACCAAAATACATATCCAACGGTAAAAAACGGCTTATAAAAACTGCCTGTTATAGGTCAACGGCTAGTTACTAATCGACTAGAGCACACCTTCTAATAGACTAGGCCATGACTAGCCAATTACTAAATGTATTTTGGTCGACTAGTCCAAGCATGATACATTACAGTTTTGCTCTTTGTAAAACCTAATCGATTGTTGTACATTGGCTAGTCGACTACAGTATATTGTCTAGTCAACTAGTTCATCTATATTGGTCGACTAGGTGGCCATGCTTTTTAGCCTATATAAACCATGTCAGACCTAGTTGACTGGGTGTTAGACTGGTCGATTGGTTAGCCTATTAAAATGGTTTTAGACCAATGAATACTTAGAAAATGTTTGAAAATAATTTATATCTATTCCTAAGGGTGTCAAGCTTCAATTAGGGCCGTAAAATTCTACGGCAAGGTAAAAAGAAAATTTACATCAGTTACAATTTACATTGAAGCTTTTGATGCAATCTAGGCTCTTGATTCTTCTTGTCTTGATTCATTTGATCTTTGTGCCTTGTTGAACTCACGATTTCTTGGGTGCACTTTGATTTGTTTTGAACTCTTTATACTTGCACTTATAGATGATTAGATGACACGTTTGCTCATCGTTAAAACACGTGGGGTGACTCAATATCCAAACAGGTGGACGACTCAATATCCAAACAGGTTCCACCAAACATTGTCCTTCATATACCTGTAAGTAAAATATCGGTGGCTCTTGAAAACGTCCCGTGCTAGGACTAAATTACACTATGTGGAATTTGGCTAGGGAAAGTGCTTCATGAGGCCCGCATTTAATGTTTGTGAAACAGAGCAATTAGCAAGTGTAATCATCATTGCTTAAGCTTTCTGTCGGGGAAACAATTCCTTGACAGGCTTGATGTGCTGCTAGATGATTAAATTTGGAGAGAGATTGAGTGAAATAGTTTTATTAGCAAATAAAGAAATTTACAAGTGATTACATCTTCTATGAGACCCATATGAGCGTGCGCATGCGTGCACACATCTCTATCTTCTGTAAGTTTCCCTACTACCTGCATTCTCGTTTGCTACACCCTCGCATGCGCCCACAGGTGGGAGGCAACCTACATAAGGTAGAGATGATACACGAGGAGACTGTAGGACTACTGTGCAATCTTTCACCTTTACCTGAGCTCAGGTTACTATGTGAAAGGTAGTAATATATCACGATTTAGTGTTTTCTGGAATGATGTATCAATTTTGCAGCCAAAGAAACCTTTTTGATTCCATTTCATCATAACATTCCTGTTTTACTCTTTTCCCTGCATAGGCAAACCTGAGCACATTTTCTTTTTGGTGTGATGACATCCCTATATGTAAGCTATTATTTTGATTGTCTGCTTACTGCTTTATAATCAATTTATGTGATCATACTACATAGGTTTTACCTGCTATTAATACTAGCAATGTGCATCATTATTTTATTGGTTATTTCTATACTACAATCTGCTAAAGTTTCATATGAAATATTACTCATCATGTTTGCTTCTCATTTTAGTTGGTTGTTTTGCTGATTACTTCATACTCTTCAAATTTAAGAACCACAGAGTACAATCAATATTTCCTTGGCGTTCTTCTCTTAACCAATATATCCTACATTTGCATAGCAGTATTTTTGTTGTCATTAATAATAATAGGAATTGGTATGTCAGTTTTTTTGGGGGTTGTTTTGGGATCATCAGTTGTATGGTTGTACCGTTTGGGTCATACATCGTCCTATAATACTCTAGTGTGGACCAATGGGCAAGATTGTTATTTGTCAGCTGTCAGGCACTCAGGATTAGTTGCCAAATGTGAAGATGATGTGTGTTTGAGCAGCATATGAATTTGAGCAGTTGAACTCACATCAATAACTTTACCTTGTGGGATGGGACAGACAAGGAAACAGTCTTTTTCCTATCAACTGGTGATTAAGGAGTGATACGATTTGGGGGTCAAATCGTATTTAGGGCTGAATTTAAAAGAGGAAAAATGGAAAAGAGAGGAATTTCTATTGAAATACGAAGAACAATAAGATAGATTTGATCTTTTTCTGGAGAGATCACTCCCTAACTTGAATTAAAGGATCAAGTCTAATCCCCCACTAACCCTAGCCGTCACGGCAATCTAATCTCAATTCTTCGATAATGACAACTAGGGTTTTTGGGGTATTTATAGGACTCATCTAGTCATTGCTAATCGCACACACCGTGACTTAAGCAATGACTACGATGTTACAAAGCAAAAAACAAACCAAGCTAAGTAAGATAAGGTGGGTAGCTCTAATTCCGGCCCGTGCCCGTGCCCGCTTGCCTCCTCTTGTAGACGACCGCATCATTACTCCCCCCCCCAAAAAAACGAACCTTGTCCTCAAGGTTGTAGTCTGGGAACTGAGCCCTGATGGTATCTTCCCGCTCCCAAGTAGCCTCGTGGTCAGGCAACCCCAACCACCTTACCAGCACCTCCCTACCGCCCCTCTCAGTGTGTCGTACCTGCAGAATATCTTGGGGCGCCATCATCACCTCCGAATCGGCTGTCAATGTAGATGGCAGAGTGGCCACTGGTGTCTGCGCTCCAACCGCTCGTCGTAACTGAGAGACGTGAAACACTGGGTGTAAGGCAGATCCTGGGGGTAACGTCAGTCTATATGCCACGGGCCCAATCATCGCCTCTATCTGGAAAGGTCCGTAAAACAGCGCGGCCAACTTCTCGTTCCGGCGTCGGGCTAGCGACCTCTGTCGATATGGTCTCAGCTTCAGATAGACCTGATCCCCCACTGCAAACTCCACCTCTCTACGATGTGCGTCCGCCTTGGCTTTCATAAGCTTCTGAGCCCTCGCCAAATGCTTCTTCAGCTCCTCCAAAATCCCCTCTCGCTCCTCGAGGTACTGATCCAACTGGGACACCGGGGTCGTCCCACCACGATAATGGACCAGCGCTGGTGGATCCCTCCCATATAGCACTCGAAACGGTGTCGTCTGTGCGGCTGAATGGAAGGAAGTATTGTACCAATACTCCGCCCATGCCAGCCATCGATACCAACTCCGAGGACAATCCGATGCAAAACAGCGAAGGTAGGTCTCAACGCTCCTGTTGACGACCTCTGTCTGTCCATCCGTCTGGGGGTGGTAAGCTGTGCTCCTCCTCAGAACGGTCCCCTGTACCCTGAACAACTCCCTCCAGAACTGGCTCATGAAGACAGTGTCCCGATCTGATACTATGGACTCGGGAAACCCGTGCAGACGCACCACCTCCCGCATAAATGCCGTAGCCACTGTCACTGCAGAGTAAGGATGTTTCAGCCCAATGAAGTGTCCATACTTGCTCAGTCGGTCTACCACCACCAAAATCACCGAGTATCCTTCCGACTTGGGTAGCCCCTCCACAAAATCCATACTGATCCCCTCCCAGACCGCTCAGGAAGAGCTAAAGGTTGCAGCAGCTCTGCTGGTGCCATGGCCAAGTATTTGTGACGCTGGCAGACGTCACAACGGGCTACCATCTCTGCGATGTCCTTCATTCCCCTCCAGTACAGCTCCCTAGCCATCCTCATGTATGTCTGCTGGACGCCAGAATGCCCCCCTATTGCGCTCCCATGGAATTCCTGAAAAATCAGTGGAATGTGCATTGAACCCCGTGGTATCACCAACCTTCCCCGATACAACAACCGTCGTCCCTCCAATGAATAGCCTGGGTGGTTAGTCACCCCCCGTACCAAATCCTCGCGGACTCTAGACAACTCCTCGTCAGCCTCCACCTCCCTCCATAAAGGCTCCCAATCCGCTAGCAGTGGTACTGACAAGGCTGCTAAGGACGTAACCTCCTCCCGCCGTGATAGCGCATCCGCAGCCTTGTTTTTCAACCCGGGCCGGTAGTGTATCTCAAACTTGTAGTCCACAAGCTTAGATAACCACTTCTGATAGTCCGCTGCCACCAGCCTCTGCTCTAGTAAATATTTCAGGGACCTCTGATCCGTGCGCACAATAAATGGCCGCCGAGCAGGTACGGGCGCCACTTCTGAATCGATAAGGCAATCGCCATCAACTCCCTCTCATACACGGACTTCTGTCTTGCCCGTGAAGACAAAACCTGGCTGAAGTAAGCCATGGGTCGCTGATCTTGCATCAGCACTGCTCCCAGCCCGTACCCCGAAGCATCTGTCTCAACCACAAAGGGTCTGCTAAAATCAGGAAGAGCCAGTACCGGAACGGTCGTCATCGCCCCCTTCAGGGCCTCAAACGCCGCAGTCGCCTCATCAGTCCACTGGAACCCATCCTTCTTCAACTGCTCAGTCAGAGGCCAGGCAATGGTACTATAGCCCTGCACGAACTTGCGGTAGTACCCCGTCAAGCCCAAAAATCCCCGCAACGCCCTCAGTGTAGTTGGCCGCGGCCAATCTAACATGGCCTCTATCTTGCTCCTATCAGCTGCCACCCCTGCTGCTGAGACCACATGCCCTAAGTATTCCACCTTCGCCTGGGCGAACGTGCACTTCTTCTTATTGGCATACAGCTGGTGGGCCTGTAGCTCCTGTAACACTGTCTCTAAATCCCGCACGTGCTCCTCCACTGTCCGGCTGTACACCAAGATGTCGTCGAAGAACACCAAGACTGAAAAACACCCTAGAGGGGGGGTGAATAGGGTGTGTGGCACAAATTAAAAATAAATCACAATCACAGAGATAATTAGACACAGATATTTTTTAACGGAGTGGCTCCCCGCCAAACTCCGACCCCAATACCTATGAGGATTTCACTCAATAAACCTGATCACACTTACGGGTAGTGATCTCACCGTACAAATATAGTTCAAGAGTTAAAGCGCAGAGATAGCTTCAGAGTAAAGCTATTCACAATACAATCTCACAACTAAAACAGATTCAAATAGTTTTAATACTGTGGTAAAAAATCAGAGAGATATCACCGTGATAAATTTTGTGAGATCGTGGTCGCGTGGGCGCAAACGGTTCGCTGATCCGATGTCTGGATTGCAAGATATGGTCTTCGGAAGATGACTACGCGAATCTGAATTCTGCAGTGGCTGATCTGAAGTAAAACGCCCGAACTGTATATAATTCTGAGAACTGAGCAAAGGAGTCTATCACCGTTGCGAAGGGCATGAAGATGTGGTCGCGTGAGCGCAAACGGCTCGTCGATCCGACGTTTGGATCAGGAGATATGAGCGTACGAAGTCGGATGCGTGAATCTGAAATCTGCAGTGATGAATCTGTAGAAAAACGCCCGAACGATGTATGATCCTGAGAACTGAGCGAAGAAGACTATCACCGTTGCGAATGGCATGAAGATGTGGTCACGTGAGCGCAAACGGCTCGTCGATCCGACGTCTGGATCAGGAGATATGAGCGTACGAAGTCGGATGCGCGAATCTAAAATCTGCACTTGAAATCTGCCCTTGCACGATCCGTGAGTTTCTCTTCACAGCAACAAGAAGAAGATGATGAACATCTGTTGTTCTTCTTAATGTTTCACACGTCCCAGACGTTGACAGCCTTCTGTCTATTGATTTTGCAAGTCACCGTTTGCAAACTCTTTAATAAGTGGCCGCAAAAAAAAACTTTCCAGACGACTGCATGATCAGAAGCACACAATACAAAGAAGACGCATTGAAAAATCAAATGGGTGCGAGAGTTCTCCTTTTTTTTTTTTGGACAGGGGGCACAATGAATTGATTGATTATCAAAGGGAATGGCCAAGGTGATTTTATAATGTGTGGTCCTCTTTTTTTTTTAATTTGAAAAGCACTAACTAAAAAAGGCACTGGGTTTTTTTTTAAATTGTTGGTGAGTGCGGCAGTTTGAATAATGGGATGAGATCAAAACAAATGCAAAGAGGAATTCGGCAGTTGATTTGCATTCAAAATTTGATAACATGAAAACATGCGGCAGCTTCAAATAGATATGATGAGATCAAAAAACAAACAAACTCTAGAAGAGTTCCGCATTTTGAGGATCTAGTGTGTGCGTGAAAAAATATTTGTTGCTTCCAAAAATTTGTTGCTCCTCTCCCCTCTTGCGTGGAAAATAGGATATGGTTTTGAGATTGTTTTTGGATGAGACTGAATAGAAGATTGAATAGGAGACCGAGTGCGTTGTGTTTAGGATGAGAACATGAAGTTTGAATTCAAGTAGAAAATCACAGTTACTTGACCGATTCAAATGAAGACTTGAATCTGAATATAAATAATGTAGCGTCATTTGAATTTCCTTTTTGCGCCAATGTCCACATACATGATCTCTCTTGCAAACGAAATTTATTTTGCACTTTGCTCCCTGAAATCACTTAATGAAAGATGTTAGTCACACGGCTTATTTGTCATCATCAAAATTATATCGTACGACCTAGTTAGTAGACTAACTAGGCCAACAATCTCCCCCTTTTTGATGATGGCAAACAAGTCTGGAAAAATTGAGAAATGAAATTAAAGAGCAAGTCGAATAGCGCACATGATTATAAACATCGTACAAAGCTCCCCCTATCGATGTGCTCTCATGAAAACTTGTGACAAGCTCCCCCTCAAGATGTGCATCTCTCCCCCTTGTGCATTATTTTTCGCATTTTTCTACACTCCCCCTTTTGCCATTAATCGAAAAGAACACAAAAATAAATTGAAGTGGTGAAGAATGAGACATGAAACAAGTTTAGCATATCGAAGAAACAAGTAATTGATGACGGTGCTCATATTAAAGATTTTTCCCCACAAACTTAAAGTATAACAAATGTCATGAGCATTAAAAGCATACGGTCGTTGTAAGAAATCTAACAAAAAGATGTTGTATTATGAAACACTTTGACAATATGAAGGGTGCTTAGAAACTTAAGAGATGAAAATATAAGATTATCTAATACATTTTGTGAGCCTTCGTTGCTATGGAATAATCAATAAGTAATGTGTAGGGAGACACCAAACAAGGGATACCATGATGTTAAATTTCGGGTCCTTTGGAATTGAGATGCGCTAAGTGGTTACTTTATCTACCATATTTCATACGCATTGCTCAACAAACCCCCGAAATCCAGTTACTAGCCGCCGGTATCAAATATATCATATTTGAAAATGTTTTGATTTTTCCCCTTCTTTTAAATATATATTAATGCTCATTGCATTTTTATGATTACAATGTTGGTGTCTCAGAATAGTGACGCATGAAGGCATCGACATATTCGGCTCCTATTAAATGATTTTCCATAAAGACTTAAGCGCACACAATTGTAAGGATAAAATAAAAATTCAGAAACTTTAGAATCTAAGCACATCCAATTGTCTCCATAATTTATAAGACTCAATCAATCTATTTGATTTGTACAATTTGGCATGCTTACGAGTTTCACTTTTTCATTAATAATTCAAGCATGGGGATTTTACAATAATATGGTGCATCATCATCAAAAACATTTTTAATGTTTCTAAGATGTCTAAAAAGGTTCATGTCAAATTCTCAACCAAAATCAATAATAGTAATGACGATCATGCATGCACATACAAAGAATGACCAAACCCATGTAAAGATGAAATAGTGTGCAATGTGTGTAGCTTAGATACAATATTTAAGCATGTGTATGTGCATGGATATGCGTGCTAATGCTCAATTAGTGACATAATCCCCAACTCCCTTCGAATGAAGCAAAATTATTTTTGTTTTAAGGGCCATCAATTTAAAGCTACTTCTAGTGCGTATACCTTCCGTGGTGTCTCCAAGGATGTGGTTCTTTGGATGATCCTTCTTAAAGTGCCAATCCTTAGGGAGATCTTGTGATGACGTAGTAGCTTCTGCTTCTTTTGGTACACCATCATTGTTGTTCTTTTGCTCATTGGAATTGCTAGTGTTTATCTCCAGTCCATCCAAGCCACCTGCAATATCTGAAGATTCAATGTTACCTTTACCCAAGATTTTGCACTTCTTTCCATCTCCAAGAATAATCGTCCCTCCATCTTTCCTTGATAGCGTCGTGAAGAGAGATTCGTTGCCCGTTATGTGGTTCGAGCAAACGCTATCAAGGTACCAAATGATGTCATTTTCCACTTGAAGATGCACCTACAAAAGAAGATGCACCCTTTGGTAACCAAATTTTGGATCCACAATTGTTAGTACAATGCTTTGGAACCCATATAAAATATTCAGGATAATATTTGGCCAAGCAATCATTCATAACATGCCCACTTTTGTTGCAATAAAAACATGTAACATTGAAATGCTTATTAGAAGATGACATATGATTTTTATGCATGCAATGTTGAAAGCTCATTTCTCTTGCAAAATTCTTTTCAATGATCTTCCTAGTTTTTTTCTTAGGTTGTTTTTTCTGAAAACCAAGACCATGTTTACTAGATTGTTCATTAAGCCCATTTATCATCTTATTAAAGCTTTCTTGGCTATTTGTGAATTTCTTTAATGTCAAGCTAAGATTTTGATTTTCATTCTCAAGTTCACTAATCTTAGTCTCATATCTTTTTTCTTTTTCGCTAGTTTCTAAATCGATGGCTATGTGTTTTCCTTTTATTAAATTAGATTTTTCTTTTTCAAGCTCTTCTAATTTTTCTTCATAGCTAGCCATTTTTAGGTTCAACAATTTTATTTCAGAATCTTTAGAGCCAAGAATGCTAATTTTCTCCTTTAATTCTTTAGCTAAATTAACGTTGTCAAGCTCTAACGTGGCCAATTTTTTATTAGTATTTTCTAGCTCTAAGGGTTTTGTTTCTAATTGGGTTTCATCAAAATTATCTATTATTTCCTTTTGTTCTTTCCACTTAACAAAAAGCTCATCTCTCTCTCTTGTCATGCTCCCTAGTTCCTCTTTTAATGAATCACGAACCCTTTTTAGTTTAAGAAATTTAGGACCCATTTCTTGAAGGAGTTCTACAAGAAATTCATAAGCTTCCTCCATGCTAGAAAACATATCATCACTAATATTCATTTCATCATCAAAACTTTGAACACGAGAGCCAATTTTTACCTTTTCGTTTCCAGCCATAAAGCAAGTTCCAGTGTTGTCGTTCCAGTCATCATCTGAGGAGAGCTCCTCTGCGTCACTTTCTCCCCAAGTAGCCACCATTCCTCGCTTTGATGTCCTCTTTTCTTCATCACCATTCTTTTCCTTTCCTTTTCCTTTCAGAAGTGGACATTCTGCTTTCATGTGCCCTCTCTTGTTGCATCTGAAACACTGAGGTGCAGAACTTTCTCCATCATCTTCTTCGTTTTTCTTGGTTCCCCAAATGTTTCCCGTCCTTCTTTTGTTGTTTTTCATGAATTTCACAAATTTCCTTGTAACAAGAGCCATGCTTTCATCGTCTGATTCATTCATCTCCTCCTTGAGCATTTTGGAAATTTGTAAAGCTAAGTTCTTTTCCTTTGTTTCCTCCTTCTTTGGTGTGCTATCATTGGCCATCTTTAATTGAACCTCATAAGCCATTAATTTTCCCATTAGCTTCTCGAAACTGATATCTGCCAAGTCATGTGCTTCTTCGATCGCCGTTCTCTTTTGAATCCAATCCCCAGATAAAGAGTATAAAATCTTTCCAACCAGATCTTCCTCTGAGATGTCCTTCCCTAAGGATTTCAATGGATTGACGATATCTGTAAAACGAGAAAACATAGCATCAATAGACTCATTAGGCATCATAGCGAAATTTTCATATTTCTGTAATAACATTCTAATACGAGTTTTCTTAACTTCACTAGTTCCCTCATGAGTAACTTCAAGTCTCGTCCAAATATCCTTGGCAGTAGAACAAGAACTAATGCGGTTAAATTCAGTTTTACTAAGACCACAATACAAGATGCTCATGGCCTTAAAGTTCAGATTTTGTAACCGATCATTTTCTTTTTGCTGCTCAGGAGTGGGTTTATCAAATAGTGTAAAGCCTTCATTGATTATTTTCCATAATGCCATATCAATACCTTTGATGTGTATGGACATACGTTGTTTCCAATAACTATAGTCCGTACCATCAAATAGAGGTGATCTAAGATACGACTGTCCTTCTCTTTGATTGTGCGTGTCATATGAGTATGTGTACAGAATTTGTGCCATAAGATCGAAATTCCACTAGACTTTGAGTCTAAAAGGAATCCCGCTCTGATACCAATTGAAAAACACCCTAGAGGGGGGGTGAATAGGGTGTGTGGCACAAATTAAAAATAAATCACAATCACAGAGATAATTAGACACAGATATTTTTTAACGGAGTGGCTCCCCGCCAAACTCCGACCCCAATACCTATGAGGATTTCACTCAATAAACCTGATCACACTTACGGGTAGTGATCTCACCGTACAAATATAGTTCAAGAGTTAAAGCGCAGAGATAGCTTCAGAGTAAAGCTATTCACAATACAATCTCACAACTAAAACAGATTCAAATAGTTTTAATACTGTGGTAAAAAATCAGAGAGATATCACCGTGATAAATTTTGTGAGATCGTGGTCGCGTGGGCGCAAACGGTTCGCTGATCCGATGTCTGGATTGCAAGATATGGTCTTCGGAAGATGACTACGCGAATCTGAATTCTGCAGTGGCTGATCTGAAGTAAAACGCCCGAACTGTATATAATTCTGAGAACTGAGCAAAGGAGTCTATCACCGTTGCGAAGGGCATGAAGATGTGGTCGCGTGAGCGCAAACGGCTCGTCGATCCGACGTTTGGATCAGGAGATATGAGCGTACGAAGTCGGATGCGTGAATCTGAAATCTGCAGTGATGAATCTGTAGAAAAACGCCCGAACGATGTATGATCCTGAGAACTGAGCGAAGAAGACTATCACCGTTGCGAATGGCATGAAGATGTGGTCACGTGAGCGCAAACGGCTCGTCGATCCGACGTCTGGATCAGGAGATATGAGCGTACGAAGTCGGATGCGCGAATCTAAAATCTGCACTTGAAATCTGCCCTTGCACGATCCGTGAGTTTCTCTTCACAGCAACAAGAAGAAGATGATGAACATCTGTTGTTCTTCTTAATGTTTCACACGTCCCAGACGTTGACAGCCTTCTGTCTATTGATTTTGCAAGTCACCGTTTGCAAACTCTTTAATAAGTGGCCGCAAAAAAAAACTTTCCAGACGACTGCATGATCAGAAGCACACAATACAAAGAAGACGCATTGAAAAATCAAATGGGTGCGAGAGTTCTCCTTTTTTTTTTTGGACAGGGGGCACAATGAATTGATTGATTATCAAAGGGAATGGCCAAGGTGATTTTATAATGTGTGGTCCTCTTTTTTTTTTAATTTGAAAAGCACTAACTAAAAAAGGCACTGGGTTTTTTTTTAAATTGTTGGTGAGTGCGGCAGTTTGAATAATGGGATGAGATCAAAACAAATGCAAAGAGGAATTCGGCAGTTGATTTGCATTCAAAATTTGATAACATGAAAACATGCGGCAGCTTCAAATAGATATGATGAGATCAAAAAACAAACAAACTCTAGAAGAGTTCCGCATTTTGAGGATCTAGTGTGTGCGTGAAAAAATATTTGTTGCTTCCAAAAATTTGTTGCTCCTCTCCCCTCTTGCGTGGAAAATAGGATATGGTTTTGAGATTGTTTTTGGATGAGACTGAATAGAAGATTGAATAGGAGACCGAGTGCGTTGTGTTTAGGATGAGAACATGAAGTTTGAATTCAAGTAGAAAATCACAGTTACTTGACCGATTCAAATGAAGACTTGAATCTGAATATAAATAATGTAGCGTCATTTGAATTTCCTTTTTGCGCCAATGTCCACATACATGATCTCTCTTGCAAACGAAATTTATTTTGCACTTTGCTCCCTGAAATCACTTAATGAAAGATGTTAGTCACACGGCTTATTTGTCATCATCAAAATTATATCGTACGACCTAGTTAGTAGACTAACTAGGCCAACAAAGACAAACTGCCGTAGGTAAGGCTGGAATATCTTGTTCATCAAAGACTGAAATGTTGCAGGTGCATTCGTCAGCCCAAAGGGCATGACGAGGAACTCATAATGCCCCTCATGAGTCCTGAAAGCAGTCTTCTGTACATCTTCTGCCTTCATCCGGATCTGGTGATATCCCGACTTCAGGTCAATCTTCGAAAAGATCGACGCCCCATGTAATTCGTCTAGCAACTCATCTATCACCGGTATAGGAAAACGGTCTGCCACCGTCTCCTTGTTGAGGGCACGGTAGTCTACACAAAACCTTCAGCTACCGTCCTTTTTCTTCACCAAGAGCACTGGGCTAGAGAACGGACTAACACTCGGCCTAATCACCCCCGCCTGCAGCATCTCCTTGATCAATCGCTCGATCTCATCCTTCTGGACATGCGGGTACCTGTATGGTCGGACACTGATGGGCGCTACCCCCTCCCGTAGCACGATGGCGTGCTCGTGGCCTCTCTGCGGTGGAAGTCCCTGTGGCATCTGAAAAATGTGCCTATAGCTGTCCAACAACTCCTCCACCTCCGGTGGTGCCCTCTGCTCCTCTGCCTCTGCCCCAAACTCCTGGTAGGACACAAAATATGCCTCTCCTCCTATTGACACTGCCCGAGCCAAGGACTTCAAGGACGCTGCGCGACAACACAGACTGGGGTCCCCTAGCAAGATCACAGTCCTTCCGTTCTCCTGATATTCCATCCTAAGCATCTTCCAGTTGAACTTGGTGTCGCCTAATGTCTGTAGCCACTGCATCCCCAACACCAAGTCAACCTTCCCCAGCTCCAGGGGGTACAGTCTACCACCACCTGAGCTCCCTGTACTGCCAGAATCACAGCCCTGCAGACACCCCTGCTCTCCTCCCTCTGGCCGGTGCCCAAAATCACCCCAAAAGTGGCTGTCTCACTCACTTCTAGCCCCACCTGCGCCACCAATTTCCTGGAGATGAAATTGTGGGTCGCCCCACTGTCTATCAATACCGTCACCTCATGGTCTGTCAACCTGCCCACCAGCTTCATGGTGTGATAAGTAGTGAATCCCACCACGGAGCTAAGAGAAACCTCCACGACGTCTAAGTGCTGGTGTTCCGCCACAGCCTCCTCCCCAGCGAGTATAATAGTAATATCTCCCTCTTCTTCCTCCTCAGCCGCCACCTCCAACTGCATGGCTCGTCCTGCGCACCGATGCCCCGGAGTGAACCGCTCATCGCACTTGAAGCACAACCCCTTGGCCCTGCGCTCCCTCATCTCTGCCTCGGTCATCCGACGGGTCTGCCCTCCAGGTCTGGTCTCCGCGGTCGGGGTCCCGGTCGTAACCCTAGGTACTGCTGGCGAAACTGGGTTACGTGTCGCAACCCCGCCCCACACTCCTCTAGACCTCCTCTCCTGAGTCTGCCTGTCTTCCACCCTCCTGGCTAATCGCATCATAGCTGCCAACCCCTGAGGGTCACTCATACCTCTGCTCTCACGGATGGCTTCAACCCCTTCAGAAAGTTCCCCTCCATCGATTCCGCTGACACCCCCTCTACTCGGCTCGAGAGGGTCTCGAACCTCGAGATGTAGTCACGCACTGTCCCCTCCTGTTTCAAGGCATATAACTGCTCAAACAGCCCGCCCCCGTGGGTCTCCTGGAACCTCTCCATCAGGCACTCTATCAGCTCCCTCCAAGTCCGTATCGGTCTCTGCTTCTGGGTCCACCGGTACCACGCCAGGGCTTGTCCTTTGAAATTTAGCGCCACCGCCCTCAGCCTCTCTGCTTCAGCGAAGCCCATGATCTCAAAGTATCTCTCTACCTGGTAGATCCAGCCATCGGGGTCCTTCCCATCGAACAGTGGTGCCTTCAGCTTTCGCATATCTGGGGGTGTATCTCCTCGTAGTGGTCCCCCCTGTCTGTCTGCCGCCTCTGGTAAGTATGATCCTCGGCCCTCCACTGCCCCACGCCTTCCCTGGCCCTCACATTGGCGAGTGCTCCGACATCGTCCCACTCGTCCACATGTTCCCTCCGGGGTCCTCCATGTAGCCAACCTGCGTCGACGCCCCCAAAAGGAGGGGGAAAACCCCCCGCGGGCCCATGGTGGGCCGCCCATCCTCCCCCGCCCCCAACCGGGGGCGGTTCTCCATCGGCGGGCCCTAGGAGGGCCCGCCCCATCATTCCGCCCCCCACCGGGGGCGGAAACCCCCCGCGCCCCCCGCCTGGGGGCGCCAACCTTCGCCGCCCCCTAGGGGGGGCGGAAACACCCCAGCGGGCCCCGGATGGGCCCGCTGCTGTTCGCCGCCCCCCGCAGGGGGCGGTAGCCCTCCGGCGGCCCCGTTTCGGGGCCGCCCGCCTTCGCCGCCCCCAGTTGGGGGCGGCCGACCACCGGGGCCCCCTTGAAGGGCCCGCCCACCTCCCGGTTGCCTCGGATCGCTCCCCCGTGGGGGAAATGCTACTCCTTCGTCGCCGTTTCCATGATTTGTCCGTGAGACCAGATCTAATGAACCCGACGATTGCGGATCTGGATCTCGCTGCAGAAACTGGGGTTGTTGAAGCATCCTCGCCACCTCGGCAAACCCATCCTTCATCTCGCGCGAATGGCGCTCCGAGACCCGATTCAACTTCTCATCCATGGTTGCGCTCAAACCCGCCTTGAGTTCTTCCCTTATATCCGTCATCTCCTTTCGCAACCCCGTGATTTCCGCATCCAATCGCTCCTCCAGAGTTTTTGTCGCAGTCGCCCGTGTGCTCGCCATAGGACCGAGAGCTCTGATACCAAAATGATACGATTTGGGGGTCAAATCATATTTAGGGTTGAATTTAAAAGAGGAAAAATGGAAAAGAGAGGAATTTCTATTGAAATACGAAGAACAATAAGATAGATTTGATCTTTTTCTGGAGAGATCACTCCCTAACTTGAATTAAAGGATCAAGTCTAATCCCCCACTAACCCTAGCCGTCACGGCAATCTAATCTCAATTCTTCGATAATGACAACTAGGGGTTTTTGGGGTATTTATAGGACTCATCTAGTCATTGCTAATCGCACACACCGTGACTTAAGCAATGACTACGATGTTACAAAGCAAAAAACAAACCAAGCTAAGTAAGATAAGGTGGGTAGCTCTAATTCCGGCCCGTGCCCGTGCCCGTGCCCGCTTGCCTCCTCTTGTAGACGACCGCATCAAGGAGTCTATATACTGAACTCAAATAATCCGACCTCGGAATTTAGCTACTGATCCTGCATGACACCACGGCATGTAATATACTGGAACTGCCTAGTGGCTCATTTGCAGATTTTTGATGATCGTTTTAAACACTCTATATGCAACGGTCTGTGATGCATGACCCTGATCCCCAGTAAAAATTTGGCTTGCCTATCCGTTGAGCAGTTAGCCTTGACCTTACTTGCTAAAGAATGTGCATAACCGATGTCATGATCTTGTTGGAATTACCTTATGGGGGGAGGAAATGACATTTAATGGTTTTGTAGCAACTGTACCTGAGAGGACAAGGAAATGGGTTGGATGACACTTCGGAACATTTAGTCACATGACCGTTTTGAGCCATTCTGTCTGTTCATGAATCAATCGGTTAAAATGTTGAAACTCATTTACTTATGCGTAATAACTTGTTAATTCTTAATCATCCTTCACTGTGTTTTATTTTGTGGAATTACCTTTCGAGTACTTGGGCTTTACCGACTCTTCGGACTATCCATGAAAGGAAGATCATTTGTTTTATGAATTAATGCACCGCAATAACTGATGGCAGGTGCACTGTTTGTCTATCGGAGTACCAAGAGAAGGACCTTTTGCGGATCCTGCCTTACTGTAGACATGCTTTCCATATCATCTGCATAGATATATGGCTAAAGCAACATGCAACATGTCCTGTATGTAGAATATCATTACGCGATTCTCCTGATCGGAAAAGGGCAATGCAGCCCGTTTATAGCGGAGCCATCAGATCTCGCTACCCTGGAGGGACCTTCGAGTTGGATTCTTACCAGTGTCTGTATGCAAATCAGAATTATTCTGAAACGACAGAAGATAACCAGAGAGGCGGATCTATTCAAGAGGATCAGCCCAACTCTGAGGCGTCTGGACCCCGTGAGGTGTCCTCCGTGCACGCAGAATTCGAATGCAGTGTTATTAAGATTGATTGTAACCAGGAAACGGATGAGAAGCACAAGGAGAGTCCATCAAACTCATAGCAATGCTAGGAGGGTGTGGGGATAGAAGCTGGCTGCTTGAGCCAGACCCTTCCGCCGACCGAACAGGGGAAACGGAACAATTTGATAGCTGATGTCAAAATTCCAGTGCCGGCTGTCATGAGTGGATTGTTCCGTTCCCTATGGCTTGCTGTAAGTTTCACATATTTGTTGATTCTGTGGAGTGCAAGCTGCTGGGGCTTAAGCTGTAATCTTGCTCTCAACTCGGAATTGGCAATTCAAGCATTGTTTACTTTCCTGTCTTAATTCTGGCCGTTGTCTACACTATGCTGAAGTAATGTTCATCTGGTTCAATCAAGGGTTTCTTTATCATTCAAATTTATCTTTTTCGGTGTCTTTCAATGTAGTTATTAATTGTTCCATCCTACCAGTTTCTCAAAATAGCCGCAGTTTACAGCAAAAATGTATGCTTCTCGACTTCTTTTCCGATAGGAGTTTCATTCTTTGCAAGCTGTGTTGGTGACGATTAATTCATTGTGCTAAAAGCAACTGCCTTGCATGAACCAGGATTCCACTGAATTCACTCAGGGCCTGTTCTTTTTCTCGGATAGTTGGGGAAAAAATGTGAGATTGGTATTGTTCATCCTGCGACGCTCGGATTCCAAGCTCACGGAATGTAGGTTTGTTCTTTTCTCCTAATTTTTCTTTGGTCGGAAAGTCCGACGTGGCGGGCAAATCGAGATTCTCAAACCCATTTTCGTTCTCTCCACGAATTGCTCGGATTACAGACGATTCCCAAGCCTATGTGGGTCCCTCTCTCTCTCTCGCCCAATCAGATTGCAGGTTTGTTTTCTTTTCTTTTTTTTGGCTTTCGCTTGCAGCACAACGAATGATTGGGGTGGGCCCTTGCTATTCAAAGTCTTGATTACAAATTTCATACCCATTTAATTATAATTAGTATTAAATAAATAGTTATATTGTTATAAACGGGCTTTTGTAGGTCCATCTGTGTATTGGGTATCCACCTATTATGTAACCTTACATCTATAAATACAGGGCTACGGGTTCCGTAGCCACCAAGTTTACAACACGTTATCAGCACGCTCGAAGCTGAGCCGAACTTCTGCCGACGGACGAACGTGACACGAACAGGCTTCCTTCACCGAACGTCGCTAGATGCGGGTAAGATCTAGAGGTAATTTTTATTCCATAGATCTAAATTTTTATGCGCATATGAGTAGATCTAAATGTTTGGATCGATGTTTTGATTAGTATAGATCAGATTTTTATATCAGATCTGCATGCTACATCAACACTTTTATGAAAAATCGACGTTTTTATCAATAAAAATCAACTTTTTACGATAAAAAATGCCGTTGTTTTGAAGACTAAAAATAGATTTTTTCTAATAAAAATCATATTTTTACAATCTTCTTCCCCAAAAATCCTTTTTTTCAAAACCCTAGAGGCGATCCCCCGTTGCCAGAAGCGGCGGCGTGCCGCTACCCGCCGCGTGCAGCGACGGACCGCGCGGCCGCAGCCCGCGGCGGCGGCCGCCGTCGCCGCCAAACCGCCAGAAGCGGCTGCAGCAACGACCCCCAGTGCTCGCGAACGAAACCCTAACCGCTCGAAGCGGCGGTTCCTACGGCGCAAAACCTATCCGCCCGCACGGGCCCGCACGAACGATCGCCGCCAAAAACCTAATTAGGGTTTTCCCCCCGAAAATTTTGTTTTTACATACTCTTTTTTAGATTTAATTAAGAATTTTCTTCGTTAAAATCTGAATTATTACATGCTTTTACATAATCGCATTTTTTGGATTATCTGATTATTATACGTTTAATAATTAGGAAGATCCTGCGACCGCTCTGCCGTTAGTTAACTAACCTAACGGTGTATAACGTTGCCTAGTGGTCCAATAATTATTAAACGAAAAATTTTCATTTCCGTTATAAATTCCTGTGATGATTAATTGCATGTGATGATTAATTGTCTGCAATGAAATAAAATGCCTGCTGCATTTCTTCCTGCGACGTATGTTTATATTTGTTGTGGTTTTGGATCAGCTAGTTATCACCAATATTTCCCTCGCATTTTTTCTATTTTGGAGCGAAATTGTAGTGAGAATATTATTGTATAAATTCCAAGACCGGCGGACATCCCATAAAGATGAAGATCTATTCCAGAAGAATAGGGGCCCCACGTGGGTTCCCGAGTTGTATTTTCAATTTTATGGGACTGCATGGACTTTATTTAAAATGGTGATTAGCCGATCCACACAACAAATATCTGTGTCTGAAATGCATAATTATTTGTTTTACTTTAAAAATATCTAATTATTGCTCATTTTTAACATGCTAAAGATAATGGCTAAAATTGCGAGCGTCGACTTTGACGTATTGGATGATACATACAAAACTAATCTGAGCTGGCAGTTGGATATAAAATTCCACCTGCGCTCACAAGGACTGAGCCATGCCATCGCTGTAGGCGATAAGGTTTCTGACATAAATAAAGCGAAAGCAATTATCTATATCAGACGCCATATCGATCGAACCCTGAAGGCCGAGTACCTCACGGTGGAAGACTCTTATGAGTTATGGACCACCCTCAAGGATAGATACAAACATCAAAGAGATATTATCCTTTCCCGAGCGCGATATGAATGGGAGAACCTCCGTCTCCAAGACTTTAAGTCTATCGTCGAGTACAACTCGGCACTTTTCAGTATCACCTCACGCCTGAAGTTGTGTGGTGAGAAAGTGACGGAGGAGCGCATGTTAGAGAAGACGTATACATCCTTCCACGAGAAGGATGTTATACTTATGCAGCAGTATCGTGAACGAAAGTTCATGAAATACTCGGAGCTTATCTCATGCCTTCTGATGACAGAACAGAATAGAGACCTCCTTCTGGCCACCCATAACTCGCGCCCTGCTGGCACTGCTCCTGCGCCTGAAGCGCACCACAACTCCTCCCAGAAGAAGAGGACCAACTTCAAAGGCAATCCCTAGAAGGGCAAAGCGATGAAGAAGCATGCTAGAGGTCCCCCTCCAAAGTCCAACAATGAGGGAAAGAAGAAAAACGTGTGGAAGAGAAAAGACAACGGCCAGACATCTCCCCCCAGAAAAGACTGGGAAGATAAATGCCACATGTGTGGCATGACTGGACACTGGTCCAGGAATTGTCGGACTCCACGCCACCTCCAGGACTGTACAAAGCTAGCCAGAAGCTAGCCGAGACAAACTTGGTGGAACACGAAGACCTGACACCAATCAGGTTCATCGCTGGGACTTCTCAAATGATGACCTGCTCGACTGAAGCATTATCTACTTTCTGCTATGAATTGTAAGTTGAAAAACAATTTACTCTCTAGTTGTTTGATTTCTAGCATGTTGGATGATTTTTCAGACGTTGAATGATTTTTGGTAATCTTTTTGTGCCTTATACTGCTATGGTTTTCTCTCTTAATTTAGATAGATAATAAATGCCTAGTGGACAGTGCCTATACGCACACGATCCTCCAAGATATTTGCTTTTTTCAAAGCACACATAAATACGATGGAACCGTGAATACAATCTCCGATCCATCAGGAATTATTGAAGGATCATGGGAAGCACATTTTATGCTCCCCAACAAAACACAACTACTAATAAAAGATGTGCTTTTCTCCCCTAGCTCTCATAGAAATCTGTTAAGTTTTAAAGATATCCGTTTAAAGGGATACCACCTAGAGACGGTGAACAAACAAAACAGAGAATTCTTGTATGTAACGACTCATAAAAACGGTGCTAAAACCACCGTCGAGCGTTTTGAGGGACTCTCGCCGGGTCTCTACCATATAAAGATAAGAGCAATGGAAGCAAACACACTTGAGCACCAGAAGTGCGATACTCAACCAGAATTCCAACTCTGGCACAATAGACTCGGACACCCTGGAAGGAACATGATGCGTCGCATCATATCCCAATCCCGTGGAATTAACTCGAAAAGCCTGAAGCTACTTCGAAAGGGTGCTTCTCCTTGTCCCCCTTGTCACAAAGGGAAATTGATTATGAGACCATCCCCCTGAAGGTGGACTCAAAGTCTCCAAGCTTCCTAAAGAGAATACAAGGAGACATTTGCGGGCCTATTCACTCTACAAGTGGCCCATTTCGGTACTACATGGTACTGATTGACGCATCTTCCAAATGGTCGTATGTGTGCCTCATGTCCACCTGCAACGTAGCCTTTGCAAAGCTACTGACACAAATCATAAAGTTGCGTGCACATTTCCCAAACAACCAGATCAAGAAATTGCGTCTGGACAACTCTGGGAAATTCACATCACAAGTCTTTCTAGACTACTGCCAAGCAACTGGCATAGAAGTTGAACATCCTGCAGCTCATGTTCACACCCAGAACAGGTTAGCCGAATCTCTTATAAAGAGACTACAATGGATTGCTCGTCCATTGTTGATGCAATGCCAGTTGCCGGTGAACGCATGGGGACATGCCATCTTGCATGCTGCATCGCTAATAAGATTATGACCGTCAGGAAGTCAATCTTATTTTGCGATGCAACTCGCATATGGGAACCCACCAGATATCTCTCACCTGAGGATATTGTAATGCCCTGATAGCTACTGCACAAGTACTAGAGGGGGGTGAATAGTACTTTAAAATAATCAAGAGTATAATTCCTAATTATTGTGCAAACACAACCAACAATGCGGAATGAAAATTGACAACAAGAAAAATCCAACGCAAACAAGCGATGTAATGGGTTCGGATCCACCCAAGTCTCCCCGACTTGTTCCCGGTGATCCTACGTCCCAGACACCCGGATCCCCTCCAGCTACTTGAGTTAGAATCCTCTAACTCAAATTTGCACTATTAAATTCTTGTAGAAACTACTACAAGATCAAATCATACAATGATCGAAACATGACTCCCACAAACCAGGATCACGATCTTCTCTCACAAACCGAGAGATAAACTGAAATATCAAATGAAAGATGAAATATAAAACACTTACCACAAAACCCTATGCCTTGAGAAATACTTACTGATTTAGGGCAAGAAGGGATTTTGAGGAAGAAGTTAGCACCAAACCCTAGCTACACTAAGATAAACAGCAATAGATGGCTAGGGTGAAGTTGGTGACTCTGATTCAAGCTCTTAGCTTGAGTAGTTCACAAAGGATGAGAATCTCTCTTGAGGAATTAGGGCTCAAAGAGTAAGGGAGAGATTCTTGTGAAATGTGAGAGCTTAGAAATGAGAATTGAATGCACTTCTCTTTGATCTCAAAATATCTCTAATAACAGCCTTGAAGCCTTGCTTGAAACTGATCAAGTTTATATAGAAAGAGAGAAAAGAGTTCAGCAAAAATCGTGGCATTAAATGCCCAACGGCTCTATTTCTGAAGCTGCTTAATCGGTCTAAGAAGGATCACTGACCGATTAGTTTTGGAACTAGTCGGTCGGTGAACCTTCTTGGACCGACTAGAAGGTTGACAGGGAAGATAGTGAAATAAGGAGATAGAACTAGTCGGTCTAAGAAGAAAGACCAACCGACTAGTTTGACAACTAGTCGGTCGGTGAACCTTCTTGGACCGACTAATTGATCAACAGTAAATAAGCTGAATTTTACTAGGAGAACTAGTCGGTCTGAGAAGAGACACCAACCGACTAGTTTGACAACTAGTCGGTCGGTGAACCTTCTTGGACCGACTAATTAGTCAACAGTGAATAGGCTGGGTTTAACTAGGATGGCTAGTCGGTTCAAGAAGGATTTCCAACCGACTAGATTGTCATCTAGTCGGTTGGTTCTTCTTCTTGAACCAACTAAGATGCATACGAAGCCGTGAAAAGAAGCGATAAGCTTCGGGAAACTTTCTAATGGCTTCTAAGGCAATCCTAGAGATAAGATATGAGCGATATGAAGATTGTTAGGCTAGTAAGACTCAAGGCTTAACATTCTACTAAACCGAAGCTAGAAGACATAAAAGTATACATAACAAACAGTCTTCAAAGCTTCAATATGAAGATTCTGAATCCCTCGACTTCAATAATAACTTCTTGAGCTTCAACGAAGCTTCAGGCACAACGATCACTCGCTCTAAGGAAGTCTTGGGACGTCGCTTGAGATGAACAAAGTAATTTGGCGACGATGTCCATAACTGCGCTCAAAGAGAATTAGTGCATGATATTTATGTTTGCTCATCATCAAAACCAAATCAGGGGAATCAATACTCAACATTCTCCCCCTTTTTTGGTGATGACAAACTAACATAAATATAAATCAATAATAATGATACAAATGAAATTTACTTACTCCCCCTGCATTGATGACTCGTTAGTTCCGTATTAAATAATAAACATAAGCATCAAGCAGACGAGAGAAGTATAAAACATGATCCAATTATAGAAATATAGGATCGAAATCCATTTTTATATCTTCACTCCCCCTGAATCTAACATATGAAATTAGATTCAAGGTAAATTGCTTTGAATAATCATTTAGCACAAAGTCATTATTACTTCTCTCCCCCTTTGGCATTAGCAAAAAAAGCGGGAGGAGATCAACGACAACAACCATGACTAAACAAAAAAATCTAAACAAGAGAGTCGAAGAATACGACAACAGTCCAAATGACACCAAGGAAAAATATCGAAGAATAGTAAAGCGTGCCAACGAGACTATAGTCGAAAGGCGACAAGAGAAATCATCAAAAACACAAAATCAAATTCATGTATTGGGTAAAGGAACATACTCTCCAATATTAACATTTTTAGCGAATTGAGTGCATGGAAAACAATTCTATGTTTTCATATAAACAAAGCTATCTAATCAACATAATCATCGAGCGACGAAGTAAACATCAGAGACATAAATACAATGTGCACACAGATACGAAAGGCAATAGAATGGATATATAGATAGAAACATCAAAAATGATACATCCCGACCACCAAAAAAAATATTGATCATCATCAGATAACATTATGTGGTGCACATCATACAACAATCCAATCATACATCAAAATGTATACAAAATATACAAAACAAAGAAATACGACGCGCAAATCGAAAAAGCCAGTCATAAATCCAGCATGAATAGAGAATATCACAGCAAATCCAGCAAGAGCATAAGAATATCATTATCATGCAGGATTATAGAAAATATGAATCCTAAATCTCGGATTCACCCATAATCCCCAATTCTCGACGTAACCGTACAAAGGAATCTTCCTTGAGTGGTTTCCTGAAAATATCGACGATTTGCTTCTGGGTTTCAACGTACACTAAAATGATGTCCTTTTTAGCTACGTGATCATCTAGAAAATGGTGACGGACATCTATGTGTTTGGTACGGGAATGGTGTACCGGATTCTTAGAGAGACATATTGCACTTATGTTGTCCACCATGATAGGGCAAGTATCACAGTTTATACCGACGTCTTTAAGTGTGTGTCTCATCCAAAGAACCTGTGCACATGCAGCACATGCGGCAATATATTCCGCCTCGGTGGTAGAAAGTGATACGGAATTCTGCTTCTTGGAAAACCAAGAGACAAGAGAATTTCCTATAAAATGGCAAGTGCCACTAGTACTCTTCCTGTCGAATTTGCATCCAGCATAATCTGCGTCACTATATGAGATTAACTCATATGTGCTTGACTTTGGATAGAATAATCCGTAGTCGAGTGTGTGACTTAAATAGCGGAAAATACGTTTAACCGCTATTAAGTGTGATTCCTTAGGTTGTGACTGATACCGAGCACAAACACATACGTCGAACATTATATCAGGCCTACTGGCAGTAAGATATAATAAACTACCTATCATGCCTCGATATAGACGAATGTCTACATCTTTACCGCCCGTATCTTTATCAAGGTGTGTAGTAGTGCTCATTGGAGTCTTCTTGCCAGAAGCATTCTCCATTCCAAATCGCTTTAGCAGCTCCATCGTGTACTTGGTTTGGTGGAAGAAGATTCCATCGTGCATTTGGCGAATTTGGAGTCCTAAGAAATATTTGAGCTCACCCATGTGGCTCATCTCAAATTGGTCCTTCATGACATTAGAAAACTCTTCGCAAAGAGTGAAGTTAGTAGCACCGAAAATGATATCATCTACATAAATTTGAACTAAAACAATATCATGATTCACATACTTAACAAAAAGCGTTGAATCAACCTCACCCATTTTGAAACCCAAATCCAAAAGAAAGTTCTTTAGGTGGTCATACCAAGCTCTAGGAGCTTGTCTCAAACCATAAAGTGCTTTCTTAAGTTTGAAAACGTGATTTGGAAATTTTTCATTTATAAAACCCGGAGGTTGAGAAACATAAACTTCCTCAACGACATCTCCGTTTAAAAACGCACTTTTTACGTCCATTTGAAAAAGTTTGAAATCTTTATGGTATGTAAACGACAATAACAACCTAATAGATTCTAATCTAGCTACAGGTGCAAAAGATTCCTCGAAGTCTATACCTTCCTCTTGCCTGTAGCCTTGAGCAACTAACCGAGCTTTGTTCCGGATGACGTTTTGGTTCTCGTCTGTCTTGTTCTTGAAGATCCACTTCGTTCCTATAACGTTGTGGTTCTTCGAATGCAATGGAACTAGCTCCTAGACCTCATTCCTCTCAAACTGAAGGAGTTCCTCTTCCATGGCTAGGATCCAAGAACTATCTTCGCACACCTCGTTGATATTCTTTGGCTCTACTGAATAGGCAAAGGCACAGTGAGCGAAGAAGTTGACTTGAGATCTCGTTTTGACACTATCTAGTATGTTGCCAATAACTTGCTCATGGGGATGGTCACGAACGGTATGAAGCCGTCTGGGAACACCCTGGTCACTAGGAACATTCTCAAAAGAATCATCAGTAGGGTTAGTATCAACAGAATCAATAGGATTAGAATTACCAATAGAGTCACACACTACATCCATAGAATCATCGTCATTGATAATTCTAGGAGGGACAAAATTTTCATTAAAAGAAACATGAAGAGATTCCTCGATCGTTGAGGTTCTTTTGTTGTATATCCGGTAGGCTTTGCTACGGGAGGAATATCCAACAAATATCCCCTCATCAGATCTTGGATCAAATTTGTCCAAACTACCATACGTGTTTTTGATAAAACATTTTGCACCAAAAACTCTAAAATGTTTAACTTGAGGCAACCTACCAAACAACAATTCATAACAAGTTTGTTTGGTGCCGGGCCTCAAGAGTATCCTATTAAACACATAGCAAGCGGTATGTACCGCTTCTGTCCAAAATTGATGGCCAAGTTGGCTATCATCAAGCATCGTGCGAGCACATTCCACTAGCGTCCTATTCTTTCTCTCAACAACACCATTTTGAGGAGGTGCGTGAGGGAAAGAAAAGGTGTGAGTAATACCAACCTCATCACAGAAATTTGAGAAAGACTCATTCTCAAATTCCCCTCCATGATCACTACGAATAGTGACAATGGTGGTTCCAATGAGATTTTGTACTTTCTTAACAAATACTGTCAAGTTTTCAAAAGCATCATTTTTATTCACTAAAGTAAATACCCACGTAAATCTAGAAAAGTCATCAACGATGACAAGTCCATATCGGGCATTCCCTAATGAAGCAACTCTAGTTGGCCCAAAAAGATCTAGATGTAAAAGCTCTAGAGGCCGTTTAGAGGATATGCTTTTCTTAGGGTTGAATGACGATTTTGGAAGTTTGCCTCGTTGACACGAGTCGCAAAAGCTTTTCTTTGGAAAGGAAAGCTTAGGGAATCCTCTTATAGAATTTAGCTTGGATAGTTTGAAAAGTGTTCCGAAATTCGCATGACCAAAACGTCTATGCCATAAGTGTTGCTCACTTGTGTTGGCAATAAGACATTGTTCATGGAAATTTGGAATATCTAATATATATATATATGTCCTTATGGCGTGTGCCAGAGAACAACACATTATTATTATCCTGTCTTAAAATATGGCACACACCTTTCGCAAAGCTAACTTTGTAACCATTGTCACAAAGTTGGCTTATTGAGATAAGGTTGTGATTTAAGCCTTTAACAAGGTAAACATCACTTATAAGGGGTTTAGAGGGGTTACCAACTTTTTCAACACCGATGATGGTTCCGCTTTCGTTGCCTCCAAAGACCACTCGGTTTCCATTTTCAATGGATACCACTTCAGATAGCAACTGAGCTTTACCGGTCATGTGTTTTGAACACCCGCTATCAAGTATCTAATTATTCTTGGAGCCAAATTTTGATTTGTTGCTCCTTCTCTTTTTCTTGAGTACTTGAAGATAAAAGTATCATTCCATGGTACCCAAGGTCATTGGGTCCTAAAAGATTAGACTTTTGGAAGCCAAGTCCAATTGGACTTAGACTTCCCAACATAGTCATCATTGTGGACAACATTCTTGAAATAGGAATTTATGTAAGCTTGTTTTCATGCATGCTAGTGTCCTTCGGGCCCCAAATAGTGAATGTCTTGGGAGCCCTATTCCTATTGGGAGCATGCACATGTGGTTGATTTCTACGTGGTGCATGTGTTCTACGTGGAAGTGGCCTAGTGTATGCATGAGATGGATAAGCATACGGCACATGATGAAATGGTGGTGGCAACATATGATACGGTGCATGATGGTAATCATTCATATAGTAATGATGTGGTTGAACATATGCACGTGGAGGAACACGTGCGTGAGTGTGTCTCACTTGGTGTGCACGTGCTCGTGGACGTGGAGCATAAAAATCATCATACGTGTGAACATGTGGAGTAGGAGGTGTGTTCCTACGTGGCATAGTATTGGTGTACATAAATGCATGACCCTTCTTTGGAGGTCCACCCAAAGTGGGTTTCTTTCCAAGATGGGATGTGTACTTAGTGGAAGTACCATTGGTAAATGAACAACCCATGTGGTGTTTACTCCCACTAGTTGAGGCATCGGAAGTTGGCCTTACAAAGGTGGTGGAAGATTTGGATGAATTTTCCTTTTTATACCCCAAGCCAATACGATGATTGGCTGGAAGTAAATCATTTAGGATATTATCCAAATGGTCCTTGCTTTTGCTGAATTTGTCAATTCGGCCTAATGTGGACTCATACTTCTCAGTGAGAGAAAGTATTGTAGTATCCAACGTGGACACTTGTGTTGTGAGTTCATGACGTGCGTTTATATTTCATATATTTGCGCACGTTTTCTTCCATGTTTTTCCGTATTTTACCGCCGTCTTTTATTTGTTTTCGCGTGTTTTCTTGTTTTCTTTCACTTTTCTTTGTTTATCCGTGTTTGCAGGAGATTGACCGTGTAGGGGACGTTTAACGATGATATCTCAAGTCCTCGGAGCAACGGGAGGAGTCGCGCATGATCCAGGGGGTCAAACGTCAAAGAATTCATCTTTCAGCCCCTCACCCGGTCGGTTGGTCATCTCCAACCGATCGGGTGATGCACGCGTGCACCACCCGGTCTCTGCCGCAGCTCACAAAGAAGTCACCCGACCGGTTCGCAGACCGGTTCAGCGGGGGCTGTTCTCTGTTTTCTCGAAGCAAAATGCCAACCGATCGGGTGACTCTCACCCGATCGGTTCATCTGTAGCTGATGTTGAAGAGCTGAAGACACGGGCGTCCAACCGATCGCTTCACCCGACGACTCCAAGATCCAACCGGTCACCCCAAGAACTCAACCGACCGGTTCATCTGACCGGGTGAAGCTCCAACGTTTTCTGTTTACTATTTGTAACAGATCACCCGATCGGTTGACTTGTCAACCGATCGGGTGGCGCTTTTTCCTGCGGGTTTGGACCCGAACCATTAGGGTTCCGAAGTGGGGCTATAAATACTCGAAGTTGGCCGACTGAAAGAGGGGTTCCTCTCAGTTTTTTAGGGCTTCTGCCCCCCTACTCTCGGGAGTTCTAGGTTAGTTTTAGATTAGGTATTTTGTTCAATAAGTCTTGTATGGGATCAACGATTCACTCAAGATAAGTATTCTTCTCTCTTTTTCTCCATTGTTTGTATTGTGTTTATTTTGCTTGATGGTGAAAGTTTGTGTGTCTTTTGTGTTGTTGGTTTTTATGTTATTCACCATTGAGTAGTTTCGATGAACCCTAATACGGGTTAGGGTAGGATTGATGCTTGGAAATTTACATTAGACTTGGTTGCATGGCACGTGTTCGATGAAATGTGTCAATGGGGATTTCTAGTAATCTGGGTCCAATTCGTACGACAACACACTAGATGTGTTGGGGGTTGGGGTCCGGTGCTTGTCCTGTCAAGATCCTCTTCGATGAATTGCTGGAAATCACATTTGACTTATTTGGCCATTAGGGTTACACGGGGGTGTTTCATTGTCATTGGCGGGAGAAAGACCGCCTCTGACCGTCGGGCCAAGGGGGAATAAACTTGGCGGTTGACTCCCTAGCCATAGCTCACGCCCCTTGTGTAGACATCGAGTCTCAGCTCGCGGGAGCGGCTTGGACGAAGGGTTGGGAGTTATCATTGTGACCTTAATGCTCCCGGTTGCGGAAGGTGTTAATGGACACGGGAGTGCCCACCGTCCGGAACCGGGTAGGCCTAGCGTGCTTGGCACCGACCGGAATATCGGGCCATGGACGCTAGGTACCACCTTTTGGGACAATGTCTCACCCTGGATCAAGTCAAATGCCAAGTCAAATGCCAAGTCAAATGCCAAGTTTTTGGCGCCGTTGCCGGGGAGGCGTTCGGTTTGATATTAGCTTAGCTTGGGTTCGTTAGTCTACGCATAAAAACACAAAAATTTCTTTTTCTTTTTATATAAAAAAAAATATATTCAATAACCAAGAAATTTTTCCCCCACTGTTATATTATCTTTTTGTTATTTTCTTGTGCTATTGACGCTCCTCTCTAGTTTTCTTATTTTTGTTGTCCAGGTATCTTTGGTGTAACCATGTGGAGATCAAATTTCGATGCTCAGATGAGAGGCTACAATCCCTATTCATTTTTGGTTTGTGAGACTTGTGGGATGGCGGGGCACGTGTATTATGATTGCCTTGAGAGCCTCCCCCCACACCAAGGCCATACATTTTCCCACAACCATAACCCAAACACCTCCCATCCATTTCCTCAGCCTTATATCCCTTCACCACCACAAGAAGAATCAAGTCTCGTATCTCTCCTTGAAGGTGCCTTGTTTAATCAATGCCAATTCTTACAAAACGTGATGTCACCAATTACCGAGACTACGCCAAAGAGAGAGGATGAAGGAGAGGATATACCTACTTTCATGGTTGAGACTACCATGCCGTCGGCCACAATAGACACATCTCATGCCGACCCCCCATTTTTCCATCATTACCACTTGGATGACGAAGCATTTTTTGATGATGATAGTGAGGATGGGGAGATGTCTCTAGGATCTGTGGGAGAGACTTGTCATCTTTATTTGGATACCCTATATGAGTCCTATGAGAGCACCGAGGAGGCCACAGAGCTTATGCATACCGACGAGGGGGATGTGCGTGAGGACGACGACACCACGACCACATACGAGGGGTCCGCTCCACATCCACCTCCACAACCATCTCTGTCACAGCTTCCTCCTTGGTCGGTGGTCAACCATGAGGATGTCATTCAGGACATCGGGAAGATGGTGGAGCATGAGCATATCGTCGAGGAGGATGTGCATGAGGGCTTGGATACGATGGTCCACTCTATAGAGCCCGAGTCACATCTACCTTTACCGTCGCTCTCCACTTCTTCTGCGGCTGAGCATCTACTTGAACATATTGCCCCTATTCAGGGAGATTTTCATACTCACTCTCACTCCACACTTGAGTCTCGCTTTTCACGTCATATTTCCTTAGACTCATATATATTTGACACACCATATCTCTCACAGGACACAGGATCGACTTCCCTTGAGGTATGCTGCGGTGTGTCACCACCTGGAGAGCAACTTCACATGGAGAGCGGGGATTTGACCGTCGCTAGCACAGAGGATAGCATACCATTTCCAGGGAGTGTTCGCCACATTTCATATATTTTACCATCATTTACCGGCGACTATCTCTGGGATACTTTTATTTTGGGGAAAGATTTTTTGCCATGGACTAATGCACCTCGTCCTTTGCAGGTCGCAGGTGGACACCTACGAGGGATGCTTGGAGGTGCATTGCTTGGATCCATTGGCACACGTGGCACAACGCTTCTAGCGGAGCCACAGAAGAAGCAGTTAGAGCAGCTACCTGCCCCACTTCAGATCTTGGATCCGCCTATGCTCAGGTGTATCCTAATCCAGTAGTGTAAAAATTTACCGCTTTCTAGTTTAGATTTGAATAATCTCGTCTCCTCTCATTAGCGAGGGGAGCGTATCTAGGGTTTGCTTTTGCATCTTAATAACCCTTCATGTCGTGCCCTTCTATCATTTCACCCCACATCCTCTTCCGAGGAGAACGAGCAGACTGTCTCTCCTGCATTCTAATTTCTTTCTTTTCCGATTTCCCCCCTAGCATATTTCTGCATCACATTGATCATATCATTTTGCTAGCATTGTCATGTTCAGCTTGGGGGAAATCGACTTTTGTGTGCATGTTTTTGCGTGTCATTGTTGTGTGTCTGTGTCTATGTGTTCTTTTGTCATGTTTTATATCTTTTATTTTAGTGTTTCTTTTTCTTTATTTTTTAATTTCGCTCATGTGTTTTTCGTGTTTTTCATTTTTTGTGTCGGTGCGTAACTCCCCCCATTTTCATTGCCCTCCCGTATTCACTACTATTGCATTGAGGACAATGCAAGTTTCAGCTTGGGGGAGTCGCACTTCATGCGTCTTTTGTCTCTTTTTCTTCGTTATTTGAGTCGTTTTTCTCCGTGTTTTTCTTTTTCTTTTTCTTTTCTTCTTTTTATCTCTTTCTCCTAGAGATGAACCCTATGTTGAATCGCCACGAAAATCACACGCACACTTAGCATAGCTTCGATAATCGCATTCACTAACCCTAGGAAGCCGAGTCCATTGCATTTCATGCTTCGTGGGTTCACTTTGCTTTTGTGTGAGTTGTTTGTCGTGACTAGATAGGGGTGTACTTCTATTTTGCGATTTTGATTTATATACCTATCCTTGGTTGACCCCTAGATTATCATGCTTCGATTTGAATGTGCGGTATCTGCTTCTACTATTTGCTTCTATATGCATGCTATATTTATATCGTATATTTCAATTCGCATGTGTCGGGATTCCACAATTAAGGACTAGGATACCCACTTAGCCCATGCTCTAATTAGCGAGAATAGTTTCCTTTGCCCAAGTGTTTAGATTCCGATTTCTTTTTTGTTTTACTTGGTGTAAACCCCCTCGTCGTGTACCGTTCTCCCACTTGGGAGAGTACACATGTATATACCCCAATATCCAAAAATCCAAAAAAGGAGAAAAGAAAAGAAAAACCCAAAAAGAAAGAAATGAATAAAAAAAATTGTATAGCCAAAAATCCAAAAAAAAAAATACAAATACCCAAAACCCAAAAAAATTCCAGTGTGAATATTTTTCCTACTTGCCGAGAATAAAGGGAAGGCGAGAATTTGCACCGAGTGTTCTTCTCCACATCATCTCAACCCCCATCGTTTTCGAAAACACTTGGCTTAGGAACTTTTTAGCTATTATCTAGGCTTTAGTGTGGTGATTTCCTTAACCCTAGTTGTGGAGTCCCTGACGCATGATATGTTTCGATTCTCTCTCTATTCTCATGCATGCTTGAACCATATATTCACCACTTAATTCAATTTGAATCGATATTTGGGTCTTTCTTTGGGTATGTGTATATGGAGCTTTATTGCACATCGTAGATAGTGACACCGTCTGCTAGCACACGACCGCACTCACTCGCGCTTCACCGTGTGGGCCCACGGCACTTGTTTGGACTCGTATTCCTTGGTTTAGTGATGTGATTTGGCGTTTGCTTGCTTGGTGTGTCGTTTTTGATTTGTTGGCCCTGACGGGCGATCTAGGATATATAGTTTTCTTTTTCTCTCTTTCTCTCTATTTTCTCCCTCCGAGCTCCTACTCTCACTCGTCTTCCTCGAGGACGAGGAAGAGTTTAGCTTGGGGGATTTTGACGTGCGTTTATATTTCATATATTTGCGCACGTTTTCTTCCGTGTTTTTCCGTATTTTACCGCCGTCTTTTATTTGTTTTCGCGTGTTTTCTTGTTTTCTTTCACTTTTCTTTGTTTATCCGTGTTTGCAGGAGATTGACCGTGTAGGGGACGTTTAACGATGATATCTCAAGTCCCCGGAGCAACGGGAGGAGTCGCGCGTGATCCAGGGGGTCAAACGTCAAAGAATTCATCTTTCAGCCCCTCACCCGGTCGGTTGGTCATCTCCAACCGATCGGGTGATGCACGCGTGCACCACCCGGTCTCTGCCGCAGCTCACAAAGAAGTCACCCGACCGGTTCGCAGACCGGTTCAGCGGGGGCTGTTCTCTGTTTTCTCGAAGCAAAATGCCAACCGATCGGGTGACTCTCACCCGATCGGTTCATCTGTAGCTGATGTTGAAGAGCTGAAGACACGGGCGTCCAACCGATCGCTTCACCCGACGGCTCCAAGATCCAACCGGTCACCCCAAGAACTCAACCGACCGGTTCATCTGACCGGGTGAAGCTCCGCCGTTTTCTGTTTACTATTTGTAACAGATCACCCGATCGGTTGACTTGTCAACCGATCGGGTGGCGCTTTTTCCTGCGGGTTTGGACCCGAACCATTAGGGTTCCGAAGTGGGGCTATAAATACTCGAAGTTGGCCGACTGAAAGAGGGGTTCCTCTCAGTTTTTTAGGGCTTCTGCCCCCCTACTCTCGGGAGTTCTAGGTTAGTTTTAGATTAGGTATTTTGTTCAATAAGTCTTGTATGGGATCAACGATTCACTCAAGATAAGTATTCTTCTCTCTTTTTCTCCATTGTTTGTATTGTGTTTATTTTGCTTGATGGTGAAAGTTTGTGTGTCTTTTGTGTTGTTGGTTTTTATGTTATTCACCATTGAGTAGTTTCGATGAACCCTAATACGGGTTAGGGTAGGATTGATGCTTGGAAATTTACATTAGACTTGGTTGCATGGCACGTGTTCGATGAAATGTGTCAATGGGGATTTCTAGTAATCTGGGTCCAATTTGTACGACAACACACTAGATGTGTTGGGGGTTGGGGTCCGGTGCTTGTCCTGTCAAGATCCGCTTCGATGAATTGCTGGAAATCACATTTGACTTATTTGGCCATTAGGGTTACACGGGGGTGTTTCATTGTCATTGGCGGGAGAAAGACCGCCTCTGACCGTCGGGCCAAGGGGGAATAAACTTGGCGGTTGACTCCCTAGCCATAGCTCACGCCCCTTGTGTAGACATCGAGTCTCAGCTCGCGGGAGCGGCTTGGACGAAGGGTTGGGAGTTATCATTGTGACCTTAATGCTCCCGGTTGCGGAAGGTGTTAATGGACACGGGAGTGCCCACCGTCCGGAACCGGGTAGGCCTAGCGTGCTTGGCACCGACCGGAATATCGGGCCATGGACGCTAGGTACCACCTTTTGGGGCAATGTCTCACCCTGGATCAAGTCAAATGCCAAGTGTCATGAGTGCTCTAGCCCGTGTTAGCGGGGATTCATTTTGTGTCATTTTTATTTCTTTCTTTTATTTCTACACTTCCACCCATATCATCCGCGTAGCTAGCACACGACCTAGGCGAGGCTAGTAGCCACTCAAGCCATCCACCTCCCTGTGTTCGATATACCCGCACCCTACACTAACCGTGCACTTGCGGTAAAACGACACCGCGCCCATACCGTAAACGGGGCGCCGGTCAGTTCACAAACACGAGACTTGAGATTCTCATTCTCAATACTCAAAGTTGAGTTTTGAGAGGTCAAATCCGCTATATCGTGTTCATCCGAATTCTCAATATTAACATGCTCAAGTTGAGATTTGAGATTTACAATCTCAGTTCTCAAATCTTCAACAACGGTATCGTTGTTGGTGATGACAGGTTTAGGTGAGGTTTGGAGACTAGTTAGCTCATCTTTAGTCTTAGTGTATCTATTTACCAACTTAGAATACTTAGACCAAATTTGTTCATTAGCTAATCTTAGATCATCCATAGTTACCTCTTCACCTTCATCCTCGCTTTCATCTGAAGCGGTGTCTTGATCATGTTGCTCTCTTGCCATGAAGCACATGTGTGCTTGCTCCACTTGTTCATCATCTGACTCCCCACTTGAAGAGTCCTCTTCCGAATCGGTGAATGTGCCGACAAGCCCTTTCTTGTACTCCTTCTTGTACTTTCGTGACTTGTCGAACTTGGGTGCCTTCCACTTCTCCTTTTGTTTGTTGAGAAGACAATCTACCTTGATGTGTCCTGGCATATTGCATTTGAAACACAAAGGAGCAGACGCATTAATAGAACTAACTTTAGATTTATTCTTAAAATTACCTTTTCGGAAGAACCGGTTGAACTTCTTTGCCATGAGGGCCAAAGATTCCATGTCCAACTCAGAGTCCGAATCTTCACTATCGGTAGGTGTGGTAGGGGCGGCCTTGAAAGCAATCGCCTTCTTCTTCGGCTCTTCTTGCTTCAAGAACGCCTTCATATTGTCCTTCATCTTAATCTTGCTGTCCTTTCGTACCTCATAAGACATCAAGGTACCCATTAGTTGAACAACCGTATATTTGGTCATATCGTTACCTTCCTCGATAGCGTCGGTTCGCTTTTCCCAACGCGAAGGAAGTCAGTCAATGATCTTCGCGACTTTCTCCTTTTGGGTATAGGTCTTCCCAAAGGCTTCCAACTCGTTGGTTATATCCACGAAGCGAGCATAGTACTCCTTAATCTTTTCACCCTGTTCCATGTGAAATAGCTCGAATTCTTTGTTAGCAACAGTGAGCTTGGAGTGTTTTACCCTACTCGTTCCTTCGTGCAAGATGAGGAGTTGGTTCCAAATCTGATATGCACTCTTACATGTGCATATCTTGTTGAAGTCTTCCAGCTCTAGTGCACATTGTAAGGCATTCATGGCCTTGGCATTGTTCACCTCCGCAGCGACCTCCGCGGTGGTATACTTTGAGAAGTCTTCTTCAGTGGGCTCAACATACTCCGTTAGCGTGACTCTTCAAAGTGATGTGCTCCGGAGGAAGGTTTCCATCCGGCATTTCCAGTACCCATAGTTGGTACCGTTGAAGTGAAGAGGCCTGGTAGAGGAGTGTCCTTCCATCACTGAAGAAGCTCCTTCATGATTCTTGAAGGTGCTGTAGTCGAAAGGTGGTCGAACAGCCTTGTTGTCGTTGGTTGTCATAGCTATGAACTTGGCTCTGATACCAAATGTAATGCCCTGATAGCTACTGCACAAGTACTAGAGGGGGGGGGGAATAGTACTTTTAAAAAAATCAAGAGTATAATTCGTAATTATTGTGCAAACACAACCAACAATGCGGAATGAAAATTGACAACAAGAAAAATCCAACGCAAACAAGCAATGTAATGGGTTCGGATCCATCCAAGTCTCCCCGACTTGTTCCCGGTGATCCTACGTCCCAGACACCCGGATCCCCTCCGGCTACTTGAGTTAGAATCCTCTAACTCAAATTTGCACTATTAAATTCTTGTAGAAACTACTACAAGATCAAATCATACAATGATCGAAACGTGACTCCCACAAACCGGGATCACGATCTTCTCTCACAAACCGAGAGATAAACTGAAATATCAAATGAAAGATGAAATATAAAACACTTACCACAAAACCCTATGCCTTGAGAAATACTTACTGATTTAGGACAAGAAGGGATTTTGAGGAAGAAGTTAGCACCAAACCCTAGCTCCACCAAGATTAATAACAATAGATGGCTAAGGTGAAGTTGTTGACTTTGATTCAAGCTCTTAGCTTGAGTAGTTCACAAAGGATGAGAATCTCTCTTGAGGAATTAGGGCTCAAAGAGTAAGGGAGAGATTCTTGTGAAATGTGAGAGCTTAGAAATGAGAATTGAATGCACTTCTCTTTGATCTCAAAATATCTCTAATAACAGCCTTGAAGCCTTGCTTGAAACTGATCAAGTTTATATAGAAAGAGAGAAAAGAGTTCAGCAAAAATCGTGGCATTAAATGCCCAACGGCTCTATTTCTGAAGCTGCTTAATCGGTCTAAGAAGGATCACTGACCGATTAGTTTTGGAACTAGTCGGTCGGTGAACCTTCTTGGACCGACTAGAAGGTTGACAGGGAAGATAGTGAAATAAGGAGATAGAACTAGTCGGTCTAAGAAGAAACACCAACCGACTAGTTTGACAACTAGTCGGTCGGTGAACCTTCTTGGACCGACTAATTGATCAACAGTAAATAAGCTGAATTTTACTAGGAGAACTAGTCGGTCTGAGAAGAGACACCAACCGACTAGTTTGACAACTAGTCGGTCGGTGAACCTTCTTAGACCGACTAATTAGTCAACAGTGAATAGGCTGGGTTTAACTAGGATGGCTAGTCGGTTCAATAAGGATTTCCAACCGACTAGATTGTCATCTGTCGGTTGGTTCTTCTTCTTGAACCAACTAAGATGCATACGAAGCCGTGAAAAGAAGCGATGAGCTTCGGGAAACTTTCTAATGGCTTCTAAGGCAATCCTAGAGATAAGATATGAGCGATATGAAGATTGTTAGGGTAGTAAGACTCAAGGCTTAACATTCTACTAAACCGAAGCTAGAAGACATAAAAGTATACATAACAAACAGTCTTCAAAGCTTCAATATGAAGATTCTGAATCCCTCGACTTCAATAATAACTCCTTGAGCTTCAACGAAGCTTCAGGCACAACGATCACTCGCTCTAAGGAAGTCTTTGGACGTCGCTTAAGATGAACAAAGTAATTTGGCGACGATCTCCATAACTGCGCTCAAAGAGAATTAGTGCACGATATTTATGTTTGCTCATCATCAAAACCAAATCAGGGGAATCAATACTCAACAGATATTCGGATGCGCTGTCTATGTCCCCATAGCACCACCGCAGAGGACCAAGATGGGTCCTCAACGTCGACTGGGAATCTACATAGGATTCAACTCACCATCGATTATTAGATACCTGGAACCCCTAACGGGGGACGCCTTTAAGGCACGTCTAGCATATTGTGAGTTTGACGAAAGCACTTTTACCAAACTAGGCATTAACACAGAGAAGCCAGAAGCTTCAAAGACCATTTCATGGGACACCAAAACTTTATCCCATTTTGATCTGCGTACAAACCAATGTGAAGATGAGATCCTGAAGATCATACAAATACAGAATACGGCTCACATTTTATCGGACAAATTTACTGACAACCAGAAGATTGTCAGATCACATGTCCCTGCTGCAAACACGCCAGCTAGGATTGCCATACCCAAAGATGGATGCAATCCACTTGCAGCAGAAGCGGCCGTACCTCAACAAAAGAGAGGACGACCCCCATGCTCCAAAGATAAAAACCCTCGAAAGAGGAAAAAACCCTGGAGCAATGATAACGATACCACCAGGCTGAGCTCAGCCCAGATACCTCTCCCCTCCTAAAAACTCCTGAAGAGGAAAATATAGGAGAAATATCATTAAACTATGTACGTACTGGGGAGGTACTGGACAGAAAAAGCACAATCATCGATGATAGCTTCGCGCTCATTATTGCCAATCACGTCACTGAATACGACGATGAGACCGATCCACGTTCTCTAGCAAAATGTAAACGTAGAGATGATTGGCCGAAGTGGAACGAGGCAATATGAGTAGAGCTGGACTCACTCTCGCAGCGCAAAGTTTTTGGACCTGTAGTCCTAACAGCAAAGAGTGTTAAACCTGTGGGATATAAATGGGTATTCGTAAGAAAAAGAAACGAAAATAATGAGATCGTACGCTACAAAGCGCGCCTTGTTGCACAAGGCTTTTCCCAAAGACAAGGAATCGACTATGATGATACATATTCCCCGGCCATGGATGCGATCACTTTCCGTTTCATTATTAGTCTAACCATTACGAAAGGTCTGGATATGCAGCTCATGGACGTTGTGACTGCATACCTATATGGAAATATAAATAAGGATATCTATACGAGACTTTCGGACTGATACAAACTACCGACAAAAATGACAGAAAGACCTCGGGACGTCTATTCTGTGAAACTCCAAAGATCACTGTATGGTCTAAAACAGTCGGGGAGAATGTGGTATAACAGACTTAGTGAATTCTTAGTGCAACAAGGATTCACAACTAATGAAGTCTGTCCTTGCATCTTTATAAGAGCAAAGGGAACCAGATTCGTAATTATTGCCGTCTACGTAGACGACCTACACATCATCGGATCTCCCAAAGAGATAGCTGAGATATCCAAGAGTCTCACACAGACTTTTGAGATGAAAGACCTTGGAAAAACGAAGTACTGCCTAGGCTTACAAATCGAACACCTAAGCGGAGGAATCCTGTTACACCAATCCACATACACAAAGAAGTTGCTGAAAAACTTCCTTATGGACAAATGTCATCCGCTTAGTACACCAATGGTTGTCCGATCATTGGATGTTAACACTGACCCCTTCCGGCCGCTGGAAGAGGGGAAGGAAGCACTGGGTCCCGAAGTACCCTACCTGAGTGCAATTGGAGCACTCCTATACCTGGCAAACTGCACACGTCCCGATATAGCGTTTGTAGTTAACCTACTAGCCAGATACAGTTCAGTGCCCTCAAAGCGCCACTGGAACGGAGTGAAGCACCTTCTGTGCTACCTCCAAGGGTTTTTGGACCTGGGACTATACTTCAAGAAAGGCGTATCCTCCAACTTAGTTGGTTATGTAGATGCATGATATAGGTCTGACCCACACACCGTAAAGTCCCAGACCGATTTCGTATTCAGATATGGTGGGACAGCCATCTCATGGAGATATGTGAAGCAGACTTCAACATCGACCTCATCCAACCACTCCGAGCTCATTGTGATCCATGAAGCTAGCAGAGAATGCTTTTGGCTTCATTCAGCCATCCTCCACATCCTCGTGACTACCGGCCTGAAGACAGGAGATCTTGGACCTACCACCATGTACGAAGACAATGCTGCCTGCATCGCTCAACTACGAGGTGGCTACATCAAAGGTGACATGACGAAGCACATTTCCTCCAAGCTCTTCTGGACGCATGAACAACAAGTAGACAACCAGATCGACATCCAGCAGATCCAGTCTTGCAACAACCTGGCAGATCTATTTACTAAAGCTTTACCTTGCTGTACCTTTAGAAAACTTGTATTAGGGATTGGAATGAGCCAGTTGAAAGATCTACAAGCCTGAAGCTTGTACACATCAGGGGGAGTTAATGTTGAGTTGTATTCTTTTTCCATTGGCTATTGGTTTTTTTCCACTGGGTTTTCCATAGCCAAAGATTTTAACGATGCAACCACATCAACTCTGGATCCAGAAGTATCCACCTCTGATGATATCTATCGATCAGGGGAAGTTACAGAGACTTGTACTCTTTTCCCTTAGCCACTGGTTTTTCCCACTGGGTTTTCAATGGCAAATGTTTTAACGAGGTAAGAACTCTTAACTTAGGATCCAGAAGTATCCATACCCCCATGGTCAGGTAAGCTCTATGAACCCTGAAGCGCTCATATACGGCTTACAACAATGGATGGATACGGGGAAGCATTATAAACGGGCTTTTGTAGGCCCATCTGTGTATTTGGTATCCACCCATTATGTAACCATACATCTATAAATACAGGGCTACGGGTTCCGTAGCCACCAAGTTTACAACATATATTAATTAATTTATTTAGATTTAATTATTTAGTTTAGGTATAAATAGAACAAATTAAATATGAGTGGACCCCACACCACTTTCTTCAACCAACTTTCTTTAACAAAAAAAAACACATTATACGGAGTGGGCCCCACCTCAACTTTCCAACTCCACAATCCAACCCCACTTTCCAACAAAAGAACACACTACACCAAATTTGTCTCTCATCAGAATCCACACTTCTCAACTTTCCCCAATTATACTTTCCTACAAAAGAACATGCCCTCATCATCACGGCGTTCGTAATCACGAGTGGAACTTTGCCAACATAGCAATGGGGCATCCGAAAGCGATGAGTATCCTTGTCTTTCCCCCTCTCCAATAAAGTAGCCTTTGCTCATAAATTTCAGAAGGTCGTCCGGCCCATTATGAAGATCACCGAAAACATGCTCTTCTTTGCCTCCATATTTAATGCAATTTGCTATCAGCTCCCGTCCTTGCTTTCTCAATGTATATAATTGCATCGCCTTGCATTGTCTTTCCTCGAACACAATCACATGTTCACGCATGTGCAATGGTTTCTATTGGAAAGCAATTCAAAGCCCACAACCAGTCATTGGGTCTCCATCTCGTTGCTTCTGGCAACGTCTCAGCCGAGCCAACTATTTGTTGGAACTTATCCAACTACGTTGGATCTTAATCCAACGTTGGGCTAATATACGATAAATAATTATATAGTGCTACACTATCATATTAAGCCCAATGTATTAGTGATCTGATTTATTTAATTGAGTGGGCTAAATGAGTAAAATAGGTTATGGGCCTTTATGTGTAGAGGCTATTGGGCTTCAACTCGTTGATGGGCCGAGTTGAAAACCCTAGGGCTACGGAGGCTAGCCTATATATATGCGGTCATGATCCCTGGAGCACACGAACTAAGGAGCCGTCTTTTCTACGCCCCGTCGCTAGGAGAGAAACTGTGAGAAGGCTAAAGGGATTCTCCAACGGTAGATTCGTGCTGTTCTGTAAGATCATCTGCTGCGTCATCCAGATCACAGGCTTCATGGATTCAAGTATGATTCCTATCAGAGAAGGTAAAGATTTAAGGTTCTGCATGTTTATCTAGATCTGTGTAATTAGGTTTATACGCACATCTAGATCTTAAGATTTAACAATTGATATCGGAGCCTGCATATTGTGGATCTTAAATTTTCTGCCTGCTCGAAAGTAAATCAGATAAAAATTAGTTTTTTAAATCTGTTTTAAGATTCCGATCTGTTTAGGGGGTTTTGATGGGTAAATTGCAGAAAAATACTCTCACGTTGGGCCATTTTTACGTAAATACCCTGACGTTTATTTTCATCAAAATATATACCAAAACGTTTTTCGACGCTTTTAAGTTGATACCTTTTTTAATTTTCTGTCCAAAAGACAGAAATTTGGATAAATGTACCCTTGAATATTCCTTTTATAAGTTAATACTCTCACGTTTGGGCCTTTTATAAGTTAATACCCTGAATTGGGTGTGTGTATCCATTAGGGTGGGTGGGTGCATGGGTGTGGGGGGGTGTGTGCGCGCGCACACACATTGGGGTGTGTGTGCATGGGGCGTGGGTGGGTGGGTGTGTGCATGCATAGGGAGGGTGTGTGTGCATGGGTGGGTGGGTGTGTGCATGGGGTGTGTGCGCGCATGGGGTAGGTGAGTGTGTGCATGTGTGGATGTGTGCATGAGTGGGTGGGTTGTGCATGTGGGTGTGTGCATGGGGTGGGTGTGTGCATTGGGGTAGGTTGGTGTATGGGTTTGTGTGTGGGTGTGTGCATGCATGGGGTGTGGGTGTGGGCATGTGTGTGTGTGCATGGGGTGGGTGCATGCATTGGGTGTGTGTGCATGGGGGGTGTGCATGCGCATCAGAGTGGGTTGGTACATGGGTTTGTGTGTGGGTGTGTGCATGCATGGGGTGTGGGTGTGGGCATGGGGTGGGTGTGTGCATAGAGGGTGTGCACGCACATCAGGGTGGGTTGGTGCATGGGTTTGGGTGGTTTGGTTGTGGGTGTGGGCATGTGTGTGTGCAAGGGGTGGGTGTGTGCATTGGGCGTGTGTGTGTGTGCATGGGGGGGGGGGGGGGGGGTGTGCACGCGCATCAGGGTGGGTTGGTACATGGGTTTGTGTGTGGGTGTGTGCGTGCAAGGGGGTGGGTGTGGGCATGGGTGTGTGGGCATGGGGTGGGTGGGTGTGTGCATTGGGTGCGTGTGTGTGCATGGGTGTGTGGGTGTGTGCATTGGGGTGGGTTGGTGCATGGGGGGTGTGTGTGCATGGGGTGGGTGGGTGGGTGTGTGCATTGGATGCGTGTGGGTGTGTGGGTGTGTGCATTGGGGTGGGCTGGTGCATGGAGGTCGGTATGGGCATGGGGTGGGTGTGTGTATTGGGTGGGAGTGTGCATTGGGATGGTTTAGTGCACGTGTGATCGTCTACCTTATAATACCCAGATTGAGCCAATACTTCAACATGCACACACGCCCATGCACCCACCCACCCCAAGCACACACACCCTAAGCACACAACCCACCCATGCATGCACACCCGCCCTATGCACACAACCCACACACCCACGCACACACGCCCACCCCACACCACCCCACCCCCACCCAGGCACACACTCACCCTAAGCACACACACCCTATGCGCACAAACCCTATGCACACAACCCACCAACCCACGCAAACATACCCACCCCATGCACACACCCCCCATGTCCACACCCACCCACCCATGCACACACACACATACACCCCTTAAGCACACACACCCCACCCACCCCATGCACACTGATCACTCCTTATTTTACACCTTTTTTCCGCATGTTTGCATGCCATTTAGACCGCCCAAATCATTTTTTTCACGATATATCGACGATATTGAGATGCTTTTCACGATTTGTTGTTTTTGTCGCATTTCAGGTGATTTGGCGCGATTCGGAGTGATCTCGAGATGCGCTTACTCTAGACGGTCACCAACGACCTCCCCGAGGGGTATTTTGCTGTTGGAGAGGAGCGGAAGAAGAACAGACGTCGCAGGAGCGACGAGGAAGCCAATACAAGCAGATTGGGCATTTTTTGTGTCCCACTCGGCCGAGTGGAGGAGCCACTCGGCCGACCAGCGAGACACTGCTCGGCCGACCAGAACAGACACAATTTACCTGTGCACTCGGCCGAGCACCGAAGACCACATCGGCCGAGTGACGACATCACGTCCGCCCGAGTGGCGCCCAGACGAAGCCCTTCCAAAACATCCAAGTTACTGTTTTTCGGCTGCCTGAACTCCAGAAGACCCACTCGGCCGAGTGGTTAATCCCGTCCGCCCGAGTACTATGAAGTCATCGGCCGAGTGACGACAACTCACTCGGCCGAGCCGCCCCCGAAGTAGATACCCCTGAAAGCCCCGACTTACTGGAAAATTACAGGGTTTTCACTCGGCCGAGCGACTTTTGTCACTCGGCCGAGTGCGATGCGCTGCCTGTAGCGAAAACTGCGGAAAACAGGCTGTGCAGGGGTATTTTGGTCACAATTTTTGGACGATTTTGAGGGCTATTTAAACCCTGTTTTTACCCTAGTTTTAGAGGCTCTCTCTTAGATTTTTTGCAGCTTTTTAGATTAGTTTTTTTAGCTTTATTCTTGTGATTGGAAAGGAGACAAAGATTGGAATTTTGTTGGATTCAATTGAAGAACTCCATTGGTTTGCATCTCTTTTCCTTAAAAATCCTATTTTTATTGTTTATCTCAACATTGTGATGAATTCCATTGCTTATTTCAACGATTATTTTTGTGATCTTGCTATGATTTGTGAGTAGTCTCCACGTCTTGGGGCGTGGGGATGAACCCTACAAGCCCATTTTCATATTTGTGATGAATTAGTAGAAATCTTGCTAGAATTGTTATTAGGGATTAGATTGGGATCAATTTACTACGGATGGCTAGGTATTCATATCAATTGGGATTTGCAAGAGATTGGATCCCAATTTGATAGGAAACCCTAGAAATCCGAATTGGGTTGGAGTCGGATTTTCGAAGTATCGGTTTGCAAGAGATTGGACCGATACTAGGATTTCCGGTTGCAATTCCATGCCGATATTCGTTTGCAAGAGATTGGACGGTTAGGAACTATCCCAATCTAGGTCGTGGACCGAGTTTGCAAGAGATTGGGCTCGGTGCGCGATTGGACGATGATGTTGATCCTAATGCTAGCTTTCCTAGGCTAGGGTTTGCAAGAGATTGGACCCAAACCTAGGATAGCTATAGACCGGCAACAGCGCGAGAGCGTGAGCTTGGTTCTACATTCAGTTGCAACTAGTTCATCCAAATTCTCATTCAAGCAATTTTGATACCGATAAACCGCATTTATGAAATACGGTGAGTAGCGGGGATTCCCCATTCCCTAGACGTTCTTTATTTGATTTGATACTTCCGCATTTTTGTCTAACGATTGTGACAGGATCGCCAAAGGCAAATTTCTCTCTTAAATAGCCAGGTTGATTGGAACAAGCACGGTCATTCGTCCTCCCTGTGTTCGATATCCCGCTCGCTGCTACACCGTGCACTTGCGGTAAAACTACAACCGTTCTTTGGGTCACATCCCGGAGCGATCACACACACACCCACCCCACGGACACACCCTCCAACCACACACACACACACACACACCCTGTTAGTTCTTGGTTTCAAGACTAACATTGTTTTGATAATGATCAATACATTGTGTTAGTGTGCTAATCAATCTTATGTTTTAGTCTCAGTTTATCGTATTGATTATATGTTGACGAGACAAAGCATAATGCTTGGAGGATATTACAAGGGATATCTTAAAGACCTCCAAGAGTGATGGAGTGCTCAAGCTTGGATGAAGTCATGAAGTTCATTTAATGAAGCCAAAGCTTGGAGCATAATGATGGATGGACATCTAGAGAAGCATTGTCAAAGCCTGGAGCTTGATGAGGGAAGCTCATCAAGGAGTGCCAAAGTTTAGAGATGATGGGGAGCATCAAGGTATCGTGAGCTTGAAGACTTAGACTCTAGGAGATGCAATATGTAATCCATGTAATTTCTATTACTTGCATTTCTCTTTTTGAGTCTAGGATTATTGTAATGCCTTGATAGATGGTCATACTCTTATGCATATGCATTTAACCATCTTAGTGAGCCTTAGAATTATCATAGGATCCAACCCAATAGGTTTATCTTGTCCAAAGACTCATTTGGAGTCTCTGGCTCTCCAACAGTCGCTTGATGAAAGTTTTACAGTCGACTGGGTGATTTCCAGTGGCTTGTCGAGCCTTCTACAGTCGACTGTGATGCACGGCTCAAGTCAACATTTTTATTGACTCTACTTGAGCTTTTCGCATAAGTCGATTGATGTTCAATTTACAGTCGCCTGTATATTTACAGTCGCCTGTGAAATGGTCAACAGTCGTCTGAAAGGCGTAAGTGCGAAAATTGCATCTCTCTGTTTTTCTCCATCTCATGCAGCAGTCGACTGATGAAGGATTAACAGTCACCTGTCTATTTTACAGTCGACTGTCATTTGTTCATCAGTCGCCTGTATGCATACTGGGAGTAAGTTGCATCTCTCTGTTTGATTTCCATCCCTGCAGCAGTCGCCTGATGAAGGATATACAGTCGTCTGTGTAGTCTTCTACAGTCGACTGTCCTGGCTCAGATTATAGCCGTCGGGATTTTTCTAGCCCTTGAACAGTCGACTGTCACTTGTTCATCAGTCGACTGTCTGGACCATAAACTGCCAAAATCTAGCCGTTGCAGATTTCTTCTCTTTGGGCTTTTGGCTAGTTTTATGGGTTCCTTTGGGCTTCATATATATATATATATATATATATATATATATATATATATATATATATATATATATATATATATATATATATATATATATATATATATATATATATATATATATGAGGGATCAAATGACCCCCAAAAATAACCCCCAAAAATAACCCCCTATCAATAATCCTATGTCCCCCATTTTTTCGAAAGATCCGAACGTTTATCTTGATCTCCACCCTCTAAATACCTGACCCACCAATTTTCAACTCGATCCCATGTGTTTTGCCCGTTCATCAATCATTCGCAAAAGTTTTGTTCATGCGAAACCGTTAAATTTGGGTCGGATGGATGAACGAGCAAAACACATGGGATCGGGTTGAAAATTGATGGGTCAGGTATTTAGAGAGTGGAGATCAAGATGAACGGTTCGGATCTTCTGAAAAATGGGGGGCATAGAATTTTTGATAGGGGTTATTTTTGGGGGTCATTTGATCCCTCCTCATATATATATATATATATATATATATATATATATATATATATATATATATATATATATATATATATATACTAGTCATAACCCGTGCCCTAAGGGCACGGTTCGTTTCTAATATCCCCCCTCAAAATTTTATATCCCCTAATTTTAAACGAACAACAATTAGTAAAATGCATTAATTGTTATTTAGTTTTTCAAAAACTTTAGGTCCCCCTTAGAATTTAGTTCCCACCAAAGAATTTCGTTTCCCCAAAAATTTTACTTTCCCCAAAATTTAGTTCCATCAAGGTTTAACACGTGCCCTAAAGGCATAGTTCATTTGAAATAGTCTGCCCTTCAAAATCTAGGATACCCTAATTTTAAACGAACAACAATAATTAGAGCACAATCCTTGTTATTTTAGTCCTCCAAAAAATTTTAGTTCTCCCAAAATTTGCTTTACCCGTTCATTTAAAATATCACCCTCAAAATCTTGGATCGCCTAATTTTAAACGAACACTAATAATATTCATGGCATCCCAGCTATCTTTCTAATAGAGAAAATTTTGATTTATTGAAACCATCTCGATCAAAATATAAATAGAAGAAGAAGATGAGACAGAATTACAAAGTATTTGTATACTGTACATGGTTAAAATATTCTTGACGTAGCTATTTATGTAAGTTTCTAAGGAGTCAGTAACCATATTATTACCAACCAAATTAAACGACAATCCTTTTTGTTCATCGTGGTATACATGTTTCCAAATACTTGTGTAATAGAATTATATGCTCTCAATGCTTTTTAATCACCCTAGGTAATTACAAAGTTCCACAGGAATAGAACTAATAGCATTTCGACGATAAAAAAGTGTAAAGAAATTTATTTTTTAATGAACAACCAGTTTAAAACATGATTATTATAAGCAAATAATATAGGATGTTTTTCTAAAATGTGATTTAAGACCACTCCTTGCATAAAAATGTAATCCCTTTTACATTCATCCGTCAAATCAAATCTCATTTACGGATTAAGCATGAATACATCAATTCCATAGGTTTTAACCCCCACCAGGAAATCCAGCTTGCGTAAAGGTCGGGTGGGTCCAGACCCATTTGCCACCCCTGGTTCAAGGTAAATCTAAACTACTTAAAGTGATGTATCAAAAATAGATACAACAAAGATGTGTGCACAAAGCCAATCATTTCAATTCCATATTTAACCAAACAACATAACATTTGTAATTTTGTGAGTTCTAAACTCCCTCAAATCCTACGATATAATTAGCATTGCTATGCTTTGAGCCAAAATTCAATTTGAACAGTAGTCCATTGATGTATATATAGATGAAAAAAATGTTGCATTGCTGTAATCATAGTTCAAAGACTAACTATACTACTTTGAGCTAAAAAGGATGGTATCTGGAAATGAAATGAAATAATTGTCTAATTTACATACAAATTGGACAGAGCTTTAAGAATCCTTGAGTTGGCTGAGCATGAATTAGAGGGAAGAATCATAAAGTGCAACTTCATTTTCCAGATGCATCCCATAACCTTCTTCGGAGATGGATTATTCAGTCCTCTATTTCGCTGTCCTAATGTGAAATATAACCAACCATCTCAATACCCGACTAAGGTGGTCTTGCTGTGAAAGGGCATTCGTCCATTCCTGTATACAGAATTAACTATAGACCAAAATGTTCTGAAGGAAAAAGGCCTAAACATGTAGTTAAAATAGAAATGTTATTTATTCAATGGTTGTCCACATAATATGTGCTAGATTTTTTGGCACCAATCATAATCGATATTTTTGGGCACGAATGAAGAACCATATGGTTGAAAATTATAGGTGTTGCATTCTCAAGTGTAGAAAGCATGAGATTGTATATAAATCAAGCCAACTAAGAAAAAAATACATGAATCAAAATGTCCATCCAAACATGTCATCTTCCTACCGTCTAGTTATAAGTGGAGCACAACTTAAAAATACACCATAAAATAATCAAACAATTTATATGCACAATCTCAGCCTAAGGTCAAAATTCATAATCACATGACACATTAATACTAAGTATAAGAAACAATGTTTGCCAACATGAAAATAATCTACACACATATACTAAACTCACAAAAATCATAGAAATCGATAACAAAGGATTTAAAAGAGCTCTGCATCATTCTAAACAATAATCAAATTTTTTGAAGTAATGAATCTGAAATGAGAAGATAATTCACATCACAACACAAAAAAGATCATATTCCTAGTAAAACGGACGTCATCAATGTTTGTTACATTCTATACAGAATTTACAACACAATATAGGAAAAGAAATTTAACAGCATTACCCATTGGGCGCATATAACAAACACATTGATGGCATAATCAAAGAAACGTGTAAAGATAATTTGCATGACTAAGCATTGAAAGCTTACTTCATTGAGATCGATAATATCAAAAATTCACTCTCCCATTTCATGAAGGGGGAGGAAAAAAGGAAAAAAAACATATTGTGATGAAATATTGGAGGAAATTACGATGTGATCCTTTCAGAACCTACCATGCGATAATGTTAGCAGCAAGATCAAAGAAGCATTGTCCACTTGCAAAATTTGTTCGGATTTTTTTGTGCACAATTTTGGAGGGATTTGCAAGGTTAAACGACCTTTCATAAGGAGCGATGGGTCTCCTCAGATACAATAGTCAAATCTGCAACATGTTCGAAAAATCAAAAACATCGAATGAATTGCAAAATTAAACAATCCCCTCCCCCAAAGTTCAAACTGTAGACAAATTTGAGATAGAATTATCATCCCGATTGTAAGTAACCCATCAACTATCTTGTTGAGGAAAGGATAGATAGACGTGAACCGTGCGATGCCCTCAAATAGTGAGCGAAGTCGGAAGATCATGCCAATCTCAAGGCCGATGCCACTGGATGAAGGAGCTTATGTTTTGTTTTGTTCACCCAAAATTTGAACGAATTCAGCAGTGTCGCTGGATGAAGGAGCTCATGAGCTCATGTTTTCCCAAAAATTTGAACAATAAAACAACCCATTTACTTTGCAGTAGCATGAATACATGTAATGAATGTAGATATTGAGATCCAGAGTGTCTCATATCCCTGAAGCATGTCCGTTCCTGACTTTCTCGCAAAGAGACCTCAATCTTACCGAGAACCGGTAATGGAAAATATTCTAGCCAAGCCTTAAAGAGGCGACTCATGGCAGGAAGCAAGCTCGGATTGAGTTTCCCATATATCTCAAGAAAAACCTGTAACAAAAAGAACAAAAATCACATAAGGACTCACAACTTCAGAGTAAGACATAATAAAAATTATAACAGAGCTAGTTATGATGGCATAATAAAAGGACATGGATTGTATTCATGCTCACGGCTCAAAGATAATTTGTTACTTTGAATCACGGATGTTGTTGCAACGGATGAGAATGCGGTTCATGATATTGTTGTTGCCAATCAAGGTCAAAGAAAGTCATTACTGCTACTGAGGCTAGTAAGAAGGACATTACACTTGAATTAAATTTCATTTAGGCTCAAAACTCGGTGCATGAATTCCATAATGGCTGTAAATGTTAGTATTTTCTAAGAAACAGGAAACTGAGGATGAAAATGCCATGCTGTACTCAGACCAAGTTTTGCATGATTTAGAAGCAAAACCCAGTAATGGCGATGGCGATTTGAACCTGTCCCAGCTTGCAGAAAATGGGCATGCCATTTTAAATGATTCTGAAAGCAAGAAGATAGAAACTGAGCTTTTAGAAAATTCAGGTGCGGTGGAGAGTGAGACTAACCGGGAAATTTTTGTTGAACCGGACGCTGTAACTGTTGAGAAGGGAGAGCATGAAGCAGACGGCCCTCATGTAGAAGAAGATGATGACGATGAAAGCCCCCTTTTGGAGGAGGCAGAATAATGTAATGCCCTGCATAGCTACTGCACAAGTATTAGAGGGGGGGGGGGGTGAATAGTACTTTAAAATAATCAAGAGTATTATTCCTAATTATTGTGCAAACACAAACAACAATGCGGAATAACTACAAACAACAAGAACTAAACATCGCAAACAAAGCAATATAACGGGTTCGGATCCACCTAAGTCTCCCCGACTTGTTCCCGGTGATCCTATGTCCCAACCACCCGGATCCCCTCCAGCTACTTGAGTTAGAAACCACTAACCCAAGTTTTGCACTATGAAATTCTTGTAGAAAACCTCTACAAGATCAAATCATACACAAAACAAAATGTGACTCCCACAACCCGGGATCACACACTTCTCTCACAACCGAGAGATAAACTCAAATATCAAATGAGATGAAATAGTAAAACACTTACCAACAAAATCCTATGCCTTGAGTAAAACTTACAATATTAGGGCAAGGAGGATTTTGAGGAATAAGATGACACCAAACCCTAGCTCCACCAAGATAACCAGCAATAGGTGGCTAGGGAGAGATTGGTGGCTTTGAATCAAGCTCTTGGATTGAGTGGCTCACAATGAAGAGAATCTCTCTTGAGGAGTTAGGGCTCAAGAAGTTGAGGGAGAGGTTCTTGTGAGAAGAGAGAGCTTAGAAATGAGATTGAATGGCTCCTCTCTTGGGTGTGAAAATGTCTCTATTATCAGCCTTGAATCCCTGGTTGGAAGCACACAACCTTATATAGGAAAGAGACAAAACAGTCACAAAATTCGTGGCATTAAATGCCCCAACGGCTCTATTCTGAAGCAGTTTAATCGGTCTAAGAAGGATCACTGACCGATTAGTTTCTCAACTAGTCGGCCAGTGATTCTTCTTGGACCGACTAAGAGGTTGACAGCCAAGAAAGATAGTTCAGGGAATATAGAACTAGTCGGTCTAAGAAGACTTGCCAACCGACTAGTTTGTCAACTAGTCGGTCGGTGAGTATTCTTTGACCGACTAAGAAGATGAAATCCAATCAGCTGAACACAAGAGAACTAGTCAGTCTAAGAACAAATTCCAACCGACTAGTTTCACAACTAGTCGGTCGACTGTTGTTCTTTGACCGACTAACGATAAACAGTAGCTCATGCTGTGAAAATGAAGGCATAACTAGTTGGTCTAAGAAGGATTCCAAACCGACTAGTTTGACAACTAGTCGGTCGGTGAACCTTCTTGGACCGACTAATTGGTCAACATGGAATGAGCTGAATTAGATTAGGATATCTAGTCGGTTCAAGAAGAATTGCCGACCGACTAGATTGCCATCTAGTCGGTTGGTTCTTCTTCTTGAACCAACTAAGATGCATAAGAAGCCGAGGAAAGAAGCGATAAGCTTCGGGAAAGATTCTAATGGCTTCTATAACAATCCTAGCTCTAAGATATGAGCGTTATGAAGATTATAATGTACGTCCTACTTTAGGCTTAACATTCTATGAAAAGAAGCTAGAAGACTATAAAATAAACTAGACGAACCGTCTTCAAAGCTTCAAACCGAATATCTTGACTTTAATAATGCTCCTAGAGCTTCAAAGAAGCTTCAGGCACACGATCACGCGCTTTGAGAAGTCTTGAGACGTCGCTTTTGATGTACGTAGACTTTTGGCGACGATCTCCATAACTGCGCTCACAAAGTGTTAGTTCATGATATTTATGTTTGTTCATCATCAAAACCAAATCCAGGGAATCAATACTCAACATTCTCACCCTTTTTGGTGATGACAAACCAACATAAATAATACTCAATAATAATGATTCAAATGAAATTTACTTACTCCACCTGCATTGATGACACGTTAATTCCATATTAAATAATAATCATACGCATCAAGCAGACGAGGAAAGTATAAAATGTGAATTCAATTATTGAAATATCGGATTTGAAATCCATTTTTATATCTTAACTCCCCCTGAATCTAACATATCAAATTAGATTTACGGTAAATTGCTTTAAATAATCATTTAGCACATCGTTATTATTGGTTCTCTCCCCCTTTGGCATTAGCAAAAAGAGTGGGAGGAGATCAACGACAACAACAATGGCTAATAATAAAAGCACGAGAGTCGAAGAATACGACCACAGTCCAAATGACACCAAAGTAAAATCACGAAGAAAATCAAAGTGTGCCAACGAGACCATAGTCGAAAATCGAAAAATGAAATCATCAAAACTCAAATCAATTTCACATATTGAGTTATGGAACATACTCTCCAATATCAACATTCTTAGTGAATTTAGTGCATGGAAAACAATTCTATGTTTTCATAGAAAGAATTCTATTTAATCAAATATAATCGTCGAGTGACGAAGTCAATATCAGAGACATAAATACAATGTGAACAAGAAACGAATGGCAACATGATGCACACATCATACAGCACCAAATGTCACAACATTGATCGAAAAGGATCACAAAGGGTAAGCATACCAAATCTAAGTGAAGTGTGCGATGTGAGGTGACAAGGTGATTAAAACAATATGAATATCAATTATCAATATCATGCAAAAGTGTTATGCCAAAAATGGATAGTAACATCATAAAACTTATGGCATACACAATTCTAGTACATTAGGATACTAATTGAAACTAAGTTCAAAAGAGCCATATCACTAGCATGCATTCCAGAAGAGATACTCACTAAATGAGTCAATAAAAAGCATGGAATGCCATGAGCGTAAGAAAGATAAGCACAATATCATAAGCTCAAAATTAGCATCAAACAATAGCATGAAAAGAAGATATCCAAAATAGATAGTCTACATACAAAGAGACATCTATATGCATTTAACACACATGGATACCAAAAGTAAGAATATCCTTACAACATTAAGCTCCCCCTACGTTGGTGCATCACTTAAGCACCATCAACTCCATTTGAATGAAAATCTTTGCAAATCAAGGATTTGGTAGGGTGGGTATCCCAAGGTGGATTGAACCTAGAAAACATAATTTTGGTATCCAAAAACCTTTTTGGATCCTATGGGTTAGGCAACAAATTTAACAAACTAAATTCAAGTTATTGTAACCCATATCCTAATGTAATCATGTAACAAAAAATATATAACCATATACATGCATGTACCAAATGTAAATATGTATATTAATCCAAAAACATGACATGCATCTCATGCAACAAAACATAATATGAATCAAAGCATGTGTTGCATAAAAATATTAAATATTTTAGACATGAAAATCATACACACAATGATTTACTAATAATCATGCAATGGAAGTCAATTCTTAACACAAATGCTTTGGTACCCATAAAATGAATATAAACTCATGGTACCAAGCAATGAAGGGTCAACGGAGACTAACCCTTCGGAAACCAAGTCCAAGAGGACCGTGATTTCCCAACATAATCATAATTCAAAATAATATCATGAATATACGATTGCACATACATATCCTTAGCATGATTGCTAGTGTTCTTCGGACCCCAAATAGTGTATGTTTTGGGTATCCTCTTCCTAGTGGTTGCATGCACAAAAGGTTGATTTCTACGTGGTGCATGTGGATGAATATGAGGTGCGTATGCATGAGGATGATCATGAGAATAAGCATGCATATGTGGATGTGATATGCGATCATAAGCATGTGAGGGTGCATGAGCATGAGTACGTGCATGAGAGTGTCTCAAATGAGTGTTTGCACGTGCTCGTGGGTGTGTAGCATAAAAACCATCATACGTGTGAACATATGGAGTAGGAGGTGTGTTCCTACGTGACATGGTATTGGTGTACATGAATGCATGACCCTTCTTTGGAGGTCCACCCAAAGTGGGTTTCTTTCCAAACGGGGGTGTGTACCTAATGGAAGCACCATTTGTAGAAGAACTACCCATGTGGTGTTTACTCCCACTAGTTGAGGCATCGAAAGTTGGCCTAACAAAGGTGGTGGACAATTTGGATGAGTCTCCCATCTTATACCCCAAGCCAATGTGATGATTGGCCGGAAGTAAGTCATTTAGGATATTATCCAAATGGTCCTTACCTTTATTGAATTTATTAATTCGGCCTAATGTGGACTCATACTTCTCGGTGAGAGAAAGTATAGAAGCATCTAAAGTGGACACTTGAGTTGTGAGTACACAAACATGAGACTTGAGATTCTCATTCTCAATACTCAAAGTTGAGTTTCGAAAAATCAAATCCGCTATCTCATGTTCATCTGATTCCTCAATATGAACATGCTCAAGTTGAGATTTGAGATTTACAATCTCATTTCTCAAACTTTCAACAACGGTGTCGTTGTTGATGATCATAGGCTTAGGTGAGGTTTGGAGACTAGTTAACTCATCTTTAGTCTTAGTATATCTATTTACTAATTTAGAATACTTAGACCAAATTTGCTCGTTAGCTAATCTAAGGTCATCCTGTAGGATCCTGCCAAAACAGAGTGAGGATCGATAATTAAAGTTGAGACTTACGCTTGCGTATGCGGAACGGTAGTCTCGGAACTTTGCCTTCGGATTCGCCACGACGGATCGAGTCTTCTCACGAACGGAGTAAGGCTACTAATCCACAATCTAAATCTCTATTTTAGATTAAGAACTTGGAAAGAGGAAGAGAAAGGATTTCTGCAGAGCTTCGCTAGGATGAAGATGCATGCATGAATTTCATGCAAAAAGGTGTAAGAAATGGCTTACCCTTGGGTCTTATTTATAGCCCCCAAGGTAGTTATTTTAGGGTAAGTTGTTCCTTTGGAACAACTTAATTAAGGTGTACCATGATACATGGCACATTATAAGCTTAAGTTGTACCATATGCATGGTACAACATAAGCTTAAGATATTCCCCCTTTATTAGCCATATGTCGCATGCACTTATGCATATATAATGCGACTTTCCCACTCATCCAGAGATCCTCTCCGCAAGGGAACAGATTCCCTTTGCACACGACTTCGTGTACGCGACGTTCGAGGTCCGTATTTCCTCGTACATCCCCCACAAGGGTGTACAAACGTCTTCCATATCCAACACATCCTTGAATCATTAAAGTCCAAATGCGAATATGAAATCAATCTTCCTCTTCTTGCGAACCTTCTGATCTTGACTTGATTCGCTTTTCTAACGTGCCCCGCCGAGCCGAATTATCATAGCCCATTAGTAACACGCTAAGATAGCGATCATCTCGTCAAATCTAAAGGAACCAATTGGAGTCCTTGAGGGTAAGAGTTAAGACCCGTATGGCCTTTGAGTCTCACATAATAGCAAACACTATTGCTACTAACTCAGTGGTCGAAATGCATACGTGGTATGAACACGTACTACAACATCACTCCTTTCCCAGGGAGAGTATGTCTTAATGATGTTGTACGGATGAAAGATCAGACACCACAGTGCCTATCTTTTTGAGTCCCCTTACTACTCGTGAAATATTCACGGACTCTCATCCTGCATAAGACAGATAGGATTTAAAAAATCCAATGAGATCTTTATATCCTTGTGATACAGATCTCAGATCTTTTGTAAGCATCCGTATGATGCAGATCTTTTATTCGACTATCTTGTTTAAGTCACGACTCTAAATCATTTATCTAATGATTTTGACTTTAAACTAGTCTCATCTCTATCTTATCCATCTGATAAGATAAGGCGGTTGCTCATGTGAGAGAGCCAACCTTAATCTGTCCGACATACACACAATAAAATAGCTGAGACTCAAACACAAATGTTTAAAATTATTTGTAAGAAACTTGTATGCAATATATAAAAGAACTTCTTTCTTTTATTAAACTTTGATCTTCTATAGACATGGGAAAAATTACAAGATACAGCTCAGCACCTACGCATTCCCATAGATGATAAGTGTTTGTAGAACACATCTCTGGGGATCGCCTTGGTAAGGGGATCCGCTATCATCTCATGCGTGGATATGTATCCTATGTCTACTTCCTTCCGTTTTTCATAGTCCTTCGCAAACTTGAATCGAATGTCAATGTGTTTGGTCTTACAATGAAATTTAGGATCTTTGACATAAGCAATCGAAGCTTGACTATCACTGTATATGGGAACAGTGCTTGAGTCAGAGGCATTCGTCAGCCTGTCTAAGAATTTCCTAAGCCAAACAGCTTCTTGGACCGCCATGCTGAATGCTACGAATTCGGCTTCCATGGTTGATAAGGCGATGCAGGTTTGCTTCTTGCTGCTCCAGGATATTGCACCATTCCCGAGCAAGTAAACAAAGCCTGAGGTAGATCTTCGCTCGTCGAGATCACCCGCCCAATCAGCATCGGTATAGCCTTCGAGTCTCAAGGTATTGCCTTGATAGCATAACGCATAGTCCGCAGTCCCTTTGAGGTATCTTAATATCCTCTTCACCGCTTTCCAGTGTGCTTGTCCTGGGTTGGATTGGTAACGGCTTACCATACCAACAGCATAGCAAATGTCCGGTCTGGTACACATCATGGCGTACATCAGACTCCCGACAGCACTGGAGTATGGAACTTTTTCCATAGCTTTATTTTCTTTTGGATCTTTGGGACACATTTCCAAACATAGACCCTCGCCTTTGCTTATTGGAGTATCAATTGGCTTGCAGTCCTGCATATTAAATCGTTCTAAAACTTTCTTTATATATGTCTCTTGAGAGAGAGAAAGAAGTTTCTTGGAACGGTTCCTTGAGATCTTAACCCCAAGGATATATGCAGCTTCACCCATGTCTTTCATCTCAAAGACGGATGAAAGCCAAGCTTTGATATCCAATATAAGACGCTTATCATTTCCGGCTATAAGTATGTCATCTACATAAAGAGACATAATTACATACTTGTTTTTAATCCTCTTAATATATACGCAGTTGTCTTCGTCGAGCATGGAGAAACCATACGACAAAACGACTTCTTGAAAGCGCATATACCACTGCCTTGAGGATTGTTTAAGACCATATATGGATTTACGAAGTTTACAAACCTTATGTTTGTTTTCTTCGTGTACAAACCCGTTTGGTTGTTCCATGTAGATCTCCTCATCTAGTTCTCCGTTAAGAAAAGCAGTCTTTACATCCATCTGATGTAACTCGAGGTCCAAACAAGCCACCATTGCCAGAATTAAGCGAATGGAGGTAAAACGCACGACAGGAGAGAAAGTCTCTTCGTAGTCTATTCCTTCCTGTTGCGTGAAACCTTTCGCAACAAGGCGAGCTTTATATTTCTCGATGGAGCCATCAGCCTTATGCTTGATTTTGAGAACCCACTTGTTCCCAATGGCTCTACGTCCCTTAGGTAAATCAACTAAGTCCCAGACTTGGTTTGTTTTCATGGATTGAAGTTCTTCTTCCATTGCCGCTATCCATTTATCTTTAGCAGGGCATGTGACGGCCTGTTTGAAATTTGCAGGTTCGTCATCATCTTGTAGTAATGTCATGAATGTTTGAGGAAATTCATCCTCAAATCTCAGAGGTGTTAGCCTCGTTCGATTACTACGTCTTGTTTGAGTTTGATCACTCCCACTTGGAATGACATCACTCCCACTTGGAATAACATCATTCCCACTCGGAATAGGATTGGTATCGTTCGTATCATCCATTGGTGAAGTTTGAAACGTATTTTCTTCTTCACCAAGAATTCTCCCACTCGAACGTTCCGATCCTTCTTGATCCCAAGTCTCAAACAAGGATAAGTCTTGACTTATCTCACACTGTCTTGGAAACTCGTTTTCCAAGAAGACAACATCCCTCGATTCGAATTCTATTAGACCTCCATTGTCCTCTTGACCGACGAAAGCATATCCTTTGGAGTTTTCAGCGTATCGGATGAAGATACACTTCCTCCCACGTGGCCCAAGTTTGCCATATTTGTGAGAGGATAAATGTGCGTAAGATGCACAACCCCAAGGTTTTAGAATGCTTAAGTCTGGAGTTCTATTGTTCCACAACTCATAAGGAGTAGAACTTACCGACTTCGAGGGTACACGGTTTAAGATGAATGCTGCCGTCAATAATGCGTCACCCCAAAAGGTGATAGGCAAATTTGCCTGAGACATCATTGAACGGACCATTTCCATCAATGTCCTATTTCTTCTTTCCGCAACACCGTTTTGTTGTGGAGTATAAGGCATAGTTATTTGATGAACTATGCCTTTTTCATCACAGAGTTCCTTAAAACTCGTTGATTGATATTCCCCACCCCGATCGGTTCGCAAGACCTTTATCTTGCGATCTAGTTGATTTTCCACTAAACTCATATAGTTTTTGAAGCAAGTTAAAGCTTCATGTTTGTGGGAAATCAAATAAATATGACCGAAACGGGTGAAGTCATCAATGAAAGTGATGAAATAGGACTTCCCGCGTCTTGTCTTAACATTCATTGGACCGTAAATGTCCGAATGGATAAGCTGTAATGGAACTTCGGCCCTTGTGCCAGTTCCAAACGGCTTGCGACAAGTTTTCCCTACAAGACAATGTTCGCAAGTTGACATTTCAACTTTTGAAACATTAGATAGCAAGCCACTTTTGGCAAGTCTATCCATTCTAGTTGGTCCAATATGACCAAGTCTTGCATGCCAACAAATGATCTCAGATTAAGAGTTAGAAGCATTTGTTAAATGGAAACTTTCATTAATTGAAGAAGAATCATCATACATTGTATTTAAAACAATTAATCCATTACAAACATTACCAGAACCAATCAAAGAATTATTACAAACAAGGTCAACATATTGTTTATAGAACCTCCACTCATAATCTAAAGACATTAACATGACCACGGACACAATATTTCTTCTAATATCTGGGGCAAAGAGGACGTCATGCAATAATAAAGTCCGGCCGTTGTCGAGAACTAGCTTGCATGTTCCGACGCCTTTGACTTCAACACGAGTGTTGTTGCCGACGTATATCCACTTTGTTCTTTGAGTTATCCTCCGATACTCTACGAAGAACCTTCTGTCCTTCGCTACGTGGTCTGTGGCCCCTGAATCAATCAACCAAAAATAGTTAGATTCAGCAAGAAACATGGTACTAGAAACACATATGTAACTAGCCCTACACGTTACCTTATCACTTTTATCCGTACATGTACGGGCGAAGTGACCGTACTTGTTGCACTTAAAGCACTTGATCTTCTTCAAGTTTTTCTTCTTTGAGTGCACATTCTTTTGCCACTTTTTGTTCTTAGTCTTCTTTGAGGTTTCCGGTTCTTGCTTTCGTTCGTTCACAAACCTTAAGCGTTTATTCTTCCGCTTATTTCCTCCATGTGAGGAACTAGCGGCCACGTGCACTTCTGCACTTGGTTTTGCGGCTTGAATCCGCTCTTCCTCGAGTTCGAGGTGTTTCGATACATCGCTTAAAGTTTTAATGCACTCATTATGAGTGAGATGCATTTTCATGTTATCACAGCTATCTGGGAGTGAACGAATGACTGCTTGGATCTGCTGTTCGTCAGACAGCGTAACACCCGCATCCTTCAATTCAGATATAAGATTCGCCATGTGGCGGAGATGCTTTTTCATAGAATGATCTCGCCGCATCTTGTACGAATCAAATTGAATATTTAAGGAGCGGAGTTTGGTAACCGAAGTTCCACCAAACTTTATCTCTAGCTCAGACCATATGTCTTTGGCTAGGTCGAATTCCCGAAATAGACGCATTATGTCATTGTCCATTGCGGACAGTAACGTAATACGTGCTATTTTGTTCTTTCGAGTCCAAGTATCATAAGCTTCCCGGTCCCTCTTGTGTTGGGCCGTATTGCCCAACTCAGTTTCTTCCATTATGTTTTGGAGTGTTTCGAGCACATCTTGCTCCTCCAAAACATATTGGATTTTAATTGACCAAAGTTTATAATTGTCGCCGTTGAGCTTTTCACCTTTGTTAAGCTCTGCGACAATATTCTTAGAAGCGGTAGACATATTCGATTCAAAAAACTGCAAAGAAAAGGAAAAACACGATCAAAATTCATTGCATAAAGTTTCGATTCTTTAAACACTTGATAAGTTCCTTGGATGCGTTGAAATGTTACTCTAGAATCGAGAAGTTCACTACGTTCCCAACTACCATCTAGAAGTAACTTTCAAAGTATCCCTCTTACTTATCTTAAGTAAAAAGAAATCAGAAATAATACCCGTATGGTATGAGCAGCGGAAAATTACTTTGAAAAACATATCTTTCAAAATAGAATAGGTGAGAGTTTGCGCAAAGAATTTTAGCGCAACAATTGCCAAGCCATGAGACCTGTTCTACACACCCATGGGTTAGATAACCATGGCCGGATCGTGGTAGGACTTGGAATTCTAAATTGCGCTATCCCGATTTAAGGACGGGACATAACCTATTTGAAAAACATCTTTGTCAAAAAAAAATTTGAAAGCACGTTGGCTAATCTCCGTAGAGTAGAGCACAACGTCACAAGTACATTGGCTAATCTCCGTAGAGTAGAGCACAATGACATGGCTAATCTCGCATGAAGTAGAGCACTATGGCTAATCTTCAAGGAGTAGAGCCCAAAAAACTTCATTAAAACGTTAGTCCCGTATGAACTAGTCGGCACTGTGGTTAGCCCCGTATGGACTAAACGACACATTCGAGTTTGACCAAGGCCTTTTGTTACCCCGTATGAGTCATTTGGCAAGTTTGCAATCGACCCAGACCATCTGTCGGATTGGTCGACCAAAAACACTAAATTGGTCGACCAATTTTTTTGAATTGCAACATCTTCCCGGCCAGGGCCTCTGCCCTGGCCGGGGCTTGGCCAAGGGCCGGCCAGGGCCTCTGCCCTGGCCGGCCAGGGGCCTTGGCCCCCTCGGCCAGGGCCTGGCCGAGGCCGGCCAGGCCCTGGCCGAGGCCAGGGCGCCGGCCCTGGCCTCTGCCAGGGCCGCCTGGCCGGCCAGGGCCGGCCCTGGCCTCTGCCAGGGCCAGCCAGGCCGGCAGGCCTTGGCCAAGGCCGGCCACTGCCGGCCTGGCCATGGCCGGCCACTGTCGGCCTGGCCATGGCCGGCCATGGCTTGGCCATGGCCGGTCATGGCCAAGGCCATTTGGCATTGGCCGGCCATGGCCCCTTTGGCCATGGCCGGCCACCCCCTTTGAATGGGGTTGCCGCACACACTCCTCCCCCTTGATGGGGTGGTCGCCGGTGGTTATTGGCCGTAGCCAACCCCCTCCGCAAGTGAAGGGGGGTGCATAGCCTTCATAGCCCATTTGGCCATGGTGCACATGCACCAAATTTCCTCTTACCCGATGGAAATAACTACCATCATCTTCCTCGATGAAGCACCCGTTCGTCGATGAAGCACCCATTCGTCGAGAAATTAGTTATTTCCTAATGGCCGTGTGCCAAAAATGAAAAATAACATACTACATGAACGGTCGGTTCTTCTCGTCACGGAGAGTTCCTACCATATCCGTAATGATAGGAGACCCTAACGTGAAAAGAACAACCGCTGCGTTCTCTCCGTCACGAAGCGTTCCTACTATATCCGTAATAGTAGGAGACCCATTCGTGAAAAAGACAACGACTCGTTCATAGTTTCGACGGGGCGGTGGTTTGACCGGGGCGAACCTATATGGCTCTGATACCAATATAGGATCATGCCAAAACAGAGTTAGGATCGATAATTAAAGTTTAGACTTACGCTTGCGTATGCGGAACGGTAGTCTCAGAACTTTGCCTTTGGATTCGCCACGACGGATCGAGTCTTCTCACGAACGGAGTAAGGCTACTAATCCACAATCTAAATCTCTATTTTAGATTAAGAACTTGGAAAGAGGAAGAGAAAGGATTTCTACAGAGCTTCGCTAGGATGAAGATGCATGCATGAATTTCATGCAAAAAGGTGTAAGAAATGGCTTACCCTTGGGTCTTATTTATAGCCCCCAAGGTAGTTATTTTAGGGTAAGTTGTTCCTTTGGAACAACTTAATTAAGGTGTACCATGATACATGGCACATTATAAGCTTAAGTTGTACCATATGCATGGTACAACATAAGCTTAAGATATTCCCCCTTTATTAGCCATATGTCGCATGCACTTATGCATATATAATGCGACTTTCCCACTCATCCAGAGATCCTCTCCGCAAGGGAACAGATTCCCTTTGCACACGACTTCGTGTACGCGACGTTCGAGGTCCGTATTTCCTCGTACATCCCCCACAAGGGTGTACAAACGTCTTCCATATCCAACACATCCATAGTTACCTCATCGCATTCATCCTCGCTATCATCGGAGGAGGATTCTTGATCATGTTCCTCTCTAGCCATGAAGCACATGTGTGCTTACTCCACTTGTTCATCATCCGACTCTCCACTTGAGGAGTCCTCGTCGGAGTCGGTGAATGTGTCGACAAGTCCCTTCTTGTACCCTTTCTTGTACTTTCGAGACTTGTCGAACTTTGGCGCCTTCCACTTCTCCTTTTGCTTGTTTTGAGGACAATCCGCTTTCATGTGTCCTGGCTTATTACATTTAAAACACAAAGGAGCAGAGGCGTTAGTAGAACTAAATTTAGATTTATTCCTAAACTTACCTTTTCGGAAGAATCGGTTGAACTTCTTTGCCAAATCGGCCAAAGCTTCTATGTCCAACTCGTCTTCTGATTCTTCATCATCGGTAGATGTAGATGGGGCGTCCTTGAACGCAATCACCTTTTTCTTTGGCTCTTCTTGCTTCAAGTACGACTTCATCTTGTCCTGCATCTTTAGTTTACTATCCTTGCGTACCTCATAATACATCAAGGTACCCATTAGTTGTACGACAATATACTTATTCATATCGTTACCTTCCTCGATGGCGAAGGTACGCTTTTTCCAACAAGAAGGAAGTCCGTCAATGATCTTTGAGACTTTCTCCTTTTGGGTGTAAGTCTTTCCAAGAGCCTCCAACTCATTGGTAATGTCAACGAAGCGAGCATAGTACTCCTTCATCTTCTCACCCTGTTGCATGTGAAATAATTCGTAACCTTTATTTACAACATTGAGTTTGGAATCTCTTACCCTACTCGTTCCTTCATGCAAGATGAGGAGTGAGTTCCAGATTTGATATGCACTCTTACATGTGCATATCTTGTTGAAGTCTTCAGGCTCCAAAGCACATTGCAAGGCGTTCATTGTATTGGCATTGGTTACCTCTGCGGTGACCTCCGCGGTAGTCAACTTCGCGAAATCTTCTTCGGCGGGCTCGACATACTCCGTCATCGTGGCTCTCCATAGTGAAGTGCTCCGGAGGAACGTTTCCATCTGGCATTTTCAGTACCCGTAATTGGTACCGTTGAAGAAAGGAGGCCTAGTTGAGGAGTGTCCTTCCATCACCGAAGAAGCTCCTTCACGATTCTTGAAGACGCTGTAGTCTTTGTTTGTCATAGCTATGAACTTGGCTCTGATACCAAATGTAATGCCCTGCGTAGCTACTGCACAAGTACTAGAGGGTGGGGGGGTGAATAGTACTTTAAAATAATCAAGAGTATTATTCCTAATTATTGTGCAAACACAAACAACAATGCGGAATAACTACAAACAACAAGAACTAAACATCGCAAACAAAGCAATATAACGGGTTCGGATCCACCCAAGTCTCCCCGACTTGTTCCCGGTGATCCTACGTCCCAACCACCCGGATCCCCTCAGGCTACTTGAGTTAGAAACCACTAACCGAAGTTTTGCACTATGAAATTCTTGTAGAAAACCTCTACAAGATCAAATCATACACAAAACGAAATGTGACTCCTACAACCCGGGATCTCACACTTCTCTCACAACCGAGAGATAAACTCAAATATCAAATGAGATGAAATAGTAAAACACTTACCAACAAAATCCTATGCCTTGAGTAAAACTTACAATATTAGGGCAAGGAGGATTTTGAGGAAGAAGATGACACCAAACCCTAGCTCCACCAAGATAACCAGCAATAGGTGGCTAGGGAGAGATTGGTGTATTTGAATCAAGCTCTTGGCTTGAGTGGCTCACAATGAAGAGAATCTCTCTTGAGGAGTTAGGTCTCAAGAAGTTGAGGAAGAGGTTCTTGTGAGAAGAGAGAGCTTAGAAATGAGATTGAATGGCTCCTCTCTTGGGTGTGAAAATGTCTCTATTATCAGCCTTGAATCCCTGGTTGAAAGCACACAGCCTTATATAGGGAAGAGACAAAACAGTCACAAAATTCGTGGCATTAAATGCCCCAACGGCTCTATCCTGAAGCAGTTTAATCAGTCTAAGAAGGATCACTGACCGATTAGTTTCTCAACTAGTCGGTCGGTGATTCTTCTTGGACCGACTAAGAGGTTGACAGCCAAGAAAGATAGTTCAGGGAATATAGAACTAGTCGGTCTAAGAAGACTTGCCAACCGACTAGTTTCTCAACTAGTCGGTCGGTGAGTGTTCTTTGACCGACTAAGAAGATGAAATCCAATCAGCTGAACACAAGAGAACTAGTCGGTCTAAGAACAAATTCCAACCGACTAGTTTCACAACTAGTCGGTCGACTGTTGTTCTTTGACCGACTAACGATAAACAGTAGCTCAGGCTGTGAAAATGAAGACATAACTAGTCGGTCTAAGAAGGATTCCAAACCGACTAGTTTGAAAGCTAGTCTGTCGGTGAACCTTCTTGGACCGACTAATTGGTCAACATGGAATGAGCTGAATTAGAGTAGGATATCTAGTCGGTTCAAGAAGAATTACCGACCGACTAGATTGCCATCTAGTTGGTTGGTTCTTCTTCTTGAACCAACTAAGATGCATAAGAAGTCGAGGAAAGAAGCGATAAGCTTCGGGAAAGATTCTAATGGCTTCTATGACAATCCTAGCTCTAAGATATGAGCGTTATGAAGATTATAATGTAAGTCCTACTCAAGGCTTAACATTCTATGAAAAGAAGCTAGAAGACTATAAAATAAACTAGACGAACCGTCTTCAAAGCTTCAATCCGAATCTCTTGACTTCAATAATGCTCCTAGAGCTTCAAAGAAGCTTCAGGCACACGATCACGCGCTTTGAGAAGTCTTGAGACGTCGCTTTTGATGTACGTAGACTTTTGGCGACGATCTCCATAACTGCGCTCACAAAGTGTTAGTTCACGATATTTATGTTTGTTCATCATCAAAACCAAATCCGGGGAATCAATACTCAACAAATAAGAATAAGATGATGGTAATGTTTCTGATCAGCAACCTACGGTTGCAATCTTGGACAGTTCTGAAGCTGCAAAACAAATAATTAAAGAAATGGATGAAGGTTCTTCAAGGGCCAGTTTTGAGAGCTCGCGCAGCTACAACAAACAATGGACGTGCAGATTATTTCTGATTCTGATGAAGAGGTGGATACCATGAGCATGTAGATGGATTCCACGTAATTTGATGAAGGAGCTGCTGGATTTCAAAATTTTGTTTTCCCACCAAACACCCTTTCCCCCTTAAATGGGATTCAAATCCTTCCCCCCCCAAAATACAATTCTAACACTTCCTCCCAAATTACAAACCTTTTAAATTTTAACTTTTTAAGTAAATTATTCGATTGAATTTAATTTTACCTCCATAATTGATAATCAGTCAGAACGTCACATTTCTCTTCCACATTTTGCTTCACAAATGCAACAGGGACAAATATCTCCTTACATGGTCACGATCCCTATTGTATCAGCAAAATATTTTCCAAACTAAACCAAATGATAACAACATTAAAGAATCTAAATATTTGGGTTATATGTGAACATTTTACTTGTACTTTGTTAGTAAAGCTCATAATTCAAAATTTGAGGCCGTGATTTAGCTTGAACTACAATCATTCACCAAATTTGGATGATAAATTTATTGGAATTAGTATATAATTTATGTTGTGGAGGTTTTTGCGACGGATGCTCTTGATACAATAGAACCATCTATATGTGTATATAATTTCCATGAGTGCCCCAGGCAACAATGCATTAAAACAATGAAAGGCTTGTACAGTTCTATATTTCTATGACAAAACTTAAAGAGATAAATATATCCTTATATCTAATTTCTTACATGCATCATTGTTAATACATGCCCAATGTCACCCTTTTCGATTTTCTTCTCTTTGATCACCTGCATCTCAGCAACTTGAGGCGAAATAGCAACAGTAGAAACCAGATGGTTGTGATTGTTGTGATTCCATTCACTCTACTCTTCAATACTTTCATCATCTATTGGGGGAGATCCAGGAACATCATCGAACAACTGTAAGAAGTAATTATTTCCAATATTCAAAATGTAATTATTTCCAATATTCAAAATGTAGAAGTAGCAAGCAAAATATCTTAATGCTGTTGAATTCTATTAATACCTGAATTCTCTCCAGAATGTCAGTTTCTCTAATGGCATCATCTGTTGGGATCAAATACTTTTCTGACAAAATAAATTATTCAAACACTTTTTCCAACTTGTTCTCCGTGAAACCATCATCATCACTAACAGCTCTTGCAATGCCTTACTTGCCTAGCATCAAGAGCTCATCAACATCAGCAAATATCTCATGAGCTTCCTGCAACATTATTTGAACCATTAATGTTGATGAGCTCTTGATGAGCTTCCTGCAACGTTATTTCAACCAAGAGCTTCCTAAAACACCACCAAATCACCAAATTTTATCATCACAATCAACAAAAACATAGAAATAAAAAATGGGTTAGCCTCTAATGATTTAATCAATTTCTGATATGTTGAAAATAGTATTGCTTTCATTTTTTGAGTAATTGATTGCTAAATTTTATGTTGATGAGCTTTCTGCAATGTGTTATCTAATGCTATTTGAACCATTTTTGTTGATGAGCTCTCGTGAGCTTCCTGCAAAATTATTTCAACCGGGAGTTTCTTGAAACACACCAAATCACCAAAAGTTATCATTACAATTAACAAAAACATAGAAATAAATAATGGGTTAGCCTCTAATGATTCAATTAATTTCTGATATGTTGAAAATAGTATTGATTTCATTTTTTGAGTAATTGATTGCTGAATTTTAAAAAATCATAAATTTGATTGACAAACCAAACTTACAAAAGACACCAAAAATTACCAGAAATTTTTATTTGTCCCATGGAGAGCAAATTTCTTAAAATGTTTTATTTATTCGTATCAAGTTTAGATGTTGCATGTTATACAAAAACTAAAACAGAAAGCTGATAATTAGGAGAAATCTCAATGTATTATTATTCATCCAAAACTCGGTGCATTATTCTATGGGGAGAGGGAAAAAGGAACTGTCAGGTCTAAAACAAAAAGATGATTTTAATTATAGCTTATAAGCTAAGACTCAAATCGAGTAACTGTGATTCCGATGGTAGACCATTTGATCCAATAGCAATTGACCGGTCAAGGGGAGCAGCAAGAGTAGTAGTGTGATTTACAGTACCATGTAGCTTCTTAATGTTAGGCCATCGGGCTCGTGACATTGCCAGAACCTCTCGGATCCTCTGCTGGTATATATGTAGCTTGGACTATCGAAGTCACCAGCATGACCTTCCTCAATAAGTAGGCTTATACCACTAATCAACCATAAAACTCCTCGATGAATCCTAATTATTTTTTGATAACACCCATAAAATTCATAAGGTAACAGATACTAAAAGGCACTCCTAAGTGCCCAGGAATCATACCAATGATGTTGACACCGTCTTCTGAGCAGTAGTCCGAGCCATTCTTCTTCTGTCTTTGAGCTCCCCACTTCACTTTTACTGGCAATTGCAAAGGAAAGAAATTACATAAGGAATGCAATAACATCGATCGAACTGAATAAAATCGCTGATAAGATTACATGTTACTGCAGTAACTTCATATTGACGTTCCTCAATAAGAAATTCCATTTGAGACTGAATAAATAAGATTACATGTCAATAAAAAACTGGCTTAGAAAATGAGATTAAATAAATAAGAAATTGGAAGATAGCTAGTTTCTTATTGACCTTCACTGGCTTAATCATTTTCTAAGCTAGTGAATAAGATTAATATAAAACTGCCAGTTTCTCATTTTCTAAGCCATTGAATAAGAAACTGGCAATCTTCTCATTTTCTAAGATCAGTAAGATTACATGTCAATAAAAACTGAATAAATTTGAGACTGTAATCTTATTCAGTTTTACTAAGATTACGAATAAGATTACAGGTCATTTTCTCAATAAAAAACTGTATACGATTGAGACTGTAATCTTATTGACCTGTAATCTTCCAACTATTCACTCAATAAAAAACTGAATAATCTTATTGATCTGTAAGCTTATTGCCAGAAAAACTGTAATCTTATTGACATGTAATCTTCCAATTATTCACTCAATAAAAAACTGAATAAGATTACAGGTCATTTTCTTAGTTTTGAGACTGCAGTAACTTCTCTTTCTTTTTCTAAGCTAGTGAAGCATGAATTAAATAATTGGAAGCAAATTTCATCAAAACACCTGAAAATTGCTTTTACACATAAAAGAGCGAACTATCCCCCCCCCAATTTTAAGAGTAAGATTACAGGTTGAATCATTCTTTTAAATATCACTTGAGAAAGTTTGATGATGGCGGAACTTCGAGTAATAGCTGTGGAGATGAATTGTGGGATTGATTTGTTTTTATTTATGATTAATTGGCAGACACAGCTGACTTCTCCATCACATTTAGATGCGTAAATATGGTTACAAAAAGCGTAGAAAGAAGCACCAGCAGTCTCAAACTAAGAACTTTAATAATTTTCTAAATCAAACTATTTAACCAATGCTAAAATTAATATAATCGACATACTTAGAAGGATAATCTGGACACCAGCATTAAACAAAGTAAGCTTCTTCAAATAATTACGCTTAAAAAGCAGAATTCATATCAAGAAGAACAAACATCAGATTAAACATAAACAAATAGTGAACGTGATCAATTGCTCGGCTACTTTTGTTCTTCTCTATTCTCTTTCTTTATTCATCGCATCCATAATTGAGAGTTGAGCAGTAGCTGCTGGTTGTAAAAACTCTAGCTTATAAAATCAAGATCAGTAAACAGTTTTCTTACAAACCAACTGATGTAGAGTATGGTGACTCAAAAAGTTCGAAGTTAAACCGATGTGTGAAAGAAGTGCTTACCAGTCTGGGTGTACACAAGCTAAACATGGGATCTCCTTGACAACCAATGACAGCCATCACAACAATGAAAGAAACAACAGATGCTGCCAATAACTGTGAACAAAGACCTTTTGGCTAGTAAGATTTTGCACAAGGTCAATGTTTACGGTTAAAGTAAATGTCAAAATAAATATCAAGGAAATAGCAAAAACAGAATTTTAACATCAAAATGGTAGGGCTGAAACTTGAAAAGTAAGTTAATTATATCAAACCTGAAGAATACCTGGTGGCATAATGAAAGCCACAAACCTGCTGTGGACTCAGAGTAGAAAGTTCGCTAATTTAGATCGGTGAATCTGACCATGAACAAATCCTGTGTATTTAGTTAATCAGTAGTGCTCACTTTTCTGAATCCTATGGACTTAGATAATCAGAATTCAATATATAAAAAGTCAAAGAGGAAAATGAACATTTTCTAAATCTATATCAGTGACTATCAAATTAATTGTTGCTCTGTTTCTTCGATGGATCCTCTGCCCATCCAATCCAGCCCAAATAAACGTTTTCTGATCATGTGTAATCCTCAACTGATGAGAGCAAATAAGATAACACATTTCTTCATAGTAGTTTCCTTGTGATGTATCAGATTTTATACACGGGAGAAAATAAGATAAACTTGGTATTGCAACAAACACCTGTTGTGCTTAAGCAAAGTGAGGAGCCATAACTCATAACCACCAAATTATAGCATATAGTCTTGTTATTCTTGATCTCCATTCAATCAGGAAAAGTAGGGAATTGTTAAGCAAACAAAAAAATCCCACATTCTACATGGAGCAAGAAATTCACAGCAAACCAGTTGATGGTTCTTCTTCCTCAAAAAACAGCAAGAGATAAAGAAAATGGGTTTCTTTTATAGGTGAAAAACATAGATTTCTCATGGAGTTCATTAGAAATGGGTAGATTTGGAGGGTGCCAGCAAAAATAACAATGATATTTTTATGCATAAGAGTACATGTGGTGCTCTGTTGGGCATTTCTACAAACAGTTGGCATGCATTGCTACAATATATTCATGAGACCGCCCAGTTTGAATAGATTCGATACACTGAACATCATGAAGGTTGAGATCGAAAAGAACAAATTAATTCACCTACCTTGCATGCCATTCCAACAAAGACATTTAGATCAACGCCATCAAAATCCAACCTAACAAAAGCATGCACAATCAGAATAACAGTCGAATGAATCAATGCAGATGAACCCTTGGCCAGGAACAATGCAGATGAACCCTTGGAAGGGTGACATGTCGTTCTGCTCTCGGAGTCTTCCCCTTTACTGATCAACCCTTAGACAGATGGCATGCCAGAAGAATTCAACCCCAGAACGTGCTGCTGGTTTTGAGAGATGCAGGGGGATAGAGAGGGAACACGATGACTGTATTTGAGTATAGCTTTCAAAATTTCGACGATTTTTTTAAAAAAGTTTCCAATTCAAAATTTTGGTTTCCCCCCATGTTATCTTTCCCCCCAACGTTTGGTTAACAACGGAGTTTTCAAATTTTGAGTTTACAAACACTTGTCCTAGTCAGCTTTGTTCTTTGTCCTAGTCAGCAAGCAAATTTATGACTGGACTTATGACTGAGACAAAATTCAAAAATGGTCCTCTTTTATAGAATATATATATATATATATATATATATATATATATATATATATATATATATATATATATATATGAGTTGGCTTAGTTTATTTAGAACTCTTGGTTATTATTGAATATCTTAGAGAATCAATAGCCACTCCTAATCTCTCCCATTCCCTCATTAGAGCTTCAATCTTATGCTATAGCATCTAAGCTCTAGGGAATTTCTCCAAGGGATTTCAATCTCATTCCTTTTCTTGGAGAACATCTTTCTTCTCTTCATTTCCTACACTCAAGTGAGAAGTGTTAGGATTCATTCCTAGAAGAGAGAAAGATCATCAAGTGTAATCAAAGCTAATCTCAAGCACTTGGTCATTCACTTGCATGCCTTCTTCTTCACATTAGTAAGATCATATCAAGGCATAGGTAAGTATAGTTTCGTTTTGTTTTTGTTTCGAAACCCTAATTTTCTTTGTGGGAATTAGTTACTCTCTTTGTGGGAGTTACTCTCTTTGTGAGAGTTTGGTTCTTTCTGTGTGAAAGAACAAAATCCTCTGTGTGAGGTCTCTCTGTGTGAGAGTAAGGATATCTCTTTGTGGGAAACCAAAATCCTCTGTGTGAGGTATCTCTGTGTGAGATTGTATTCACTTCTCTTTGTGGGAATCATAGTGCATATTGGTGTGGCTGGACATACCCAAGTTTTGGAGAACCAGGGTAAAATCCATGTGTTTGCGATTGTTGTTGTTGAGCACTCTGTTTATTTTCTGCTGCTTATTGTGCTTTAATTTTAGTAACTTTTAATTAAGCACTTTGCTTACTATTACATTATTCACCCCCCTCTAGTGTGTGTGTAGCCCCACAGGGTCCCTTACACCCCATGCACACAAGCAACTCACCCCATGCGCACCCACCCACCCACATCCATAAACACACACCCCCACTCCAAGCACACACACCCCCACCACAAGCACACCCCCCACGCACACACACACCCACCCCACGCACACCCACCCCACCCCAAGCACACACCCCCACGTACACACACCCCCACCCACCCCACGCACACACACCCCACGTACACACACCCCCACCCACCCCACGCACACACACCCATCCACCCATGCACACACACCCACCCCCAAGAATACACACACCCACACCCAAGCATATACACCCATGCACACAACCCACCCACCCACGCGCACACACCCCATGCACACCCCCCGCCCCCCAATGCACACACCACACACACACAACCCCCCACCCCACACATGAACCCACACTCACCCACTCACCCACCACATGCACCATCCCACCCGAGAGAGAGAGAGAGAGAGAGAGAGAGAGAGAGAGAGAGAGAAAATCGGTAGAGAGAGATTCAGTGTAGAGAGACAAAGAGAGAGAGAGAATCTGTAGAGAGAGAGGAGAGAGAATCGGTAGATAGAGATATATATAGAGAATCGGTAGAGAGAGAGAGAGAGAGAGAGAGAGAGAGAGAGAGAGAGAGAGAATTTATAGAGAGAGGAGAGAGAATCAGTAGAGAGAGAATCGGTAGAGATAGAAAGAGAATCGGTAGAGAGAGAGAGATAAGAGACCTCAGGGTATTTACGTAAAAATGGCCCAAACGTGAAAGTATTTAAGTAAAAATGGCCCAAACGAGAGAGAGAGAGAGTGGCAAAATGGTCCAATTTAACACCGTCAGCCCATTTTCCGCTACAGGGTATCAATTTGTCACAAAATGAATCTCAAGGTATTTACGTAAAAATGGCCCAAACGTGAGGATATTTTTATGAAATTAACCCTTTTTTGATTGATTTTTCCTGTTTTAAAAAAATTATTATTACTTACAAACCCTAGATCGGGGCGGCCCGTCGGCCGTCGCCCGACACGGCGAAAGAGGGGGCGGCTCTGTCGCCCCCGTAGGAAGATCGACGCCGGCATCGCCGGCGCCGATGCAGAACAGAAAGGGGCGGCTTTGCCGCCCCTGTTGGTTGAACAGAGAAGGGGGCGGCTTCCAGCCACCCCCCTTCGTCGGATCTGGGTAAACAAAGGGGGCGGCACCCACCGCCCCAACCCTCGTTAGGGTTTCAGAAGGGGGCTGCGCTGCCGCCCCCATTGGCTTTCAGAGGGGGCGGCCTCACGTTGTCCCCATAGGATTTTTCAGCGTCGGGGTGGGGGAGGGGGGGTTGGGGGTGCCCTAACCCCCCCGCCGCCGGCAGAGCAGGCCCCCCATCTTCATGGGGGCCTACCGAAGTCACCCAGAGAACGGGGAAGGGGGCGGCGGTGTGCCGCCCCCATTAGGACCTGAAAGGGGACGACGCTCCGCCACCCTCCCTTCGTCGGCACGACAGGCGCCGCCTGGCGCCTGCAAGACAGAAAAAGGGGCGGCCCTTTGCCGCCCCTGTTGGAGACGACGTCGTCGGCTCCCTTGCAGACACCGGAAGTAAGGGAAAGGGGGCGGCAGCGACCGCCCCCTTGGAATGGCAAACTACTGCTAGGGTTTGTAACCCTAGCAGGCTTTGGGCCAGAAATTGGACCTAATCAGAATATTTTTTCAATTTTTTTTTTAAATTTCAGAATATGGGCTACAAATTCTGGGCATGTTTTGGCCATTGCACAAATTTAGGGCTTAAAATGAATAATTTGGTAATTTTGAACCCTATTTTAGGGCTATTTCTATTCTTTTAAAGCCCTATTTCAGTTATATTAATACACTTATAATCAGAGGAAATAAAAGGCCATCTTGTGTATATTTCCTCATTCGGTTTTATTTGTGTGTTAAATTATGTTGGTTCCATCTTTAAATTCTTTTCGGCAAAAATCATTTATACATTTCGAAATGATGCTAATTAACACGAAACCCCACCAAACTGGGATTCATTGTAGAATTATTGTTATTTCGGAATGCAAACTGTTAAATACAAACATTGTATTATAAGTTGCCTAAAATGAATTTTTTAATGGATCAATGGAGTAAATAAAAGGTTGTTTGTGTGTATTTCTCCTCAATAAAAAGTTAATATTAATTGTGCTATACTAAATTCAAAATTTTGATGTATATATATTTGAAATGACTTAGTGCAATCATCATCTCGTCAAAGTGGGCTCTGTTGTTTTGCATTATTTCTTTTCATCAATATAAAAGGATATTTTATATGCATATTTTGAAATATTTCGGCCCAAAGGAAGATTACCGTTCTGTGTTAACTTATGTGCACATAAAGCAATAAATAAGAGATGATTATTGAGACTTATGTATGCATTTTAATTCAGCCCAAAGGAAGTTTTAATTTGCATGTTAATTATCATCTTTATTTGATTGCTGCAGCAAGATGTCATTTGCTAGTTAATAGATTATCTAAAGACAAATGTTAAGCTAGTGTGGGATATCTTGAGATGGGAACATGCATTTTTTTGAATTTATAATGTTGCTTTAAAAATTAATACTTATGTTAGCATGTTTGTATATGTTTATTGTCCTATTTTTCAGCTGCTACTCCCTCAAACATAACTGCTAGCTTAAACTCCATTCCAATGTTGAATGACTCTAATTTTAAATCCTGGAAAGAGAACTTACTAATAGTTCTTGGGATAATGGATATGGACCTTGCGATTAGAACTGACTGTACCCCACTTACTACGAAAATGAGTACCTCTGAGGAAAAGAGGGAGTATGAGAAGTGGGAAAATTCTAATCGCATGTGTGTCATGATCATGAAAAGAGCCATCCCAGAAGATTTTCGGGGCACTATGTCTGATTCAATCACGACAGCTATAGGTTTCTTTGCAGATATTGAGAAAAGGTTTGTTAGAAACGAAAAGGCAGAAATTGGTGCGATTCTGACAACCAAATCTCAATGAAGTACAAAGGGAAATGCAATATAAGGGAGTACATTCTGGAACAGTCCCATCTTGATTCAAAGTTGAAAGCAGTTAAGCTTGACCTCTCTGAGGACTTGCTTGTGCATTTGGTATTAATATCCCTTCCTACTCAATTCAATCAGTTCAAGGTGAGCTATAATTGTCAGAAAGAGACTTGGTCTCTGAATGAGCTCATCTTGCACTGTGTTCGGGAAGAGAAAAGACTAAAGCAGGACAAGACTGAAAGTGCAAATATTACCTTTACCCCTAAAGACAACAAAAGAAAAAAGGGTAAAGAAGTTGCAGTTACAGCCCCACCTAAGAAACAACCAAAGAAGCCTGTTAAGGCTGTTAAGAAAGATAGTTGTTTCTTTTGTGGAGCTGAAGGACATGTAAAGAAGCAGTGCACTAATTACCATGCCTGGCGTGCTAAGAAAGGTACTCTTCTCAATTTGGTTTGTTCAGAAGTTAATTCAACTTCTGTAACTATAGACACTTGGTGGTTAAACTCTGGTGCAACTACTAACATCAGTGTGTCTATGCAGGGCTGCCTGAACTGCCGAAAGCCAAATGATGCTGAAAGATTCATCTTTGTGGGCGATGGCAAGAACGAGAGGGTTGCTGCAATTGGGGATTTCAGATTATCTTTGAAAATTAGAAACCATTTGGATTTGTTTGAGACTTTTATTGTATCGTTGTTTCAATGTAACTTGATTTCTATTTCTGCATTGGACAAATCTGGTTATTGTTCTTTTGCGAATGGAAAATTTAGCGTGTCTCTCAATTCCATATTAATTGGTTCTGGTTATCTGTTTGGTTTTGATAATCTGTATATGCTTGAAACAATTGCCGCAAATGAATACTTGCATGTGGGTACAAAGAAAAGAAAATTAACTGATGAGAATTCAGGTTCGTTATGGCACAAGAGATTAGGTCACATCTCCAAAAGGAGAATTGAGAGACTTGTGACAAACTATATTCTCAAACCTTTAGATTTTTCAGATTTTGATGTCTGCATTAATTGTATAAAGGGAATACAAACTAATAAAAGGAGATTTGAAGCCAAAAGGTCATATGGCGTCTTAGAACTTATACATACGGATATTTGCCGATCATTCCCTTCGGTTGCATGGAATGGTCAGCAATATTTTATAACGTTCATAGATTACTATTCAAGATATGTCTACATTTATCTCATACATGAAAAATCTCAGTCTCTGGACACGTTCAAAAATTTTAAAGCCGAAGTTGAACTTCAGTTAGGCAAAAGAATTAAAACTGTCAGGTCTGACTGTGGTGGTGAATACTACGGTAGATATGCTGGTTCAGGCGAACAACTTCCAGGACTGTTTGCTAAATTACTAGAAGAATGTTGTATTGTCCCACAGTACACCATACCGGGTTCGCCCACTATGAATGGTGTAGCTGAAAGAAGAAACAGAACGCTTAAAGACATGGTAAGAAGTATGATTAGTCATTCTTCTTTACCAGAAAGACTCTGGGGAGAAGCATTAAAGACTGCAGCTTACATCCTAAACAGGGTCCCAACGAAAGCAACTAATAAAACACCATATGAGCTTTGGACAGGCAAAACACCAAGTCTAAAGCATAAGCACATATGAGGATGTTCAGCTGAGGCAAGGCCTTGTAGGACTGTTGAAAATAAACTGGACACGCAGATAATTAGTTGCTATTTTATTAGGTATGCTGAAAGATCGAGGGGCTACAAATTTTACGATCCCACAAAAAAGAATATTTTTGAGACTAGAAATGCCAGATTTCTTGAGGATACCGGGTTTGCGAGGGGAGATTTAGGAAGAGACATTGTTTTCAAAGAGGAATATGTAGATATTCCCACATGTGATCTTATTCTTGATCAGGATTCTATTCCTGTTATAGAACAAGACACAAATATTCAAGATAATGTTGTTGCTCCTCCCATTCAAGAAGAACAAACCCTTGCACCTCAAGAAACATTGCCATTAAGGAGATCAACTAGGGAGAGGAGAAGTGCAATATCAAGTGACTACATTGCATATCTCCAAGAACATGAGGTTGATATTGGTGTGATGGAAGATGATCCAATCAACTTCCATCAAGCCAAAAATGGTTTTAACTCTCTAAAATAGATAGATGCCATGAATGAGGAAATAAAGTCAATGAAGGACAATGACGTTTGGGATCTTGTCCCATTACCTAAAGATGTGAAACCCATTGGTTGCAACCAGAAAATTTTGTGTCGGGAGACCCAAAGAATATGGTTTGCAAACTTAAGAAATCCATCTATGGACTCAAACAGGCGTCTCGACAATGGTATTTTAAGTTTCATCAAGTTATCATCTCATTTGGCTTCGAGATGAATTTGGTTGATGAATGTATATACTATAAGTTCTGTGGGAGTAAATTTGCTTTTCTGGTTTTATATGTCGATGACATTTTACTTGACAGTAATAATGAAGGCTTATTGCATGGAACCAAGAAATTTCTAGCTAAGAACTTTGAGATGAAAGATCTTGGTGATGCATCTATTGTATTAGGAATCCAAATACACTGAGATCGTTCTCGAGGTATGCTTGGATTAGCACAAAAGGCCTACATTGAAAAGATTCTGCAAATATTTGGCATGGAAAGTTGTAAACCAGGTGATACCCCGGTATTTAAAGGAGACAAGTTTAGTTTCGATCAGTCCCCCTAAAAGTGAATTTGAGAAAGCACAAATGAAGGATATTCCTTATTCTTCAGCAATTGGGAGTATCATGTATGCTCAAGTATGTACACGTCCAGACTTGGCGTACATTATAAGAATGCTTGGCAGATACTTGAGCAATCCAGGATTGGACCATTTGAAAGCAGCCAAAAGGGTCTTACGGTACCTACAGAGGACAAACGGGTCTTACGGTACCTACAGGATCTTACGGTACGTGTCCATATTTTCTATCTTTTCATTACATCATTTCATTGCATTTCATGTCATATCCGCATCCAAATCCCGCATTTTTATACGATACTGCGCTTCTAACACTATATTCTAGTTTCGTAGAACTTTCTGGATTTTCAGGGATTTTGGAGCAATTTGGAGCCATTTTTGGGACATGGACACAACTAGCACGTCCGTGATGCCGTTGGCGAGGCTCCACAGGAGTTTGCCGAGGTTCGGAAGCATATGGGAGGAGAAGAGGAGAAGCGAGCGAGAGAAAGGAGTCAAAGCTCTAGGCATATGCAGTTTTCCCAGGTGACTCGACCCGAGTAGCACAAGCTACTCGGTCGAGCTGACACACAAATCCAGCAGGAAGAGTATGCTCATCCTACTCGACTGAGCAGAGCGACGACTCGGCCTGAGTCGACCCAGTCTTCGAGCTCCCTCCCATCAGCATCCTGCTCGACCAAGCAGGATCTATTTGACCGAGCAGAGCCTACTCGAATCGAGTAGGCAGAGCGACATTTTGCAAGGGGAGTCCTGATTTACTGACAACTCGACCGAGCAGGCGAGCTACTCGACCGAGCAGCTCAGATCCATTCTTTTGAGAAAGGACTGAGCAGGTGCCTGCTTGACCGAGCAGGTGCCTCCTTGACTGAGCAGCCGACTCGGTCAGCGACGTGTGGGCCCCAAACTTCCAGATTTTTAGAAATTTTCTTGGGGTCCACCCTCTATGTATTTAAGGGATTTTTCCTGATGTTTTAGACGGCTCTTAATTAGCTTTTAATTAATTTGGAGAGAGGAGATTTGAATTTGGGGTTGTTTTAGATCTAGGGTTTTGGATTTGCGCCGTTTTTGCTAAAGTTTGGATTTTTCTTGTCTCTTGCATCTGGGAATCTGTTGGAGTTCTTTTATTCGCTATTGAGCATCGTTCTTTCTCGGTTTTGGTACGTAAGATCCTCATCTCTTGCTCGATTTAATTGCTACAATGTTTTCTATGGTAAAAGCGCATTTTTATTTGTCAAAATTGCTATGTGTGAGTAGTCTTCTCTAGGGCAGATGGGTTAGCCCTAGGACTCTAGGAAAGAGATGTAGATCTGTATTTCTTGGTTGAGTTGGGAATACAAGGGGAGTATTTCGGTCGATCCACCCAAATCCCTAGGAGAACTCGTACTGAGATCATGCCCACGGCCGGTGGAATTGATTAGCTTAAGGAGCATCCTTGGGATTTAATTAGGGAGTTAGTGGATCCAACCAAGGCTCATGACCATGCCCGGCTCGTGCCTTAAGGGGATCTACCGAAGAACTATATCACTACATTGACGGCTACTGCCATTGCATCAATGAGAGCCACCGAAGTACCTCAAAGCTCTAACCCACAAGAGTGGTATGGGCCGAGAGACCAACCTCCATAAACCAAATGCAACGTAGGAATCCTATTCTAACATAGACCTCCGACGGTCCTATCAGGGATCCCTAAGGCCCTAGTTTCTTTATATTGGACCAACAACAACATCAAACAAACCATTCTCCCAATCAAATTCTATCTCATTCTGAGATCTAGAAATAATCTGAGACTCTAATATACTGTCACTGTCCCTGTGGGATTCGAAAATCTTATATACTATAATTTGACACCGTCCGATTGCGGATAGAACCCAGAGTTGACACCTAGGAGCCATACTGCGCCTGTCGACCGTGACACCGCCTGGTGGATTTTAGGTGTAAGTTCTGGGCGCGTCAAGTTTTTGGCGCCGTTGCAGGGGACAGTTTCGGTGTATCTCGGTTTATTTTTTATTTCGAAGAATCTGCTAGCGAATCCTATCATTTCTTATCCTTCCACCCCTTTATTTTTATTCTTTTTATCTATTATTATCTTTTTACTCATGGTGCTCTCTGAGTTGTTTTATGCACGATTACTCGCCTCAGAGTAGCTAACTATTATTTGATCCTATAAATCGAGAAGACAACAAGAACCTTCAGAGCCTATACCAGGGGACAGACCCCCTCCCATCAGATGGCAGAAAACACCGCCACTCCTCCTCGCACCGGGTCTGTAACGGTCTGTTTTCGATTGTACGCCTTGTCGTGCACGTATTTATTTTAGACGTTGTCTGTATCCGAACCCTATAGTGTGATATGTTGTTGTGACCCTCTCTGAGAGTAGTAAAATTGTGGTGTTGATTTGGAACGTCATTTCACGGGTCGTTCTCCCACGATTTGATCTTATTTGACGAGACGTCACGATTTTCACTTTTGTCGCGAGGCCTTTCTATTTTTAGTTTTGTTTCTAGTCGTTGAAGTTGTGATCCGTCTCCTCTGTCTTCTCTCTCTCGTCGTCCCGGTCACCCCAGTATTTATTTCACAATTTTTGGGCTTCGTTTGACCTATTTTTGCTTTTGCCCAACTTAAATATTATTTTAACCCTAAGTTCACACAGTATTTTGTCCCCAATAATTATTAATACTTATATTAAGCCAAGTTGACTCAGCCATTTCTTGTTTCGGACCGCACACAAACCCACACCTGGTAGGAGAGAGAGAGTAGTAGAGATTGTGCTTTTTAATAGTTTTTATAACAAATTTTCTTAACAAATAAACAAAGAAACCCTAGACCTAGTATCTACCCACGTACAGCCCTACCCCCTACTCACGTGACCCCCTAGCCTATTTTAAATGACCCAGGGCTCTAAGTTTTCACAGCCGCATCAAAAGAAACAGCGCCGCCCCGACTTGTACTCACGCAAACAACCCCTATACCGCCGTTCTTCTTCGTTCTCCTGCCAAGTCGCCGTCGTCGATCAGCCTACACCCTCCCCCCGACCTTCCTCCTCCCTGTGGGTCGCCGTGGCGCCGCCCTAGCCACCGTAAAATGCCTCGCAGCCGCTGCAACAGCCGCAGCAACCAGCAACCCTCACTTCCGGCGCTCTCCGACCACAAGCTCGTCGCCGATCGGTCCCCCTCCCTTCTCCGACGTTCCCCTGACCCTCTGCACGCCGTTGCCTCGCCGTAGTCCGCCGTTTGTCGCCTGAAACCGCCACAGCATCCGCGAATTCACAGCAGCAGCGGGCAACGGCCGCCGCCGCCACCGCCGCAGGCCATCTCCCCTCTGCCGTGGGTCCCCTCTGACTCCCCTACGCTGTTGCTTCATCCCTAAGGTCGTAGCAAGACTTGAAATAGCGATATCACTCGCTGTTTTGCGTTTATCGACGTGTCGTCACGTCGTTTCGTCGCTTCGCCATCCCCTCACTGTTGGAGACTTCCAGCAGCCCCCTACTACTCCTAGGGGTGTTTTCCGATGTCACGAACATCTCCTACGACGCTCAACATTGTAGACCTTGTGTGCGTCAAACCGTTCGTCCCGGTTAGTTGATACAGCTTCTCGGAAGCCGTAGAAACGCCTACCGGCACCCTACTCGCTGTTGGAATCTTGATTCGCTGTTTTGGATGCTGCCCGAGGATTGGCGAGCGTGGAATCTTGATTGGAATCTGGATTTGGAGCGCGCTCTTTTATTCCAACCCCTGGCGTCGCTACCCGACGCCAGTGTAGCTTTCGCATCGTGTTGAGGTAACATTCTGCACTCTTAGGACCCCCAACACATCCCTTTTAAACAAGATAAAAATCGGATTTTTGGTTGTCTGATAATTCACTAATGAAGATAACTTAAATTGGGACTGTAGGCTGGTGGATCCGAGAACATAGGTAGACTGGACTGGTTGGACGATATTTGCTGGACGTTTGAATTCAGGCAAGTGAAACTTGCCAATTAGTGCTTTAGGCCATGTCTTAGGCCATTTTCTTGCTTTAGGCGTAAAAGAGACTAGGCAACGAAATGATACTAGCCTAGACGCAATTTTAAGATCTAGCTTGACAACAAACCTAGATCTGTCACCCTGCCATGCCATTCATACATATCCGCCTGTCACGTTTAATTTTCGTAACTGCATGCTTTTTACTCGTACTCTGCCTGTCACGTTTAAATTCCTTAACTGTACGCATTTAAATTACAACTTTCTATGCCATGTCATCCATGTTTGAGTGTCGCATTCGTAGCACACACTACTATACTTGTACATCCTTGTTCAGGCTAGGCACCTGCGTTGCATGCACAACCCTATGCCAAATACACTTCCTGGCTCGTGATCCAGAAGTGGGCTCCATGTGTTGGTCAAAAGCCAATGCCCGATACACGTGGAGGGGTAGGGATAAGCGATCACTTGAGCTTAGGAGTTGGCCCGTACAGCCACTCTAGCCAAAAGGCGAAATCTCTGTGCACGACGTGTTTACTTGACTTGTAAAATCCATGTGTTTGTTTAGTAGCTCTGCTACCCATTCCTTGATGTACGTGTGCCTTGTTAAACTTGCTGCCATGTCATACCAGTCGCATTTATTTAATTGTTGCATCCATACTTTAAAATGCCATGTCATCATACATTTTTAGAACTGCTAGGTTGCTTTACTTTCCTTTTAGTTTCCTTGCACAAAGTCTTTGTAGACTTTGCTGACATGCGCCCTCGTCTCTTTGGGTGTCGCATGTTAGTTGCTGAGCCAAAGTCCGTTGCTGAGGACGAGGAGTTCGTGGACATTGAGCCTGGGTCCACAGCTGACGTGGAGTACGAGGACACCGGCGACCAGTCGTAGAGTTTTCCTTCGTCGTTACTTTTGCTTAGTCTGTTGTTAGGTTGTCGGTGAGTAGCACCTTTCTTTCTGTACGTTGTTTACTTTTGTTGGCCATGCTGGGGCCTTTTAGACTCTTTTCTTTTAGCCTGGTGGCTTTTCTGGGATGTTGAAATTTGTTATGGACATTCTGAGATTGGTTATTTTATGTCTCTTTCTTTATTATTATTTTTGTTCCGTAACGCACTTGCAGGGACCTCTACTCGGTTTAAATCCAGACGCTTTACAGACTGGAGCCTCACAGCTCCAAGTCTGAGCGACCTTCTCACGTCTCGCCTCCATTTTAGGGAAGCGGGGCGTGACAGGTTTTGTTGGTGGCCCATTCAAGTCTCGAACCTGCGAATTATCGGAACAACGATAATAATTATAGGACATCCAATAAATAAATTTCGACATCCGAGTCATAAGCTTCGAGTCTAATTTATATCGTTTTCCTATGTCATTAGATGGCAGGAAGACGACAGACCCGAGCTGGTGGTGGGCCCGCCCGTGATGCGGTTCCGGATAGAGAGCACACCAATGCTGAGATCATGAGGATGATGCATCAGATGATGCAGGTGCAGCATGGTATGCTTCAGAATACCCAGAATGCCCCTCGCTTCGAGCCGGGAGCGAAGCAGTTTCGGGAGTTGGGCCCGACTTACTTTGATGTATCTGAAGGACCGTTGGCTGCAGAGGAGTGGATCCGGAATACTGAGGATAATCTGAAGATGTCAAAGAACAACCCGGCTGGATGGGTTGATTTGGTGAAGAAGCAGCTCAAGGATAATGCCCGCAGCTGGTGGGATGCAAAAGAGGAGCTGTTGATGAAGCTGATACCTTGGGCTACTTTCAAGTCTAGTAATGATGAGGAGTACTTTTCGAAGGCTGCCCGGAGGGAGATGTTGCAGCGATTCATTGATCTGAAGCAGGGAGTGTTGGATCTGGATCCTAGCCTAGATGGGGGGTGAATAGGCTAATAAAAATAATTCGTGCAACCCACGAATAAGCACACGCAGTTATAGCAGTAGCAGGGTAAATAATTAGCAGACACAGAGTACACAGCAGATTTACCCTGGTTCGGTCGTCCCAACGACCTACTCCAGCCCCCAAAGCAGAACTAGTATTGAATAGCGCAATAGGTACAAAACCACAAGTTAGAGCACGCTCAGAGCACCCTCTATGTCTCTACACTCGCCAGGCTCTCAGTACCCACAGTGTTTTCTGTCACTATCAATCCTAGTAAAGCTTTCTACCAGCTAGTCCCAAACTAGCTGGGTCCCACTTGTCTAGTCCCAACTAGACAAGTCCAAAAATAGTCACCAAAAACAGGTAAAGTTTCCCCTACAGAGAACGTTACACTAAGACACAAATAAAGGAGTTTAGGGTTTAAAAATGCTCAGTTTGTGTCTGTGTAGGCGTCTCTGTCAATCAGCACATCGTCAGCTCCAATCTGACGCAAACGGTGTCTCAATCTGACTCCTGGATGTCAAGTTGTGCACTGGTCTGTGCACAAAGCAATTCAGTTCAATCCCTTATAAACTGACGGTCTGTGCGCGTAGCAACTCCTCTTAATAACTCAAGTCGGTGCGCAAGGGAATGCAGTTCAATCTCTTTTAATTAAAAGGCTGTGCGCAAAGCAACTCCCATTAAAATTCCCAGGCCACGTCAGCGCGATTTCGAATCGCTCATTCTCTTCGCGTGGGGCTCATCCACGTCAGCGGCAACGTTCGATCACTTTTCAATCTCAGCCGTTGGTTCAAATCTCCTCGCGATCTCAACCGTTCGTTTGTTTTCAACTCATGCAGCGGCGATGATTCCTCGAGGGCGATGGTGACGATAGCTTCTCCGGCAGCGTCGTGCAAGCAGCCAGCGCACGGCGACTTCGTCCGACTTCGCTTCAATGACGGGCGGTGACTGGATGGAGCAAGGGTGGTCTACAGCAGTGATGTCACGACTTCTGCACACGATGACGACGACGGCGAAGATCTCTTCGAGCAGCGGCAGTCAGCTTCGTCAAGTGGACTTTGTCGTCGACGGCGAGGAGCAGAAGGCTGCAGCCCTCTCCGACTTCGACTAGGGTTCGCACCGTTGATCTTTTGATGGTGACGGTGGCAATCACCTCACGGAGACGACGGCTTCTTCGAGATGGTCACGGCGGTGGCTTCTCCGATGATAACGACCACGGCAGCGATCTTCGGTAGCAACGTCGAGTTCTTTGGGCACGGGCTTTAAGCAGCGAAGAGCGACGATCAGCAGCAGCGCTTGACAGCACTGCCTTTGAGTGCTCCTTCACGGCGGCGGCGCTTCGAGATCTCTTCTTCGACGGCGTTCTTCGACGACGGCGGCAGCTTGGTTTGTGCAGCGGCGCTCCTTTGCAACGGTGGTCTTTCAATGGCGTAGATACGAGCGGCAAGGCGAGTTCTTCAGGAAGACGAAGCAGCTGTGACTGTATCAATGCGGAGAGTTCGTCTTCTCCGGCGTTTCTTCACGGCGACTGCAGTCTTCAACAGGCCTCGTCGCTTCGTCTTTGGTAGCACGACAGCGAGGCGGACGGCAGCTCTTCGGCGATGACACCAATCACTTCTTCTTCGTGTGCTCGTGCTGCGGCGACTTCTTCAGCGGCGGTGGTGGCTTCGACAGCGAACGGCGGTCTCCACGCAGGCAGCAGCGGCGGTGAGGTGTCGGTGACGTTTGCGACGAAGGCGTTGCCGCTGTGCGAGGGTGATGAAGTCGGTGTTGCGAGAAGCTACTTGGAGGAGAGAATGATAAAAAATATTGGCTTTGGTTTTAGAAGAGTTTTTGGCTTGAGGAACAAGGATTGAGGCTAATGCGATTTTTATTGGAATTTGTAGCCGCCAACACCTTCGTTTTTAAAAGCCCTCTTCTCAAATCAAATCTTTGATAGTCGCAAATTCTCTTTTCTTGTATCAGCCGCACTCTTGGAAGAATTGTGTATGGCCGTAAAATAATTGTTTCATCCGCAAAAATAACTTTAGGCCATGATGGGTTTTTATACTCCAAGAGCTAGGGTTTCATTGGCTATCATCATGAAGTGCGGCTAGGATAGTGAGGAATCCCTAAGTATAGGAGACTTGTCATTTGATTGGGATTTTGAATTAAGGAAGGATTAGGAAATCTTCTAATTGATTTGATTAAATCCCCATGAGATTTGTGATTCATTGATCTGAAGCAGGGAGATCTCTCGATGGACCAGTACCATCAGGAGTTCACCAAGCTGAGTCGATTTGCACCGAAGATGGTGGAGGATGCTGAGGAGAAAGCTCAGAGGTTTCTGCAGGGTCTTTCCTTAGACTTGCAGAGCCTGATGTCTTCGTCGGATTTGGAGTCGTATCAGAAGTTGCTGGTAGCTGCTAGGAGGCAAGAGCTGATTGCGAGGCAGAAGAGAGGACAGACTTCTGGAGCTAGGAAGAGGCCTATGGAGCAGGTCAGAGCAGTGGTTAGGCCTGGGTTCAAGCCTAATCAGTCGGTGCAGTTCAAGAGGCCAGGTGGGCCTACTCTGAAGACTTGCCATTTCTGCGGCAAGACTGGGCATGTCAGGGAGCAGTGCAGGAATATGTTGGGACAGTGCCTTGTTTGTGGTGATCCTGCTCATGTCATGAAGGATTGCCCGAAGTCTAAACAGCCTTGGAGAGGACCAGTTGCAGCTCAGCCGTTGCAGCAAAGAGCACCTGTACCTGCTGGACGTGGAGCGCCTCTCATTCCTCAGAAGCAGGCGTTTCAGCAGGCTTTGCAGCCGAGGAGGCAGGCTTTCCTGATGACTGCAGTTGAGGCTAAGACTGAGGATGGGTTATTGCAGGTAACCCTCAGCCTAGTTTGTTTTCTTTCTTATTTAGTCTTGTTTGTTTGAGTGTGTTTGGCTGCTTGATTATGTTATGATTGCTAGAGTAGGATTTGATTGTTAGACTGTTGTTAGGTGTGATTTTGGTTTGCACATTTCCTGCACGAGTCCTCTTCGACTCTGGTGCATCGATGTGCATTATATCTCGGAGCTTCGTGGACAAGCATTCCTTGTCGACTTTCCCTCTTCCCAAGAGTTGGGATATTGTTACAGGGAATGGCATGATCTCGATGCATCGTGGTTGCACGTCTTGTCCGTTGGTGGTCTGTGGACATGAGCTTTATACTGACTTTATCGTCCACGACATCATCAACTATGATGCCGTCCTTGGGATGGACTGGCTTGGGAGCTTCTACACCATGATTGATTGCCGGAGGAAGAAGGTGGTGTTCGAGATTCCAGGTCATCCGGTGTTCGAGTTCAGCCGAGGCAGCAGTTCGCTTGGTCCTGTCAGGTTTCGGGCCAAGCCGGTGGAGATCGTTGCTATGCAGATGGAGCAGAGTAGACCAGCTGTGGTGTGAGAATTCGACGACGTCTTCCCTGAGGAGATGTCTGGACTGCCGACCGATCGAGCTCTCGAGGTTTCGATTGACCTTATTCCGGGAGCACAGCCTATTTCGAAGGCACCGTATCGTATGGCTCCAGCTGAGTTGGAGGAGTTGCGTAGGCAGCTGGATGAGCTTTTACAGAAGGGTTACATTAATCCCAGTGTGTCTCTGTGGGGAGCACCGGTGTTGCTGGTGAAGAAGAAGGATGGTTCGCGTCGCATGTGCGTAGACTACAGGGAGCTGAATGCCGTCACTGTTAAGAATCGATATCCATTGCCTCGTATAGATGACATATTTGATCAGCTTGGAGGATCGAGAGTGTTCTCTAAGTTGGACCTGAGGAGTGGCTATCACTAGCTGAAGGTGAGGAAGGAAGATATTCAGAAGACAGCATTCAGGACGAAGTATGGTCACTACGAGTTCGTGGTTATGCCTTTCAGTGTAACCAATGCGCCCGCAGTTTTTATGAACTTGATGAATCTGATCTTTCTAGATAAGTTTGTCGTTATCTTTATAGACGACATCTTAATCTATTCAAGGTCGGAGGAAGAGCATGCATCGCACTTGAGGACGGTATTGGAAGTTTTGAGGAAGCATCGTTTGTATGCTAAGTATTCTAAGTGCGAGTTCTGGCTTGATAGGGTCGCTTTTCTTGGACACGTGGTGTCAGGAGATGGAATATCGGTGGATCCTGAGAAGATTAAGGCTATCAGAGAGTGGCCTGTTCCGCAGTCAGCGTCTGAGATCCGGAGTTTTCTTGGGCTTGCAGGTTATTATCGGCGTTTCATTAAGGACTTTTCTCGGATTGCTGAGCCGATGACCAGACTGACGAGGAAGGATGTATCTTTCTGGTCCGATGATTATGAGAGGGCCTTTTCTATTCTGAAGGAGAGGTTGACGACTGTCCCTGTTCTTGCTGTGCCCGATCGGAGTGGAGAATTTGAGATCTTTTGCGATGCTTCTGGCAAAGGTCTCGGTTGTGTGTTGCATCAGCATGGGCACGTGGTTGCGTATGCTTCTCGTCAGCTTAAGGCCCATGAGAAGAATTACCCGACGCACGATTTGGAGTTGGCTGCAGTCGTTTTTGCGCTCAAGATTTGGAGGCACTTCTTGTTGAGTGAGAAGGTGAAGATCTTCACCGATCACAAAAGCTTGAAGTATATCTTTACGCAGAAGGAGCTCAACATGCGACAGTGTCGATGGTTGGAGCTCATGGCAGATTATGAGATCGACTTGCAGTATCACCCTGGCAAGGTGAATGTGGTTCCGGATGCGCTGAGCAGACTTCCAGCGGTGATGATGTTGACTTCGCAGTGGAGATTGCAGCAGGATTTTTGCGAGTCTGGTATTGAGATTGTTCTTCCTGGAGAGGCTTCTTCGTTGATGTGTATGCAGATACAGTCGATGATCGTGGATTGGATCAAGGCTGGACAGGTTGGAGATCTGAAGCTGGTGAAGATACGGGAGCAGGTGGAAGCCGGTCTGCGGACTGACTTCTTGATTCATGAGGATGGATCGCTGAGGTATAGAGCCAGGTTGTGTGTGCCAGCTGGGGATATCAGAGAGGAGTTGTTGGTTGAGGCACACAGTTCGCCGTATTCTGTACATCCTGGTGGTACCAAGATGTACAAGGATCTTCGTCTGAACTATTGGTGGCATGGTATGAAGAGGAGTGTGGCTCGGAGCGTAGCCAAGTGTTTGGTATGCCAGCAGGTAAAGGCGGAGCATCAGCGTACGGCAGGGTTGCTACAACCGATTCCGATTCCGGAGTGGAAGTGGCAACACATCACTATGGATTTTGTGACTGGACTACCTCGGAGTCCGAAGCAGAATGACGCGATTTGGGTGATCGTAGACCGATTGACCAAATCTGCGCACTTTATTCCCTTCAGAGTAGGACAGTCCACTGAGACGCTAGCAAGGAGATACATGGAGGTAAATTCTTTTACTCTCCGTTTTATTTCCTTTTCCTAGTTTAGATAGTGATGTAACGTGAATCGTGCAGGAGATCGTGTGACTTCACGGAGTCCCCATGAGTATCGTGTCGGATAGAGACACGAGATTCACATCTCAGTTTTGGCAGAGTCTGCAGAAGAGCTTGGGTACGAGTCTGAGTTTCAGCACGGCGTACCACCTGCAGACGGATGGCCAGTCCGAGAGGACGATTCAGATTTTGGAGGACATGCTGAGAGCGTGCATGTTGGACTTCAAGGGATCTTGGGAGGATCATCTCCATCATGTTGAGTTTGCCTACAATAACAGCTACCAGGCGAGTATTGGCATGGCGCCATTCGCCGCGCTATACGGGAAGAAATGTCGATCGCCACTGAGCTGGGATGACATTGGAGATCGGGAGCTGTTAGGACCAGAGATGATCGTGGAGGCCGTGGATGTTGTGAGAAACATCTGGGAGAAGCTGAGGATCGCACATGACCGTTTCAAGCATTGGGCAGATGCTAAACGGAGGCCTTTGGAGTTTCAGCCTGGAGATCATGTCTTTCTGAAGATTTCTCCGAACCGCAGAGTTATCCGATTTGGAAAGAGAGGCAAGCTGAGTCCGAGGTACATTGGGCCGTTTGACGTCCTGGAGAGAGTTGGAGCGGTGGCTTATCGCTTGGCACTGCCGCCGTCACTGGAGGGTGTTCACGACGTATTCCACATATCTCAGTTACGTCGATACGTCAGTGATCCGTCTCATGCTGTGGATTTCTCGGAGATCACGGTTCGTCCGGATCTGTCTTATGATCAGTAGCCTGTTGAGATTTTGGATCGACGGTAGAAGCAGCTGAGGAATAAGACCGTCGACTTGGTTCGAGTGCAGTGGCGTCATGGTTCCCCTGGGGAGTCCACCTGGGAGCGTGAGGATGATATGAGAGAGCGCTTCCCGCACTTGTTTCCGAGCAGTGATTGATGCTGATTCCGAGGACAGAATCATTCATAAGGTGGGGAGGATGTAACGGTCTGTTTTCGATTGTACGCCTTGTCGTGCACGTAGTCTTGTTCGTGCACGTATTTATTTTAGACGTTGTCTGTATCCGAACCCTATAGTGTGATATGTCGTTGTGACCCTCTCTGAGAGTAGTAAAATTGTGGTGTTGATTTGGAACGTCATTTCACGGGTCGTTCTCCCACGATTTGATCTTATTTGACGAGACGTCACGATTTTCACTTTTGTCGCGAGGCCTTTCTATTTTTAGTTTCGTTTCTAGTCGTCGAAATTGTGATCCGTCTTCTCTGTCTTCTTTCTCTCGTCGTCCTGGTCACCCCAGTATTTATTTCACAATTTTTGGGCTTCGTTTGACCTATTTTCGCTTTTTGCCCAACTTAAATATTATTTTAACCCTAAGTTCACACAGTATTTTGTCCCCAATAATTATTAATACTTATATTAAGCCAAGTTGACTCAGCCATTTCTTGTTTTGGACCGCACACAAACCCACACCTGGTAGGAGAGAGAGTAGTAGTAGAGATTGGGCTTTTTAATAGTTTTTATAACAAATTTTCTTAACAAATAAACAAAGAAACCCTAGACCTAGTATCTACCCACGTTCAGCCCTACCCCCTACTCACGTGACCCCTAGCCTATTTTAAATGACCCAGGGCTCTAAGTTTTCACAGCCGCATCAAAAGAAACAGCGCCGCCCCGACTTGTACTCACGCAAACAACCCCTATACCGCCGTTCTTCTTCGTTCTCCGGCCAAGTCGCCGTCGTCGATCAGCCTACACCCTCCCCCCGACCTTCCTCCTCCCTGTGGGTCGCCGTGGCGCCGCCCTAGCCGCCGTAAAATGCCTCGCAGCCGCTGCAACAGCCGCAGCAGCCAGCAACCCTCACTTCCGGCGCTCTCCGACCACAAGCTCGCCGCCGACCGGTCCCCCTCCCTTCTCCGACGTGCCCCTGACCATCTGCATGCCGTTGCCTCGCCGTACTCCGCCGTTTGTCACCGAAAACCACCGCAGCATCCGTGAATTCGTAGCAACAGCGGGCAGCGGCCGCCGCCGCTGCCGCTGCCTCCATCGCAGGCCATCTCCCCTCCGCCGTGGGTCCCCTCCGACTCCCCTACACTGTTGCTTCATCCCTCAGGCCGTAGCAAGACTTGAAACAGCGATATCACTCGCTGTTTTGCGTTTATCGACGTGTCGTCGTGTCGTTTCGTCGCTTCGCCATACCCTCGCTATTGGAGACTTCCGGCAGCCCCCTACTACTCCTAGGGGTGTTTTCCGACGTCACGAACATCTCCTACGATGCTCAACATCGTAGACCTTGCGTGCGTCAAACCGTTCGTCCCGGTTAGTTGATACGGCTTCCCGGAAGCCGTAGAAACGCCTACCGGCACCCTACTCGCTGTTTGAATCTTGATTCGCTGTTCTGGACGCTGCCCGAGGATTGGCGAGCGTGGAATCTTGATTGGAATCTGGATTTGGAGCGCGTTCTTTTATTCCAACCCCTGGCGTCGCTACCCGACGCCAGTGTAGCTTTCGCGTCGTGTTGAGGTAACGTTCTGCACTCTTAGGACCCCCAACCCATCCCTGTTAAACAAGATAAAAATCAGATTTTTGGTTGTCTGATAATTCACTAATGAAGATAACTTAAATTGGGACTGTAGGCTGGTGGATCCGAGAACATAGGTAGACTGGACTGGTTGGACGATATTTGCTGGACGTTTGAATTCAGGCAAGTGAAACTTGCCAATTAGTGCTTTAGGCCATTTCTTAGGCCATTTTCTTGCTTTAGGCGTAAAAGAGACTAGGCGACGAAATGATACTAGCCTAGACGTAATTTTAATATCTAGCTTGACAACGAAGCTAGATCTGTCACCCTGCCATGCCATTCATACATATCTGCCTGTCACGTTTAATTTTCATAACTGCATGCTTTTTACTCGTACTCTGCCTGTCACGTTTAAATTCCTTAACTGTACGCATTTAAATTACAACTTTCTATGCCATGTCATCCATGTTTGAGTGTCGCATTCGTAGCACACGCTACTATACTTGTACATCCTTGTTCAGGCTAGGCACCTGCGTTGCAGGCACAACCCTATGCTAAATACACTTCCTGGCTCGTGATCCAGAAGCGGGCTACATGTGTTGGTCAAAAGCCAATGCCCGATACACGTGGAGGGGTAGGGATAAGCGATCACTTGAGCTTAGGAGTTGGCCCCGTACAGCCACTCCAGCCAAAAGGCGAAATCTCTGTGCACGACATGTTTACTTGACTTGTAAAATCCATGTGTTTGTTTAGTAGCTCTGCTACCCATGCCTTGATGTACGTGTGCCTTGTTAAACTTGCTGCCATGTCATACCTGTCGCATTTATTTAATTGTTGCATCCATACTTTAAAATGCCATGTCATCATACATTTTTAGAACTGCTAGGTTGCTTTACTTTCCTTTTAGTTTCCTTGCACAAAGTCTTTGTAGACTTTGCTGACATGCGCCCTCGTCTCTTTGGGTGTCGCATGTTAGTTGCTGAGCCAGAGTCCGTTGCTGAGGACGAGGAGTTCGTGGACATTGAGCCTGGGTCCACAGCTGACGTGGAGTACGAGGACACCGGTGACCAGTCGTAGAGTTTTCCTTCGTCGTTACTTTTGCTTAGTCTGTTGTTAGGTTGTCGGTGAGTAGCACCTTTCTTTCTGTACGTTGTTTACTTTTGTTGGCCATGCTGGGGCCTTTTAGACTCTTTTCTTTTAGCTTGGTGGCTTTTCTGGGATGTTGAAATTTGTTATGGACATTCTGAGATTGGTTATTTTATGTCTCTTTCTTTATTATTATTTTTGTTCCGTAACGCACTTGCAGGGACCTCTACTCGGTTTAAATCCAGACGCTTTACAGACTGGAGCCTCACAGCTCCAAGTCTGAGCAGACCTTCTCACATCTCGCCTCCATTTTAGGGAAGCGGGGCATGACAGGGTCCATCCGGGACCATATGAAACCGAGCTTCGGGAACAATTCCTCCATCTTGAGACCGCAACTGGCGGCAAGTAGCTTCGAAATAAAGACCGGTCTCATAAATCTGATGCAGCTGGATCCCTTCCATGGAAACCCGCATGAGAACCCGAATCATCATATTGACACTTTTCTGGCAAAGTGCGATACCTTCAAGACTAAGGACGTAAGCGAAGACGCGATAACGTTGAGGCTCTTTCCCTTCACTCTAAGGGATAAGGCTTCATATTGGTTGCGAGCCCACCCATCCAACCTTTTCACCTCCTGGGAGCAACTGGCACTCACTTTCGTAGACAAATTTTACCCACCGAAAAAAACGGTGTGGATCAGAGGAGCGATATCCAACTTTAAGCAACTGCCGGAAGAGTCGCTCTTTGAAGCCTGGGAAAGGTTCAAGGACCTTCAGCATTAGTGCCCGCATCATGGGATCCAATCTTGGGATCTGGTACAAAGCTTCTACAACAGGCTGCAGCCCATCACGAAGATGATCATCGATGCTGCCGTTCAAGGCGCACTTCTTGACAAGTCAGCAGATGAAGCATCGACCTGCTGGAACATATGGCAGCAAGTAACCAACAGTGGAGCGAGGAGCGCATCATTATCACCAGGACTCCTGAGGTAAAAGCTGTTAGCCACCTCGATTCTCACATTGAAACTTTGTGCAAGCAGGTGGCTAAGATCGAGCAACGGTTGGATGATATCCCAACAACTACCAGCGCTCCAGCCTACCATCCTCAGGAGGAATACGGAGAGCAAAGTTACGTTTCCAATGAGGGACCTTATGACGGAGCTGAATCATTCGAACAAGTGCAGTATGTACAAGGAGATGGGCGAAATCAGTGGCAACATCTGGCTGCAAGAAATCACCCCGGATTGTCCTACGGCAATCCAAGTGGAGGGCTGCAACCTCCACAGTTTCAGAGGCCACCGCTCCCTTCCCCTCAACAACAACGACCGCAGCCGCATCAACAGCAGAGCAGATTTAGGCCATCTGGGCCGTATCGACCATCGGGCTACCAATTTAATCGCCAGCCCCAGCAAAACTATGCACCAATGCCACCACGTTCCAGTCTGGAGAATACCTTAGAGACGTTCATGAGCAAACACGCAAAGTTCAACCAAGATACGTCTGCTCAATTCAAGAACATAAATACGTCGCTTGATGAGCTAAGGGGTCAGATGTCTCAATTACTTAAGCATCAAGGGAGGTTGTCTTCGCAACCCGAGCCGAATCTAAGGGCTCAAGCTAATGCCGTGGTCTCCGTTACCATGCGAGGAGGATGAATGACTGACACTGTAATGGTGCCGGTTAGGAACAAAGAACAAGTCACAATTAAGGATGCCACTATTGGCAATGAAGGGAAAGAGGCTACAGATGAGCCTACCATAAACAAAGAGAGGGAGGCTTCGTCTCCCACTGTGCCCACCGTCACACCGGCACCAAGGGACAATGCAACCACTTCCAGTAAGCCATCTCCCAAGGCCGCTGCCAAAGACAAGGGATGCCGACTCCCTCCGCCGTATCCACAGAGGCTCACTCTAGAGAAAATGTAGAAGAAGTACACAAAGTTTACGGAACTTCTGAAGGGCATTCAACTCAACATCCCTTTTATGGATGCCATTACGGAAATTCCTATCTATGCTAAGTTCTTGAAAGATCTCATTACCGAAAAATGGAGACATGAGGAAGTAAAGCTTTTGGAGGAGTCTACCTCCATCATAAAGAACTATCTACCGAAGAAATTACCGGATCCAGGAAGCTTCACAGTCCCATGTTCTATTGGAGGTACACCTATCAACCGTGCTTTGATCGACTTAGGAGCGAGCATCAGCTTGATGCCGCTCTCCATATTTGAAAGGATACAAACCAGAAGTGAGTTGGAGCCCACAAACATGTCCATACAACTGGCGGATCACTCAATCACGTATCCGGTAGGTGTTGCCAAGGACATCATTCTGCAAATACCGCCCGGATTATGTGTGCCGGTGGACTTTATTATAATGGATATGCCGGAGAGAGGAAGCTCCCAGCTCATACTTGGCCGTCCTTTCATGGCGATGGCCGACGTCCTGATAGATGTTCGCGAAGGGACTCTCTCAATAAACGTGGATAATATTGAAGCCCAATTCTGGTTGCAAAGATCTATGAAGGAGCATGTGCAGGATGAAGGAGCGAGTTATCTGGAGCTCTTAGAAGATGATGCCATAGAAGAGTATACAGCTGAAGGGGTCATGAAGGACCCGAAGAGGACACATGTTGATGATGATGGCGACTCTATATACAACAAGGAGGTTACCGCCTATCTATGTGTGCTTGATGAGGAGCCCACAGATGACTCTTTGCACCACCAAGAGCCGAAGGCCATCAACCATGTAGCTGATGAGAACAATGGAGAGGAAACATGCCAGATATCGCCTCACGGTATCGTTGGCAAGTATGATGCATGCATCTCTTACACGCTAAACAACAATTGAAGAACTTGAAGGAGTCGAGCTCATGACTCAAAATGAGTGCTTATCGGGAGGCATCCTGACTTTTTATACCCTAGATTTTCTTTTTTCAGTTTTTGTTTTGCTCTATCTATACCAAAAAACCAAGTAAAAACGCTTTCTATTCCACAAAAAATGAAAAAAAATATAAAAATCTGATAGGTTCTTCCTTTCTACAGGTTGAACGTTGAGAGGAGCACGCAAGCGATGTATTGAATGGAAGGGAGCATGAGAGAAGCAGCTGATAGAAGAACACGTTTAGGGGAAAAGAGTAGCAGGTGACTCGACCGAGTAGGCACCTACTCGGTCGAGTAGAAGAGAATGCAGGAGGAGCAAAGGAAAATGGCGTTCTACCTACAGGGCCCAAGCAGTACTCACTCGGTCGAGTAGCTGCTTACTCGACCGAGTATCCATCTGCTCGACCGAGCCAAGGAAAGCACATGGAAATAATGGAAAAAATGGAGTTCTGCCTATATGGCCCGAGTAGTACTTACTCGGTCGAGTAGCTGCTTACTCGATTGAGTATCCACCTGCTCGACCGAGCTAAGGAAAGCACATGGAAATATTGGAAAAAATGGCGTTCTGCCTACACAGCCAGAGCAGCCCTTACTCTGTCGAGCAGCTGAGGGAGTATTCTAAACCTCAATTTCGATATTTTTTACCATCTGACTCGACCGAGCAGTTACGCTGCTCGGTCGAGTTGCGGGAGCCCTATTCATGAGCGGCCCACGATGTGGCCGAGTCGGGTTTATTAAAACCCGACTCATTTTTTATTATACCCTAACCCTTTTCAATTATCCCCAAACTGAACTGCTCAAGCACCAAACCCTACTCGACCCACACCGCCGTCCGAGGCCATCGGCCGCACCACCGTTTCGGTCCGCCATCTCCCTTTCTCTCTCTCCCCTTACCCTTCCTCCCCCTATTCCCTCTCCCCCGTTTAAATCCGACCCCCTTCGCCCCGGTGATCACCGGAACAACACCATCGGCACCGCCCAGTGCCGGCGGCGCCCCCAAAAACCTCGCCCCCACCCCTCCTCTCCTCTTGAAACACCCCCTCCCCTACCCCCCTCTTATCGAAACACCCCCACCCCCCAATAGCCCTAGGGCACCCGATTCACTCGACCGAGCACACCTAGTGCTCGGCCGAGCCATCTGTCCGTGCCCCCTCCCCGTCCGACCTACTCGACTGAGCACACTTATTGCTCGGTCAAGTAACCCTCTCACCAATGCAACCCCACCGCCCTACCTACTCGACCGATCATAGCTTGTGCTCAGTCGAGCTCCCTCACACATCTCCCCCTACACACTACTTTTGATCCCACTGATATTATTTTCTACTTCTATTTCAGGTACATTGTGCCTACAGAGGAGGACACGTCCCAGAGCAGCTTGGGGAATACCTCTGATTAGCAGCAGTCGCGTGCCTGATCACATCTCACTTGCCGCGACCATCGTGTTGGTACACTCTAACCTCTTTTTATTTATATTTCGACACACACCATGTACCTGTAGCACGATGCCGCCTCGCACTAGGGGGAGGCAGCCTACACCTGCACGGCGTGGGAAGAGGAAGGCCACTGACACCTCCTCTTCTCAGCTTTCCACACTCATCGTGCCGCTTCACCCACCACCGAGGAGAAGTACGTGGTCGATTCGTCGTTCACGTCTGACTCCTCGAACTACACCACCACCCTCCCACTCGTAGTACTGCTCGCACACGATCACCCACTACATCGCCCACACATCCCCACCACTTCCACCTCCATCCCCACTACCGCACCACCCGCCCCTCCTGTCGCTTTGTCGTCGCGTGTGCGGACATTCGGCATCACCTTTCGGGACGATGCACATCGCGACCGTTTCGTCGCCCTGTCGCAGCGAAGGATCGTTCCCACACAGTTCATCCACCTCCTCACCCTCAGATGCCTAGGACTCCTGCAGGGGGTCCATTGGCTTTACCGTACCATCGTTTTTGACCGACTCCTCGCCGCCCATGCCCCCTCCTACACCCGCCTTACTCTAGAGGCGTTGAGTTCCATTGCTCGTACCCTGATGGGAAATGGAATTAGCTTCAGGCTACTGGACCACGACTTCGTGGTCACGTATGCCCAGATCTGTGCTCACTTCCACTTTCCAGCCGTCCCTGACCCCCGCGGAGCCTTCTCCCCAGACTACGAGCTCGCCACGTTCGATGCCTCCGCTTTCTGGTTGCAATTCTGGTCTGGACCATTATCGTCCCAGCTGGGCGAAGGCATCGTGCACCCTTGTCTTTGCTATGCCCAGCGACACCTCGCCACCATATTTTCTGCAGGCCAGAGGCCAGGACCATGTCCCTACCCGAGCTTTCCCATCTCATGGGAATGATTGGACCGCTGTGCTACCACCGGGACGGCTCCCTCCACCCCTTCATCCTTTCTGACACAGCCCACTGGCTGTGTTACCACCTCCTACAGACTGCCCACACCCGCTACACCACTGATATCTGCTGCGGTCGATTTTTCACAATTTTCGCACGGATGCTAGGCATAGATCTTCCTGATGGCCTAGTGACCCCCCGGCCCCACGTGTTTGACTTTGGTTGTGCTTGAGCACATGCACATCATTCGGCCATATGGGGACGTCACTGGGCCTATCTTTTAGGCACCCATCACACCCCCATTTTGTCCTTCCTGCCTCTCACCTCACCACCATAGTGCCAGTCCAGCAGAGCTGGATGATTGATAGGGTCTTCCCACTTCCTGCCCTCCACGTACTCGTCGACGTTGACGCTAACAACTGGGTGCTCAGCTCTTCTGAGGATGAGGAGCCCGACCTAGCCGACATTGTGGCTGCCCATCCACCACAGCCTGCCCGCCCTCCACCACCAGGAGGCACTACCTTCTCTCCCTCTGTCACCACCTCTACCCCATAGCCCCTGCCGCTGTCTCCTCCGTACCCATACCTGAGGGCATGGTCATCCCTTCTGCTCCCGAGCCTACTGCTCCACACTTTCTGGATCAGGAGCCTGCCAGCACCCTTCCACCGCTTAGGGACATTCTAGCATCTCTGCCTATCTCCTTAGGGTCCCATATTCCACTCACTGGTATCACTTCCACACAGGAAGCCGCCGTCCTTACCCAAAGCGTCTTGACTTCTGTCCGCACATCTGTGTCGACGGCAGCTCCATCTTCTGCTGCTGATGCTGATGCTGCCACCACAGCTTCTCCGAATCTCGGCCACACTACACCTCACACTTCCACTACCGAGATCCCATCGAGTTCACCGTCTCCGACCTTTCAGCCTAGGCACCATGGATCCGCTCCACTGGGCCGTTTTACGAGAGTCGTGTCTCACTGTACTTGTCCTCCCCTCAACTCCCGTACCACTGACGGTCGTCTGACAGTGTTGGAGGAATTGACTTCTTGCCTTCGGTGGGATTTCGACGACTTCGTCCACTCGATAGCCACCCATCAACAGAGAGTTGAGGCAAACCTTGCTTCTATTATAGACCTGCTACAGACACGGGGCGCACCTCCCGTGATCATTGCTCACGCCCCTCCCCCCAGGCCAGCCCCTGTCTAGACCGATGCACCAATCAGTGTCCCACACTCTCAGGCTTCTGCAGGGCCTGCCACTTCTACACCTGAGTTGGTAGCCACGGCAGTGAGCACCTCAGTCGTCGACGCACACACTTTCACTGTAACGACCACTTTTCGTTGTACGTTGTTCGTGCACGTGCTTTTGACCGTGCACGTATTAATTTTAGACTTTGTTTGTTTGTGAACACTTTAATGTGATATGCTGTTGTGAACGTCTCTGAGAGTGTTAAATTGTGGCACTAATTTGGAACGACATTTCTTGGGTCGTTCTCCCATGATTTGATCTTATTCGAAGAGATGTTGAGATTTTCACTTTTGACGGGAGGCGTTTCTATTTTTAGTTTCGTCGTCTGACGTCGAAATTGAGATCCGTCTTTTTAGTTAGCTTTCTTTCGTCATCACGATCACCCCGATATTTATTTTATTAATTTTTGGAGTTCATTTGACCTACTTTATATTTTTAGCAAGGTTTAAAATATGTTTAATAACTAGGTTTTAAATTATTTTCGGCCAAATAAAATTTATTTAAGTTTAAAACGTTTTAAATAATTTTTGAGCCAAATCTTAGCCCCTATCTCGGCCGCACCCAATCCCTATGTGATTAGGAGAGGTAGATTCGAATTTTAAATTATTTTAAACTTCTAATCCCATTAGGATTAGCCCTAGACCAAGTCAACCCCTCTACACTATATAAACAATCCCTAGGAAGACCTATTTTTGCAAGAAAATAACCCTAGCCGCTTCCAAAACCCAAAAACCCACTTGCGACGATTCGTCGCAACGTTGCGACAGCCGCTCCCGTGTCCGACCGAGGAAACGGCCCCAAATTCCCCGCACCGACCGAGGCCCCCACCCGCACCAAGGCCCGCTCCGCACCGCTGCATCGTCGCCCCGCATCACCGTGTCTGATCGAGGACATCTCTCGGTCTGACCGAGAGACTTCTCCGCTCCGCACCGCACCCGCACCCGCAGCAGCCCCTGCTCCGCATCGCTCGCACCGACCCCCGCTCCCGCCCGTACCGACCGAGAGAACCCCAGCTCACGCCCGCTCTCGCCGCATCGTTGCAATGTTGCAACGTTGCAAGGCACCGCACATCGCCCGACCGGCCCGTTCTCCCGCACCGACCGAGAGCCCGCTCCGCACCGACCGAGAGCCCCGACCCGCTGTGCACAGCCGCCGCATGTGTCTGGCTGAGAGAATCCCCCGCACCAAGCGTGTCTGACCGAGCGACGTTCGTCGCAACGTCACAACTCTCGCATCGCTTGCCACCGTGGGCCCCCAAGTTCTCCAGAGGTATTGTGGGTCCCCCATTGGTCCTTAGAACTACTGTGGGCCCCACCTAGGTGTTTTCTCTCCGTGGATTTACCATTTACGACGTTGCGATACGTCGTAGCCCGTCGTCGCACATGCTAGCTTTGGAATCTGGATTCATTGCTCCGGTTGCTGCTCTGATCTTTCCAGTGAGGAATCTATTCTGGAATCAGGACTTGGAGCGCGTTCTTTTATTCCAACCCCTGGCGTCGCTACCCGACACCAGTGTAGCTTTCGCGTCGTGTTGAGGTAACACTTTGCACCCTTAGGACCCCCAACCTATTGCCTGCTAATCAAGACTAAAATCAATATTTTAAAGTATTTTAAATGTTTTAGAATCACTAATCAAGATTAATAAAACGGATGTAGGCCGGTGGACTTGTGCACGTAGGATAATTGTGACTTTGGACTCGTTGGACGGTGTTCTCAGACGTTGTACTTGCAGGCAAGTGAAACTTGCCAACTCTTGTGTAGAGCCATGTTTTTAGGCCACTTCCTTGTTTTTAGCGTAAAAGAGACTAGACAGTGAAATGATAGCTGTCTAGACGCAACTTTGGGATCTAGCTTGACAACGAAGCTAGATCCGTCACCCTGCCATGTCATGCATGCATTGATATCTGTCACGTTTAAATTCCTTATCTGTACGCACTTTTAACTGCCATGCATTGCATTCTACATGTCATCCAAGTTGATTGTTGCATTCGTAGCACACGCTACACTACTTGTACTTCCTTGTCCGGCTAGGTGCACCCCTACGCCATCATGAACAATACTTCCTGGACTCGTGATCCAGAAGCGGGCCTCAAGTGTTGGTCAAAAACCAATGCCCGATTTCCTTGTTGAGGCTAGGTGCACCCCTATGCCATATTGAAATACACTTCATGGCTCGTGATCCAGAAGCGAGCATACGCGTTCGGGGGTAAGGCACTGGCTCGATACACGTGGAGGGGTAGGGATAAGCGATCACTTGAGCTAGGAGTTGGCCACGCAGCCACTCTAGCCAAAAGGGGTAATCTCTGTGCACGACGTGCTTACTAGACTTGTACTTGTCTTGGTGAATGTTTCTTGTAAAACTTGATATCCATGCCATGATTTAAATGCCATGCCCGTACTTTACTTTACCTGTTGTACTCATACTTTAACTGCCATGTCATTACATCATGCTAGAACTGCTAGGTTGTTTTACTTCCACTTTCAGTTTCCTTGCACAAGTCTCTTGTAGACTTGCTGACATGTGCCCCTTGCTCTTTTGGGTGTCACATGTTAGACCCTGAGCCAGAGACCGTAGCTGAGTACGTGGTTGTTGCTGACGCTGAGCCTGAGCCCAAGTCTGTCCAGGAGGAGTTTTGCAGACACCGGTGACAATTCTTAGTGACCATGCTGAGTTCTCCTTTTGTTTTAGGATTTTTGTTAGTTGTCGGTGCGTGGCACCTTTGTTTTGTACGTTGTACTTTTGTCGGCCATGTTTGGGCCTTAGACTCCTTTTCTTTTAGACTGGTGGCTTTTCTGCGATGTTGGAATTTATTATTATGGATATTCTGAGATTTCTCTTTTGTCTCATTACCTTATTATTATCTTTGTTTCGTTTCGCGTTGCAAGGACATGCAGTTTTTAAGTTGATTGATGCTTATCGGACTTGCAGCTTTGTAGCTTCAAGTCTGAGCGGACCTTCTCACGTCTCACATCCACATTTTTGGGAAGCGGGGCGTGACAGGTTTTGTTGGTGGCCCATGCAGGTCACGTCTTGCAATTGCGAATTAACGGAACAATGATAATAACGGAATGTCCATTAAATAAATTGCAACATCTGAGTCATAAGTCTTGAGTCTAGTCGTTTTCTTATGTCACTAGGTGGTAAGAAGACTTAGTTAGACGTCTGTGCTTGCTAGTTAGAGGCCTCTGATTGTTAGTTAGACTCCCTGCTAGCAATTGATTTAATCGTCGTAGGAGTTACCTTAGTGGTTCTTGTCTAACTCTGACCATATTAGACTTCTAGAATTTCTTTGGTCGTTCGCTTGGGTTCATCGATTTCGGACCAAGCTGAACACATTTCATTACCGTCTTGTTCCTTAAGAAATCGTAGCGCTTAGTTCTTAATCTTTAGTTGGTCGACTGTAGGAGTTTCCCCGTATATTTTCCTGGTTCATATCTTAGGCGTATGTATGTATGATCATCCGACCAATTTCCTTGCCTCGATTCACGAGATCGCCTCATGACGATCATCGTAAATTTTCGAATCTCTCCGTTACAAATCTTGAATCTTCTGAAAGTGTTTTCGATTTCCTTTTTCCTAAGTTTAAATTTGTTCAAAATTTTAATAGATACATACTTATACTTCGTGCTCTTTCGTTGACTTAAATTTTTTTTAACTTTGTCGAAATTTGGAATACTAGCTTATGATATTTTTCCAGCCTATGCTTTTCGTACCTATGTAAATACCTTGTCCCTTCATATATTAATTTTATTCTGAACTGTACTTTTATTTTGCCCAACTCGATTTATAATTTTCCTTCCTGATTTATGCCATTCATATACTTTTCAAGTCACTTGGGATTTCAGCTTTCAGCAAGACGATTTTATGCCCATCGTTTTCTCTATTTCAGATTTTTGTAAAATTACTATTTCATAACCACTTCCTGATTTAGACCCTCCATGATTTGGTTTTAAAGCTTTATTACAAATTTTGATAATTCTACTACTAAGTTATTATTATTATTTTTCCGCTCACCATACGTACCTTTAGAAAAAAATTTCTAAACTAAATTGAATTTCAATTATTTTTATATCCGTACCAGACTCGTGGTGCTCGTATGTTAAGAGCTTTGTGTAAACCAGTTTTATTTTTGGCGCATCATGGTTCCTCTAAAAGTAGTTTCAATATTGATTATTTTAATTTTTTTCCTGGCTTAAAGACTTTGAAAGCATTTAACATGAGTTTAAAATCTTCAGTTCCTTTAATTTCATTCCTTGAATTTCCAAAATCTTTGCCAAAATTATATTAAATTACTACCGTATAATATTTTCTAAAACTACGTCCTTAATATTCGTGTAAATGATTTACTTCCTTTTATAATGATTTTATATAAACCAATAAACCATTTTCTCTTATTATGTATATTCGACTCAAACTTATTTTGAAAAATTTGTTTTATCGACCTCCAAATATTTTTATACAGACGAGGACTCCAACTTTTGAAGTACAACAGTTTTCAAATTTCACGTATTTTAGCTTATGTTATTTACACTATTTCCTTCGTCTATCCTATATAAGTATCACTACATCTTCCTTTCCCCTACCTAAACATTCACAAGTGAATCGCTGTTTCACCTAACCAAGCTGCCTCCTTGTATTCGTCCTATCTGAACTCGAGCTTATCGATCCTTCCTTCGTCACGCTTTCGACCTCGACCTCCCTCTATTTCTTAGGCTTTAGTGCTCGTCCATGACTGTGTCAACCCTAATGTGTTAGTAGGCCCTTGGACCTTTGTGATGTTGTCGTGGTGCATGTACCTAAGTTAGCGTATGTGGGCTTGGATGAGTGCACTCCCCTATAGTATATTAATGTTTACCTATTGTGTGATATATCCATACTCAGAGTTATTCGTGATGTTATGAAGTTGGTTGTGTGTTAGTATTTATAGATATGTGTGAGGATAGCTATACCCCTCTAGGAACGTCTGTGTATATAAGATCAGTGTTGGAATATCTAATGAGGTGTATGTAGTTGGAGATACTTATAATGGTTGAAGTAATATGTTGGTAAAACTATGTGTATGCTAGGTGTGATAATAATAGGTGTACGTATAGTTAAGTAAGTAGGCCTATCATATGACCTATATGTTAGTACGTGTGAGCATGTGCTCGTACATAGTTACGTATTGTGCTTAGGCGTAAGTAGTTATATATTTGTTGCATGAGTATATAGGTGATATACATATGGTAGTAGGATTATATTTTGATTGGTATTACTTGCTTTTACGAGATGTTGTATGTGTGTATACCATGAGGTATACACGACCATTGCATATCTTAATTATGTATGGAACAGATGTGTTGGTATACTAATTATAGGTAGTAGGCTAAGGTGTGAATATATATGTTACATGTGTGTGACTATACAGTGAATGCACGTATTGGGAAGGGTATTATAATTATACGTGTGCTGATGTCTGTATTATTATTATGATATATATAAAGTGATTGAACTGTGTGGGTGTTACCGGACTAAATATTAAGTGTGATTGACTTATGGTATGTATATAGTTATATTGGTAGACGTATATATATTGGAGTGGTAATAGTATAGGTATAAATGCCGTGTTACGTATGTAGAATATTCTGATATGTGTATTGAGTCTCACTCAAGCTTGAGTGGGTATACTCTAAGTATATTGTTATGTATGTCTGTAGTTTGAATATAGCAATGCTTGATGTATGTATAGTGATAGGAGTGTTTGTGCCTGGTTGTGCTACGCACATGATTGTGGGTCGCTACACCAGTATATAGTTATAGGTGTTGGTCTTGTGGTATAGTTATTTACTAAGGACTTGCCTGGGTGAACGTATGTGTGCTAGCTAAACTAGGTGTGTAGATGTGCTGAGTATATAGTGGTATGATTGGTATATAAATGAATGAAATGTTAGCGTGTATGGGTGTGCACCATGCACGGGTAAGTATGTGCTTAGTTATAGTTATTGGTGACTATGGTATAGGTTGCGTGACGTAAATATAGTTATAGGACCGTATGTGATGTGAATATATGGTAAAATATTTGCATGCATTTGAATGACTATATATTGTGAAATTATAGTAGTGGTGAATGTATATTAGATATAGTGAAGCTTGATTAATAATGGTGTGGTGTGACCACATGGGCTGATGTGTTTGGTGTTGGATCTATACTAGGAAATATTAGGGAGTCGTATACCCATGTTTGTTTTGTGCATAGGTAGTTATCTATACGTAGAACAATGATTGTATTTGCTAGTGTGAGACCATACTTATATGAGTATCTGAAATATTGTTTTGTGTTAGGTAAGTAGTAGTTATATAAGGGATGTATGCTTATATATATGATTGAAATACGTGTATGAATTTGACTGACTATAATGGGTATAAGTGTATAATGTGCGTGAATACATACATGCTGGTAGTGTTAATGATTGACTACCTAGTGCATATGTAAGCACTTGTAATAGCTATTCATGGGTTAAATTATAATGTGACATGATTGGGGTAGTTACTAGAACGACTAGATATGTTAGAAAGTCCGAGGACGGACTTTATTCTAAGGTGGGGAGGATGTAACGACCACTTTTCGTTGTACGTTGTTCGTGCACGTGCTTTTGACCGTGCACGTATTAATTTTAGACTTTGTTTGTTTGTGAACACTTTAATGTGATATGCCGTTGTGAACGTCTCTGAGAGTATTAAATTTTGGCACTAATTTGGAACGACATTTCTTGGGTCGTTCTCCCACGATTTGATCTTATTCGAAGAGACGTTGAGATTTTCACTTTTGACGGGAGACGTTTCTATTTTTAGTTTCGTCGTCCGACGTCGAAATTGAGATCCGTCTTTTTAGTTAGCTTTCTTTCGTCATCACGATCACCCCGATATTTATTTTATTAATTTTTGGAGTTCATTTGACCTACTTTATATTTTTAGCAAGGTTTAAAATATTTTTAATACCTAGGTTTTAAATTATTTTCGGCCAAATAAAATTTATTTAAGTTTAAAATGTTTTAAATAATTTTTGATCCAAATCTTAGCCCCTATCTTGGCCGCACCCAATCCCTATGTGATTAGGAGAGGTAGATTCGAATTTTAAATTATTTTAAACTTCTAATCCCATTAGGATTAGCCCTAGACCAAGTCAACCCCTCTACACTATATAAACAATCCCTAGGAAGACCTATTTTCGCAAGAAAATAACCCTAGCCGCTTCCAAAACCCAAAAACACACTTGCGACGATTCGTCGAAACGTTGCGACAGCCGCCCCCCGTGTCCGACCGAGGAAACGGCCCCAAATTTCCCACACCGACCGAGGCCCCCGCCCGCACCAAGGCCCGCTCCGCACCGCTGCACCGTCGCCCCGCATCGCCGTGTCCGACCGAGGACATCTCTCGGTCTGACCGAGAGACTTCTCTGCTCCGTACCGCACCCGCACCCGCAGCAGCCCCCGCTCCGCATCGCTCGCACCGACCCCCGCTCCCGCCCGCACCAACCGAGAGACCCCCCCGCTCACGCCCGCTCACGCCGCATCGTTGCAACGTTGCAACGTTGCAACGCACCGCACATCGCCTGACCGGCCCGTTCTCCCGCACCGACCGAGAGCCCGCTCCGCACCGACCGAGAGCCCCGACCCCGCTGCGCTGTGCACAGCCGCCGCATGTGTCTGGCCGAGAGAATCCCCCGCACCAAGCGTGTCTGACCGAGCGACGCTCGTCGCAACGTCACAACTCTCGCACCGCTTGCCACCGTGGGCCCCCAAGTTCTCCAGAGGTATTGTGGGCCCCCCATTGGTCCTTAGAACTACTGTGGGCCCCACCTAGGTGTTTTCTCTCCGTGGATTTACCATTTACGACGTTGCGATACGTCGTAGCCCGTCGTCGCACATGCTAGCTTTGGAATCTGGATTCATTGCTCCGGTTGCTGCTCTGATCTTTCCAGCGAGGAATCTATTCTGGAATCAGGACTTGGAGCGCGTTCTTTTATTCCAACCCCTGGCGTCGCTACCCGACACCAGTGTAGCTTTCGCGTCGTGTTGAGGTAACACTTTGCACCCTTAGGACCCCCAACCTATTGCCTGCTAATCAAGACTAAAATCAATGTTTTAAAGTATTTTAAATGTTTTAGAATTCACTAATCAAGATTAATAAAACGGATTTAGGCCGGTGGACTTGTGCACGTAGGATAATTGTGACTTTGGACTCGTTGGACGGTGTTCTCAGACGTTGTACTTGCAGGCAAGTGAAACTTGCCAACTCTTGTGTAGAGCCATGTTTTTAGGTCACTTCCTTGTTTTTAGCGTAAAAGAGACTAGACAGTGAAATGATAGCTGTCTAGACGCAACTTTGGGATCTAGCTTGACAATGAAGCTAGATTCGTCACCCTGCCATGTCATGCATGCATTGATATCTGTCACGTTTAAATTCCTTATCTGTACGCACTTTTAACTGCCATGCATTGCATTCTACATGTCATCCAAGTTGATTGTTGCATTCGTAGCACACGCTACACTACTTGTACTTCCTTGTCCGGCTAGGTGCACCCCTACTCCATCATGAACAATACTTCCTGGACTCGTGATCCAGAAGCGGGCCTCATGTGTTGGTCAAAAACCAATGCCCGATTTCCTTGTTGAGGCTAGGTGCACTCCTATGCCATATTGAAATACACTTCCTGGCTCGTGATCCAGAAGTGAGCATACGCGTTCGGGGGTAAGGCCCTGGCTCGATACACGTGGAGGGGTAAGGATAAGCGATCACTTGAGCTATGAGTTGGCCACACAACCACTCTAGCCAAAATGCGTAATCTCTGTGCACGACGTGCTTACTAGAATTGTACTTGTCTTGGTGAATGTTTCTTGTAAAACTTGATATCAATGCCATGATTTAAATGCCATGCTCGTACTTTACTTTACCTGTTGCACTCATACTTTAACTGCCATGTCATTACATCATGCTAGAACTGCTAGGTTGTTTTACTTCCACTTTCAGTTTCCTTGCACAAGTCTCTTGTAGACTTGCTGACATGTGCCTTTGCTCTTTTGGGTGTCACATGTTAGACCCTGAGCCAGAGACCGTAGCTGAGTACATGGTTGTTGCTGACGCTGAGCCTGAGCCCAAGTCTGTCCAGGAGGAGTTTTGCGGACACCGGTGACCATTCTTAGTGACCATGCTGAGTTCTCCTTTTGTTTTAGGATTTTTGTTAGTTGCCGGTGCGTGACACCTTTGTTTTGTACGTTGTACTTTTGTCGGCCATGTTTGGGCCTTAGACTCTTTTTCTTTTAGCCTGGTGGCTTTTCTGCGATGTTGGAATTTATTATTATGGATATTCTGAGATTTCTCTTTTGTCTCATTACCTTATTATTATCTTTGTTTCGTTTTGCGTTGCAAGGACCTGCAGTTTTTAAGTTGATTGACGCTTATCGGACTTGCAGCTTTGTAGCTTCAAGTCTGAGCGGACCTTCTCACGTCTCACCTCCACATTTTTGGGAAGCGGGGCGTGACATTCACACTAGTCGAGATTGCCATTGTCCTATTTTATGCTGAGCCCGCTACCACCACCTCTGATCTCCCGACCGACACACCTGTCGAACCACAGCCCGCTGTCGCAGTTTCTGTACCACAGCAGGGGGACCCACCACCGCCTTCTGAGGGTGGTGCCCCTGCTTGATGCTGTCACGCCCCTCTTCCCAAAAATATGGAGACGAAGCGTGAGAAGGTCCGCTCAGACTTGAAGCTACAAAGCTGCAAGTCCGATAAGCGTCAATCAAATTTAAAACTGCAGGTCCTTGCAACGCGAGCGAAACAAGATAATAATAATGAAATGAGACACAAGAATAATCTCAGAATATCCATAAATATAAATTCCAACATCGCAGAAAAGCCACCAGGCTGAAATAAAAGAGAGTCTAAAGGCCCAACATGGCCAACAAAAGTACAACGTACAAAACAACGGTGTTACGCACCGACCACTAACAGAAAACCTAAAACAAAAGAAAGCTCAGCAAAGACTCAAAGAATGGTCACCGGTGTCCACCAAAATCCTCCTGGGCAATCTCAGACTCAGCGTCAGCAACACATCACGTACTCAGCAACGGTCTCTGGCTTAGGGTCTAACATGTGACACCCAAAAGAGCAAGGGGCACATGTCAGCAAGTCTACAAGAGACTTGTGCAAGGAAACTGAAGGTAGGTAAAAGTAAAGCAACCTAGCAGTTCTAGCATGATGCAATGACATGGCAGTTAAAGTAATGAGTGCAACAGGTAAGGTAAAGTAAAGTAAAGTACGAGCATGGCATTTAAACATGGCATGGATGACAAGTATTGCATGAATCATTCACAAGACAAGTACAAGGCAAGAAAAGTAAGCACCTCGTGCACAGTGATTCCGGCTTTTGGCTAGAGGGCTGATCAGGCCACTCCTAAGCTCAAGTAACCGTTTATCCCTACCCATCCACGTGTATCGAGCCAGGGCCTTACCCCCGAACGGGAATGCTCGCTTCTGGATCACGAGCCAGGAAGTGTTTTTAACAAGTATGGCATAGGGGTGCACCTAGCCGGTCCAGGGAACCCGTGCATTGGTTTTTGACCAACACATGAGGCCCGTTTCCCCCGGAAGTAGTTTTCAAGGAGTACAAGTATTGTAGCGTGTGCTACGAATGCAACAATCAACTGGGATGACATGTAAGATGCAATGCATGGCAGTTAAAAGTGCATACAGATAAGGAAAGTAAACGTGACAGTTTAGTATGCATGAACAACAAGTTTAAAGGGTTGGATCTAGCTTCGTTGTCAAGCTAGATCAATTAGGTGACGGATCTAGTTTCGTTGTCAAACTAGATCAAGTAGGCGTCTAGCCAGCTATCATTTCACTGACTAGTCTCTTTTACGCTGAAAGCAAGGAAGTGGCCTAAAAACATGGCCCTACACAAGAGTTGGCAAGTTTCACTTGCCTGCAAGTACGACGTCTGAGCACACCGTCCAATGAGTCCAAAAATCACAATTATCCTACGTGCACAAGTCCACCGGCCTAAAGTCCATATTATTAATCTTGATTAGTGAATTTAAAACATTTAAAATACTTTGAAAATACTGATTTTAGTCTTGATTAGCATGCATTGGGTTGGGGGCCCTAGGGGTGCAAAGCGTTACCTCAACACGACGCGGAAGCTACACCGGCGTCGGGTAGCGACGCCGGGGGTTGGAATAAGAGAACGCGCTCCAAGTCCCGATTCCAATATAGTTTCCTCGCTGGAAAGTTCAGAGCATCAACCGGAGCAACGGTTCCAGATTCCAAAGCTCGCACGTGCGACGGCGGGCTACGACGTGCGACGACGTCGTACGCGGCAAGTCGTCGAAGAGAACGCACCTAGGTGGGGCCCACAGTAGTCCTAGGGACCTTTGGGGGACCCACAATACCTCTGGAGAACTTGGGGGGCCCACGGAGGCAAGTGGTGCGACGGATGCGGGGTTGCGACGAATGACTCTCGGTCGTACAGCCTCGGTGCGGGGAGATCCTTCGGTCGCTGCGGGGGAACGGGGCTGTGCAGTGTTTTGGGTCGGTCGCAGCAGCGGGTGCGAGGGATTCCTTCGGTCAGATCAGTAGGGAGGGTCGGTCGTGCGCTTGGGATGCGAGGCTGCGACGTTTGCAACGTTGCATCGTTGTAATCGTCGGTCGGTGCGGGCGGGTTGATCGGTCAGGCGCTGTGCGGAGCGGGGCGACAAGGCGGGGTCGGTGCGGAGCGCTGTGCGGAGCGGATGCGAGCCAAGCCCTCAGTCAGACCGAGGGCTTCTCTCGGTCGAAGCGGGGAACGGGGCGGGGCGGCTGTGCTGCGATGCGGAGCGGCTTGGATGCAGGGGCGGCTAGCGGTCGGAGCGGGGGAACGGGCGAGATTTCTTCGGTCGGTGCGGGGGCTGAACGTCGCAACGTTGCGACGAATCGTCGCAACGTCCAATTTGAGTTTTGGAAGAGGCTAGGGCTAATTTCTTGCGAAAATAGGTCTTCCTAGGGGTTGTTTATATAGTGTAGGTGGGTTGACTTGGTCTAGGGCTAAATCTAATAGGATTAGAAGTTTAAAATAATTTAAAATTTGAAATTCAACTTCTCCAACTCACCCAAGGATTTGACTTGGTCCAAATGAGCTGGAAATTGGCTCAAAATTCTTTAAAACGTTTAAAACTCAAATAAATTTTATTTGGCCGAAATTAATTTAAAAATTATTTATTAAAAATATTATAAAAATTGTTAAAAATTTAAAAGTGGTCAAATAAACTCCAAAAATTATAAAATAAATATCGTGGTGATCGTGATGACGAGAGTGAGCTAACTAAGAAGACGGATCTCAATTTTGACGTCGGACAACGAAACTAAAAATAGAAACGTCTCCCGTCAAAAGTGAAAATCGCCACGTCCCATCGAATAAGTTTAAATTGTGGGAAAACAACTCGAGAAACGTCGTTCCAAAATAGTGCCACTATTTAATACTCTCAGAGACGTTCGCAACGGCATATCACACGAAAGTGTTCACAAACAAACAAAGTCTAAAACAAACACGTGCACGGCCAAAAGCACGTGCACGAACAACGCACAACGAAAAGTGGTCGTTACATCCTCCCCACCTTAGAATAAAGTCCGTCCTCGGACTTTCTAATATATCTAATCGCTCTAATAACTACCCCAAATCAAGTCGCATTATATTTCAAACCAGGTATAGTCATTACAGGTGCTCATATACGCACTAGGTAGTCAAACATTTACACTACCAACACGTATATATATACATTCACATACGTATACACTTATACCTATTATAGTCAGTCAAATTCATACATGTATTTCAATCATATATATAAACATACATCCCTTATATAACTACTACTCACAAAACAATAGTTCAGATACTTATATAAGGATAGTCTCACACTTAGCCAATACAATCATTGCTCTACATATATGTAGCTACCTATGCACAAACATCAAGGGTATACTACCCTCTAATAATCCCTAGTATTCATCCAACACCAACACATCAACACTTGTAGTCACACCATACCATAAATAAATCCAGTTTCACTATATATATATACATTCATCACCACTGTAGTTTCACAATATATATAGTCATTCAAATACATGCAAATAGTTCACCATATATTCACATCACGTATGGTCCTATAACTGTATTTATGACACGCCACATATATCATAGTCATCAATACCTATAACTAAGCACATACTTACCCGTGCATGGTGCACACCCATACACGCTAACATTTCATTTACGCATACCAATCATACCATTACATTACTAGTACATCTACACACCTAGTTTAGCTAGTACACATATGTTCACATGGGCAAGTCCTTAGTAATTAACTATACCACAAGACCAACACCTATAACTATATACTGGCGTAGCGACCCACAATCATGTGCGTAACTCAACCAGGCACAAACACTTCTATCACTATACATACATCAAGCATTGCTATATTCAAACTACAAACATACATTCAATATACTTAGAGTATACCCACTCAAGCTTGAGTGAGACTCAATACACATATCAGAATATTATATATACGTAACACGGCATTCATACATATACCAATACCACTCCATTATATATATATGTATATATATATATATATCTACCAATACAACCATATGCATACCATAGGTCAATCACACTTAATATTTAGTCAGGTAATACTTACATAGTTCAATCACTCTATATACCATAATAATAATAATACAGACATCAGCACACGTATAATTATAATTCACTCCCTAATACATGCATACGTATTCATCGTATAGTCTCACGCACATGTATCATATATATTCACACCATAGCCTACTACCTATAATTAGTATACTAACGCATCTATACGTACATAATTAAGATGTGCAATAGTCGTGTATACCTCACGGTATACACGCATACAACATCCCACAAAGCAAGCAATACCAATCAAAATTTTAACCCTACTACCATATGCATATCACCTATATACTCAGGCAACAAAACATAACTACTCACGTCTAAGCATAATACATACCTACATACGAGCACATACACATAAGTACTACTATATGGGTCACTCAATAGGCCTACTCTCTTAACCATACGTACACCTATTATTATCACACCTGTCATACACATAGCTTCACCAAATCAAATTATTTCAACCATTATAAGTATCTCTTACTACATACACAACTTAGATATTTCAACGCTAACTCTTATATACACATGCATCCCTAGTATAGTATAGCTATCCACACAAAAATCTATAACTACTAACACGCAACAACTTCATACTATCACGAATAACTCCGAGTATATATATATATACCACACAATAGGCAAGCATCAATATACTATGGGGGTACACTCATTCAAGCCCACGTACGCAACTTAGGTACGTGCACTACGACTACCTCACAAGGTCCAAGGGACTACTAACAATTTAGGGTTGACACAGACATTGACGGACCCTAAGGTCTAAGCAATAAAGAGAGGTCGAGAGCGTGACGAGGGAAGGATCGATAAGCACGAGTTCAGATAGGACGAATACAAGGAGACGGCTTGGTTAGGGAAAACATTGGCTCAATGGTGATGTTTAGGTTGAAGGAAAAGGAGATGTAGTGATGCTTAAATAGAACTCAGAAAAGAAAATAGGGTGAAGAGCATAAGCTAAAATACGTGGATTTTGAAAACTGTCGTTCTTCAAAAGTTGTAATCCCGGTCTGAAAAGAAATATTTGGAGATCGATAAAAACGAGTTGTTCAAAATAAGTCTGAGTCGAATATTCAAAATAATAGAATATGGTCTATTGGTTAAAAATTTTAAAAGGAAGTAAAATCATTTACACGAATATTAAGGACATGGTTTAGAAAATTCTATCCGTCAGCAATTTAATATAATTTTGTCAAAAGTTTTGGAAAATCGAAGTTTGAAATCAAGTAACGGAAAAATTTAAACTCATGTTAAATGCTTTCAAAACTTTTAGGCTATGGAAAATCAATATTGAAACTTCTTTTAGAAGAATCAGGATTTGCCAAAAAAAATGAGAAACTGATTTACACAAGGTTCTTAATATACGAGCACAACCAGTCTAGTACGGATATAAAAATAATTGAAAGTAGGTATGGTGCACGGAAAAATAATAATAATGACTTAGTATAAGAATTTTCAAGATCGAATCGCAAATCCTTAAAATCAAATCAGGGAGGGTCTAAAGCGGGAAGAGGTTATGAAATTAGTAATTTTGCAAAAATCTGAAGTAGCGAAAACGACGAGCAAAGACCAACTTGCTGAAAGCTGAAATTCCATGTGTCTTGAAAAGTATATGAATGGCATAAATCAGGAGGGAAAATTACAAGTTGAATAAAAGTACGATTCAGAATAAAATTAATATATGAAGGGACGACGCATTTGCATAAGTACGAAAAACATAGGCTGGGAAAATACTATAAGCTAGTATTCAAAAATTCCGACAAACGTTTTAAAAATTTAAATCAATGAAGGAGTATGAAGTATAAGTATATTAAAATTTTGAACAAAGTTAAACTTAGTGGGAGAGAAGGTCGAAAAATACTTTCAGAAGGTTCAAGATTTGCAATGGAAATGTTTGAATATCGACGACGATCGTCATGAGGCGATCTCGTGAATCGAGGCAAGGAAATTGGTCAGGTGATCGGGACATACATACGCCTAGGATATGAATCTGAAGGATCTACGGGGAAACTCCTACGGTCGACCAACTAAAGATTAAGAACTACGCGCTAAGACTTTCTAAGGAGCTAGACGGAAACGAAATGCGTTCAGCTTGGTCCAGAGTCGATGAACCCAAGCGAACAACAAAAGGAAATTCTAGAAGTCTAATATGGTCAGAGGTAGACAAGGACCACGAAGGTAACTCCTACGACAATTAAATCAATTGCTGACAGGGAGTCTAACTAACAATCAGAGGCCTCTAACTAGCAAGCACAGACGTCTAACTAAGTCTTCTTACCACCTAGTGTTGTAGGAAAACGACTAGTCTCAGGGCTTCAGGCTCGGATGTTGCAATTTATTTAATGGACATTCTGTTATTATCGTTGTTCCGTTAATTCGCAATTGCAAGACTGGACCTGCATGGGCCACCAACAAAACCTGTCACGCCCCGCTTCCCAAAAATATGGAGGCGAAGCGTGAGAAGGTCCGCTCGGACTTGAAGCTACAAAGCTGCAAGTCCGATAAGCGTCAATCAAATTTAAAACTGCAGGTCCTTGCAACGCGAGCGAAACAAGATAATAATAATAAAATGAGACACAAGAATAATCTCAGAATATCCATAAATATAAATTCCAACATCGCAGAAAAGCCACCAGGCTGAAATAAAAGAGAGTCTAAAGGCCCAACATGGCCAACAAAAGTACAACGTACAAAACAACGGTGCTACGCACCGACCACTAACAGAAAACCTAAAACAAAAGAAAGCTCAGCAAAGACTCAAAGAATGGTCACCGGTGTCCACCAAAATCCTCCTGGGCAATCTCAGACTCAGCGTCAGCAACACATCACGTACTCAGCAACGGTCTCTGGCTCAGGGTCTAACATGTGACACCCAAAAGAGCAAGGGGCACATGTCAGCAAGTCTACAAGAGACTTGTGCAAGGAAACTGAAGGTAGGTAAAAGTAAAGCAACCTAGCAGTTCTAGCATGATGCAATGACATGGCAGTTAAAGTAATGAGTGCAACAGGTAAGGTAAAGTAAAGTAAAGTACGAGCATGGCATTTAAACATGGCATGGATGACAAGTATTGCATGAATCATTCACAAGACAAGTACAAGGCAAGAAAAGTAAGCACCTCGTGCACAGTGATTCCGTCTTTTGGCTAGAGGGCTGATCAGGCCACTCCTAAGCTCAAGTAACCGTTTATCCCTACCCCTCCACGTGTATCGAGCCAGGGCCTTACGCCCGAACGGGAATGCTCGCTTCTGGATCACGAGCCAGGAAGTGTTTTTAACAAGTATGGCATAGGGGTGCACCTAGCCGGTCCAGGGAACCCGGGCATTGGTTTTTGACCAACACATGAGGCCCGTTTCCCCCAGAAGTAGTTTTCAAGGAGTACAAGTATTGTAGCGTGTGCTACGAATGCAACAATCAACTGGGATGACATGTAAGATGCAATGCATGGCAGTTAAAAGTGCGTACAGATAAGGAAAGTAAACGCGACAGTTTAGTATGCATGAACAACAAGTTTAAAGGGTTGGATCTAGCTTCATTGTCAAGCTAGATCAATTAGGTGACGGATCTAGTTTCGTTGTCAAACTAGATCAAGTAGGCGTCTAACCAGCTATCATTTCACTGACTAGTCTCTTTTACGCTGAAAGCAAGGAAGTGGCCTAAAAACATGGCCCTACACAAGAGTTGGCAAGTTTCACTTGCCTGCAAGTACGACGTCTGAGCACACCGTCCAATGAGTCCAAAAATCACAATTATCCTACGTGCACAAGTCCACCGGCCTAAAGTCCATATTATTAATCTTGATTAGTGAATTTAAAACATTTAAAATACTTTGAAAATACTGATTTTAGTCTTGATTAGCATGCATTGGGTTGGGGGTCCTAGGGGTGCAAAGCGTTACCTCAACACGACGCGAAAGCTACACCGGCGTCGGGTAGCGACGCCGGGGGTTGGAATAAGAGAACGCACTCCAAGTCCCGATTCCAATATAGTTTCATCGCTGGAAAGTTCAGAGCATCAACCGGAGCAACGGTTCCAGATTCCAAAGCTCGCACGTGCGACGACGGGCTACGACGTGCGACGACGTCGTACGCGGCAAGTCGTCGAAGAGAACGCACCTAGGTGGGGCCCACAGTAGTCCTAGGGACCTTTGGGGGACCCACAATACCTCTGGAGAACTTGGGGGGCCCACGGAGGCAAGTGGTGCGACGGATGCGGGGTTGCGACGAATGTCTCTCGGTCGTACAGCCTCGGTGCGGGGAGATCCTTCGGTCGCTGCGGGGGAACGGGGCTGTGCAGCATTTTGGGTCGGTCGCAGCAGCGGGTGCGAGGGATTCCTTCGGTCAGATCGATAGGGAGGGTCGGTCGTGCGCTTGGGATGCGAGGCTGCGACGTTTGCAATGTTGCAGCGTTGCAATCGTCGGTCGGTGCGGGCGGGTCGATCGGTCAGGCGCTGTGTGGAGCGGGGTGACAAGGCGGGGTCGGTGCGGAGCGCTGTGCGGAGCTGATGCGAGCCAAGCCCTCGGTCAGACCGAGGGCTTCTCTCAGTCGAAGCGGGGAACGGGGCGGGGCGGCTGTGCTGTGATGCGGAGCGGCTTGGATGCGGGGGCGGCTAGCGGTCGGAGCGGGGGAACGGGCTAGATTTCTTCGGTCGGTGCGGGGGCTGAACGTCGCAACGTTGCGACGAATCGTCGCAACGTCCAATTTGAGTTTTGGAAGAGGCTAGGGCTAATTTCTTGCGAAAATAGGTCTTCCTAGGGGTTGTTTATATAGTGTAGATGGGTTGACTTGGTCTAGGGCTAAATCTAATAGGATTAGAAGTTTAAAATAATTTAAAATTTGAAATTCAACTTCTCCAACTCACCCAAGGATTTGACTTGGTCCAAATGAGCTGGAAATTGGCTCAAAAATTCTTTAAAACGTTTAAAACTCAAATAAATTTTATTTGGCTGAAATTAATTTAAAAATTAATTATTAAAAATATTATAAAACTTGTTAAAAATATAAAAGTGGTCAAATAAACTCCAAAAATTATAAAATAAATATCGTGGTGATCGTGATAACGAGAGTGAGCTAACTAAGAAGACGGATCTCAATTTTGACGTCGGACAACGAAACTAAAAATAGAAACGTCTCCCGTCAAAAGTGAAAATCGCCACGTCCCATCGAATAAGTTTAAATTGTGGGAAAACGACTCGAGAAACGTCGTTCCAAAATAGTGCCACTATTTAATACTCTCAGAGACGTTCGCAACGGCATATCACACGAAAGTGTTCACAAACAAACAAAGTCTAAAACAAACACGTGCACGGCCAAAAGCACGTGCACGAACAACACACAACGAAAAGTGGTCGTTACAGATGCTGTCCCTCCACCACTTTTTGTTCATGTCCTTCCCTCATCCTATTTTGTGCACATATGTCTTTTTGGGGCATTAGTCTTACACAGCTTGGGGGAGGACCCACCATGCATTATTCCTTGCATTTGCATCATTACTTTATCCTTGCATCATATCACTTTTTCTTTCTTTTGCACAGTTTTATTTTCTATTCATTTTCTATCTCCGCACCCACCCACCCACCCTAGCATCATTTCCCGCATACCAGCATTTTCTCAGCAGTGAGGACACTGCTGCATTTAGCTTGGGGGATGAGCGCTATCGCTTTATTTTTCATTTTTTCCTTTTACATTTTCCTTCCATTTTCCACCTTTTGCCTTTACTTTTCCACCATTTTCTACCATTCCATCTTTTTTATCATTCAGCATCACTTTTTCCACTTTTTTTCCATGCTTGCATGCTTGTTTTCCTTTTCTTACTTTCTTCGCCTTTCTTCCTTTTAGCTAGAATTGTTCTGTATGATGATATCTCTCATAGCCCTCAGTAGCTACTCACGATGCTTATATCTGTCGACATGCTATTTAGAGTAGTCTCAGTCTTACTATTTATATGCTTGCATATTCTCTTGCGGATCTTTCTAATTTAATGCCTGATATGAATTGAAAATGAATGCATTAAATAGTATCTAGTACGTCCTTTGTTGGGTAATGCACCTAGGTTCAAGCATCACTAGAATATTTGGAGCACCTGTTTGTTATCTTATCCACTTCTGTTTGCATGCCTGATATTATTTTGCTTTATACCGCATGCTTTCATTATTCGCTGAGATGAATGAAAATACCCATGCTAGCTATGAGTTTAGTTAGAGTATTATCCCATTGAACCGTTGTGAACGTCTAATGAGTGAACCGAGTGATAAATTATCTTCTTTCTCCACATATCTTTATGATTCTTTACATATCATTTGGTTTCACTCCCTACAGCTACCTCTACCGCACCTACTTCCCAAAAATCCCAAAAGAAAAAGATAGATTCTAAAGACCCACACACACACACACACACACACACACACACACAACAACCGAGGGGGAAGCAACACAAGTTGGGATAGGAGGAAGGGGAGATATGTTAGGCAGCTTGATCAACGACAAGGCCAAGGAACAGTGAAGCCTCAGGTATTGGGTGGCGCAGGAAAAGGGAAAGGAGTCAATTGCACCGAAGCTGTTTGATAGATTGCCGAGGCCAAAGGTAGCTCTTACAATCAATACTTCAGGTGCTAAACTGTCTTTTGCTGATGTTTGTGCAAATAGGAGGACCTACAACGAATCAATGACAATGACCTTCGTCCCTCCTAAAATTAAAGATGATGGTTCTCCTATTGCTCGGGTAACAGGAGATTTGATTGCGAAGGGTTCTGAAATGTGGAAGAACACATTAGTTGGGTATGTTTTGGGCGATGTTCCCTATTATGGGTAGCTGAGGGCATGGGTTGATAGACTCTGGAAGCCTAAGAAAGGAGTGCATATATACAGCCGTGACAATGGCTTCTTTTATTTTCGCTTTGAATGTGCGGAGGAGTGTGAAAGGATATTGTATGGAGGGCCTTGGCTTTTTGATGGAAGAGTCACAGTGTTGCAGCGTTGGTCTCATACGCTTCAACATGATCGGGATATCTTATCATCAATTCCAGTGTGGGTTCAGTTGCATGGCCTTCCTATTAACATGTGGTCTCGAGACATACTCAATATAGTTGTCTCTGTGTTGGGTAATCCGATATGTTTGGACAGCGCTACAGCGAAGTTGGAAAGACTCTCATATGTGAGATGTCTGGTGGAAGTAGATGCGAAGAACCCTTTGCTAGAATTTGTGGAGATTGAACTGGATGAATGAATATTAATGAAAATTGCAACAAAGTTTGAGGGAGAGCCACCGCGGTGTAGCCATTGTGTATGCTTCGGGCATACTAATGCTAAATGTCCAGACCTCACAAAGCCCCCTTCAATCCAAACTGAGGATACATTGAATAGAGAACATGGGAAGAAGAACCAGTCTGACACTGATCAGGTTACTGTAAGCCTGATGAATGATATTCAGATGAAGACACAAGGCCCCGAAATTGCAATACCTGTAAGCATACAGACAGATACTAAATGAGAGGGGGTATCGATGCAACAAATTGTTGAAGACCATCGGAACTGCCAATCTTCGGCATTAATCAATGAGAATACAAAATGTGGGGTGGATACTCTGATATTGGAGCCCGAGATGGTCATGCTTACGGTTCCTACGAGCAGTCCAGTCGAAGGGGAGAAAGGGGAGAGTTCGGGAGTAACAAATACCTCACCCCTGAAACCAATAGTTAGACCTGTGATGCCATCTACAGGTAGGCCAAATGCATCTCTAATTGAGGAGGAGGAAGGGGAGCTGGATAGAAGGCCGGATATTCTGGCAATGGATAACCCAGAGTTTGAAGAGGAGCAGGATAAGCTCGTTGCCTCTATGAATCAAGTCCCCACAAAGCAGACAATAGCTGAAAACATCAGAAAGAGTACACGACTGAATAATAGTCGTGTACGACAACATACCAATCCTTCTCAATGACAGTGTTAATTTGGAATATGAGGTGGCTTAACAACTCGGTTAGGCGGAGGGATCTTAAAGACAGGTTAAAGAAGTTGAAGCCGACTATAGTGGCTTTGCTGGAAACAAAATTGAAATTTACGAATGTGGGTAAGAAATCCTGCATACCCCCCAACTGGAATATTTCAGATAACTATGATATGCACCGTGGAGGAAGGATAATTATTGGAGCTGATCCCTTGGTATGGTATTCTGAAAAGATATTTTCTTCAGCACAACACATAATGTTGAGGTGCAAAAATGTTGGAGGGCTAACTATAATCCTTACTATTGTTTATGCTATGAATACAAGCTCTGAAAGAAGAAGTTAGTGGCAACACCTCTAGAGGGAACATATTGATCTAAAAGGGGAGGCGTGGGTAATTGGTAGGGATTTCAACTGCGTGCTTTACACTAATGACAAACTTAGGGGACGCAAGCTGGAGAGTAGTATGGTGGAGGATTTTAATCAATGTGTTAATGCTTGTTCATTACAAGGACTTAAGAGTTCTAGTGTACGCTTGTCTTGGTGTAACAGGAGAACAGGTGGGGGCAGAATTGCAGCTCAATTGGATAGAGTCCTGTGCAACAACGAATGGCTAGGCAAGCTTACAGAATCTTTTGTTGAATACCTAGATCCACATTCTAGCGATCACGCCCCCATGTTGATCACATTGCATCCTCAGGTATCCTTAAATCCAAAGCCTTTTAAGTTTTTTAACCACTGGACTAAATGGGCAGGGTTTTATGAGCTATTGGAGGAGAATTGGAACCAGCAAGATAATGGCACCCCTATGTACCGTATGGCCCAGAAATTAAGACGTTTGAAACCTATTTTGAGCAATTGGGCGAGAATGCATGAAGCTAAAAATTCAGTTACAATCTGCCGAGGAAGGCTTGAGGGGTTGAGGGCCGACCCTAATATTCATCTCAATTTGGAGTTACAACATAAGGAACAACAGTTATCAAATGAGCTTGCTAGATTATTGGAGATGGAGGAGGAAATGTACCGATAAAAGAGCAGGCAAGACTGGCTGTGCCTTGGAGACAGAAACACCAAGTTTTTCTACTCGTCAATGAAGATGAGGCAGGGGCATAACAACTTGGGGCACTTGATAGACTCAAAAGGGGATAAAAGTAGAGCTCTTGAGGACCTGTATCTTGAGGCACCCAGATTCTATGAAAGCTTATACACTCAAACTCATTATTGGAGGATTTTCCCAAAGGTAGTTCCGAACCGGGTAATTACTATGGAGGCTTCTAAGTGGTTTGGGAGGATGGTCTCTAAAGGGGAAATCACTAACGCAGTATTTTAGATTGGTGCGGATAAATCACCTGGACCTGATGGATACAATGGCTACAACGAAACTGGAATCTTATTCAAGATGGTGTAGTAAATGTGGCCCAGTCCTTTTTTGAAGCGAGGGTGCTACTTCGACAGTTAAATCACACCTTTCTAACCTTAGTTCCTAAAGGAACCAACGCCTCGGGCCTTGGTGATTATAGGCCAATAGCCTGTTGTAATGTCCTTTACAAGATAATTAGTAAGGTCATCTGCAATAGGCTAAAGGAGGTTATACATGAGCTAATATCCCCCAACCAATCTGCCTTCCTTAAAAATAGACTCCTCTCAGATTGCTAGTTACTAGCTCATGAACAGATTAGAGATTCCAGTAATCCTATGGGGGCCAGGGCGTGTATTAAATTAGACTGGAGGAAGGCTTTTGACAGTGTAAACAGGGAGTTTATATACTACATATTGCACCGTCTGGGTTTCAATTACAGGTTTGTCAATTGGATCAAGGAATGCATTTCTACCCCGACATTCTCAGTAATGGTGAATGGTACACCAGCAGGGAACTTTCAGGGAAACAGAGGAATGAGGCAAGGGGATCCACTCTCTCCGTATCTATTTGTAATTACCATGGAAGCTTTCTCACTCTTAATATAAAGCCATTAACCACAGGACCATTCATCCCATGAAGCGGGCAGGTTCTATCTCACATCTTCTCTTTGCAGACGATCTCCTCATTTTCTGCAGGGCGAACACTCACTCTCTGAGGGATCTACAGAATTTGCTGGAAGATTTCTCTAATCTCACAGGACTGCATGTCAATTGGGAGAAAAGTGCGGGAATTTTTAGCAATGGGACTAAATGCCCCTCAGAATTGGCAGGCCTACTGGGGATCAAGGTAGCAACGACCATTACTACTTATTTGGGACTACCCCTGTCTTCCAAATACCCTAAGACCCAGATGTATGGCTGTCTAGTGGACAAATGCAAAAAAAGGCTTATGGGTTGGACTTCATCTTCGCTTTCGCTAGCGGGACGGATTGAACTAGTAAGGACGGTTATCTATGGGATTGTGTCCTTCTGGATGCAAGCTTTTAAAATTCCCCTTACTATACTTAGAACTCTCTCTGGAATCTGTAGAAAATTTGTATGGGGCAAAACAAGTTGCTGGGCTTGGAGTGACGTTTGCAAGCCTAAAAGAGAGGGAGGGGTAGGGATTCGGTGCTCACTGATCTGAACATGGCGTCGAAGGTTAGGCTCGTTTGGAGAATGCTCTCGGCTAAGGGGCTGTGGGCCGAATACATGAGAGAGAACTACGGGGCTCGGACATCTTTGCTGCCTCGGGGGATGTTTCTCAGTCCAGAACTTGGAAGTTCCTTCTCCATAGTAGGAAACATACAGATAATCTCATCAAACGAGAGGTAAACGATGGAAGGTCTACTAAATTCTGGCATGATAGCTGGTTAGAGTGCATGCCGCTGAAGAAAATAATTGATATTCCCTTGGGCGAGGAGGATAAGATGGTGAGTGACTATTGGAATGGCTCGGAGTGGACTCAAGACCTAGCGATTAGTCTAATCTTGCCGCTGCTGGGAAAATTCCGATTGAAACAGGGTGCAGATTCTTGGCGTTGGAACATCACCTACATTCAAAGCCCCCTTTTTACCATTAGCAAGAACTTGTTTCAGTTGCTTATCATAAGGAATTCCTGGAGATAATTTTCACTACCGCGAAGCCTGGGAGGAGTCCGTGCTAGAGGTACGGCCTTTCCATTTTTTCGCCTGGTTTGGTACAATGGATACATCCCAAAAATGGCGCTCACCCTACTGAGAGCTTTTCAAGAAAAATTGCCTACCAAAGAAAAACTCAAGAGATGGGGAGCTGCTATTTGCGAGAATTATGTGCTCTGCGGGGGGGGGGGGGGGGGGGGGAGGTAGAAAGTACCAGTCACATTTATTTTGGCTGTGCATATTCCGGGTATCTATTGAGTAGAAGCCTATTAAAACTGGGTGTTACTACGTCCATTTCGCCCACGCTAAAGGATGTTGGTGACTACTATTTAGGGAGGTTCGGGGGGAAGAGCACGCTGAGTGTATTAGCTAATACTCTTGCAGCCATGGTTTGGCACATTTGGAGAGAGAGAAATAGAAGAATTTTCGACGGCATCAGCAGGAGCAAAATACTGCTTTTCGAGGACATTGCAGTAGACGTCAGGATTGCGCTAAAGGATAAAGACCTTGAGGAAGCGGAAGCAGCAGATGCACTTGCAAATTGGGACTTCTGGGACATGGGCTGAGCACAAATTCTTGAAGCATTTGAAGTATTTGTTTTTTGCGGGTTTAGTGATTCGATCTGTATTAATTGTTGAGATAGTTTGTTTTAGGAGATAGGTTCAGATAGTAGGAAGTGACGGCGCTTGTGCCCTATCCTTTCTCTACTTAACTCTAACTCCTGAGTCAAGCTATTTGTATTGTTTTGTATAGATTACTAATAAAGACTAACGCTTACCTTTCAAAAAAAATATATGAAAAAAGAAAAAAAGATGAAGAAAAAAAAGTGAAGAAGAGAAGAAAAGAAGGAAAGAAAAATATTTCCAATCTCTTTATTAGAAGCTACTACAAATACTTGGGAAAAGACAAAAAAATTTCACACCCTATTTCTAGATGCGACGCCTCAAGCTAAGCTTGGGGGGGATGAACCACTTGATCATATGAGTGAGTATAACATTAGAGTGGAGATGGTGTACAATGGAGAGATTCGATAATGCTTAAACTTTACAAAATGTTTTAGCTTTGGAGATTTTTCATGATTTGAAGTGAATATTTGAATGTCATGACCTCTTTCCATTCTCTATTGCATGTTAGTGTGATCTCTTTGTGCTTTACTTATATCTATTGATTGAAAAGTGCATTGCGAACTCTTTTTATACTAGACTCTATAGATTGTATGAAATTGATATGAGTAGATGGCATGATTTTAGAGGATCACTACTTTTGCCTTTATTGCATGCTAGCCATATGATTAGTTAGACTCGAAAATACTATTAGCATGTGTTCTATTATTCGAAGCATTGTGATATGCTGCTGGGGTTTGAGATCTGATTGAACATTTTAGCACTCCTTTCCATCTCTTATCTCCCCTATTTTCTTTTATTTTCTTTTATTATCGACCGGTAAGCCTAGTATTCGTCTTCCTCGAGGATGAGTAAGAGGTAAGCTAGGGGGATTTTGATGTATCCATATTTTCTATCTTTTCATAGCATCATTTCATTTCATTTCATTTCATATCTGCATCCAAATCCTGCATTTTTATACGATACTGCGCTTCTAACGCTATATTCTAGTTTCATAGAACTTTGTGGATTTTTAGGGATTTTGGAGTAATTTGGAGCCATTTTGGGACATGGACACATCCAGCATGTCCCTGATGCCGTTGACAAGGCTCTACAGGAGTTTGCCGAGGTTCGGAAGAATATAGAAGGAGAAGAGGAGAAGCGAGTGAGAGAAAGGAGTCAAAGCTCCAGGCATATGCATTTTTCCCAGGTGACTCGACCCGAGTAGCACAAGCTACTCAGTCGAGCTGACACACGAATCCAACAGGAAGAGTATGCACATCCTACTCGACCAAGCAGAGCGACGACTCGGCTCGAGTCGACCCAGTCTTTGAGCCCCCTCCCATCAGCATCTCCTGCTCAACCGAGCAGGATCTACTCGACCGAGCAGAGCCACTCGAACCGAGTAGGCAGAGCGACATTTTGCAAGGGGAGTCCCGATATACTGACAACTCAACTGAGCAGGCGAGCTACTCGATCGAGTAGCTCAGATCCATTCTTTCGAGCAAGGAGCAGCTAAGGTGCCTGCTTGACCGAGCAGGCGCCTACTCGACCGAGCAGCCGACTCAGTCGGTGACGTGTGGGCCCCAAACTTCCAGATTTTCAGAATTTTTCTTGGGGTCCACCCTCTATGTATTTAAGGGATTTTTCCTTTTGTTTAGATGGCTCCTAATTAGCTTTTAATTAATTTGGAGAGATGAGATTTGAATTTGGCCTTGTTTTTAGATCTAGGGTTTTGGATTTGCGTCGTTTTTGCTAAAGAATGGATTTTTCTTGTCTCTTGCATCTGGGAAACTGTTGGAGTTCTTTTATTCGCTATTGAGCATCGTTCTTTCTCAGTTTTGGTAAGTAAGATCCTCATCTCTTGCTCGATTTAATTGCTACAATGTTTTCTATGGTAAAAAGCGCATTTTTATTTGTCAAAATTGCTATGTGCGAGTAGTCTTCTCTAAGGCCGATGGGTTAGCCCTAGACTCTAGAAAAGAGATGTAGATCTGGATTTCTTGGTTGAGTTGGGAATATAAGGGGAGTATTTCGGTCGATCCACCCAAATTCCTAGGAGAACTCGTACTGAGATCATGCCCACGGTCGGTGGAATTGATTAGCTTAAGGAGAATCCTTGGGATTTAATTAGGGAATAGTGGATCCAACCAAGGCTCATGACCATGCCCGGCTCGTGCCTTGAGGGGATCCATCGACGAACTATATCACTACATTGACGGCTACCGCCATTGCGTCAATGAGAGCCACCGAAATACCTCAAAGCTCTAACCCACGAGAGTGGTATGAGCCGAGAGACCAACCCCCAAAGACTCAATGCAACGTAGGAATCCTATTCTAACATCAACCTCCGATGGTCTTAGCGGTGATCCCTAAGGCCCTAGTTTCTTTATATTTGACTAACAACAACATCAAACAAACAATTCCCCCAAATCGACTGCTATCTCATTCTGAGATCTAGAAATAATCCGAGACTCTAATACACTGTCACTGTCCCTATGTGATTTGACAATCTTATATACTATAATTTGACACCGTCCGCTTGCGGATAGAACCCAGAGTTGACACCTAGGAGCCATACTGCGCCTGACGACCGTGACACCGCCAGGTGGATTTTAGGTGCAAGTTCTGGGTGCGTCATACCTACAGAGGACAAAAGGACACATGCTCGTATATCAGAGGTCGAAAAAGCTTGAGATCATAGGATATACCGACTCTGATTTTGCTGGATGTAAAGACAACATGAAATCTACTACAGGCTATGTTTACACATTAGTAGAAGGTGCCATTTCTTGGAAGAGTGCTAAACAGACTATTATAGACTCTTCCACTATGGCTGCAGAATTAATCGCTTGTCATGAGGCATCCAGTTATGGTCTATGGCTGCGAAATTTTGTCATGGATCTGTGAATTGTAGATGGCACTGAAAGGCCACTCAAATTATATTGTGACAATATGTCCGCAGTTGCATTTGCCACTAACAACAGGAGCTCAGCGAAATCAAAGCATATTGATATCAAGTTCTTGATTGTTAAGGAAAGAGTTGGAAATAAACAGTTGTCTATAGAGCACATTGGTACAAACTCAAACATTGCGGATCTGCTTACTAAGGGACTGCCACCCAAAACGTTTCATGGGCATGTTGCTTGTATGTGTGTCATGTCAGCTAAAGATATTCAGTTTTAGTGGGAGTTTGTAATTTTTTGTAGTGCTCTTATTTTTTGCCAACATTTCAGCCTTCAGTTTATGCATATTTGGTTTATTTCTGCTGAAATAAAGTTCTGTTTTGTTTGGCTTTATATTTCAACTCTATATTTATAAATGCGTATGAAAATATGTGTTTATGTTTATGATCTCACTAAGGTTAAGGAGGATCAGTAGGAAATAGACATGTTAGATCACATCACATGTAATTTGCATGCTACACATCCACTTCATAATCCATATCATTCTTTTGTATTAGCACGGTGACCACTGATGGGCGAGCTGCAATTACTGCGGCGAAGATCTCTTTGATCCCTTGCTGATATAATTGATGGACCGGATTGGTTTTTTGACTCATTAAAGAAATAACAGTAAGATAAGATCTTATTTGGTTGTATGCACAACGAAATATAATTATAAAGTTTAGCATATAGCCCAAGTGGGAGATTGTTGGAACTTATCCAACTAAATTGGATCTTAATCCAACGTTGGGCTAATATGCGATACATAATTATATAGTGCTACACTGTCATATTAAGCCCAATGTATTAGTGATCTGATCTATTTAATTGAGTGGGCTAAATGAGTAAAATAGGTTGTGGGCCTTTATGTGTAGAGGCTATTGGGCTTCCACTCGTTGGTGGGCCGAGTTGGAAACCCTAGGGTTATGGAGGCTAGCATATATATATGTGGTCATGATCCCCGGAGCACACGAACTAAGGAGCCGTCTTTTCTACGCCTCGTCGCTAGGAGAGAAACCGTGAGAAGGCTAAAGGGATTCTCCAACTGTAGATTCTTGATGATCATCCGCTGCATCATCCAGATCATCGGCTTCATGGATTCAGGTATGATTCCTATCAGAGAAGGTAAAGATTTAAGGTTCTGCATGTTTATCTAGATTTACGTAATTAGGTTTATACGCACATCTAGATCTTAAGTTTTAACACTATAATCTATGATTTTAGCTAAGCTTTTGGGACATAAGCTGGCGTCCTTCTTATTAAAGGCCAAGAAATATCAAGGAATTGCTACTTCAGCTACTTATGATAACCATACTCTATGTTAGTTAGCATTCATTTCTTTGTTCCTGTTGTCGACAACATTCTGTCTCATTACTCTCACAACTAAATAGCTTAACCATAAATATTGTTTGTACAAAAAAATCTTGATCATATGTATATTATAGTATGGCCACAAGCTACATTCACAATACACCATAAACTCTTTCGGTTTCTTATACTTAAAAAACCAATCAAATCTATACATATATGTCCCAACATGTAAAAGGCACAACCAAACAGTGCAAGTCTACTAACAACAGTAAGCAACCACATCAAAAGTATAAATCAATTAGAAACGAACAAAAGAAGAGTAAGAATATCCAAACCCACTTGCTCGCCCGAAACCCGCTTTAACTACTACTCTTCCTGGGTCTGACCACAGCCAGCATTGGATTATTCATAACCACAGTAAACTCAAACTTATCGTTAATGTCCATAACGGGTTGAGACGGGTGCGCCCGCCACTCGAAGGCCTGAACCATCCTCGCCACCATTAGCATTATATAGGTCATTCCAATCGCCAGACCCAGACACACCCTCTGACCCGCATCAAACAGTATCATCCAGATCCCCGTGATGCTAGTTATGTCTGCGCTCTCCCCGCTCGTTAAGAACCGGTCCGGGTCGAATTTTTCCGGGTCGGCCCACAGTGTCGGATCCTCTAATATGCCTGGCAAGTAGATCTCCAAATTGGCCCCCAACAGGTATGTCGTACCCGGCAAGTTTGGTGCCCGGTTCGACCGCAGCATGGGTGAGCACGAAGTGGGTCAACGACTGTTTTCGTAGCAGTTCTTTGACGAATGCTTGAAGGTAGGGCATTTTGTCTTTGTCCTTCTCGTCCACATCTGGTCTCCGGAGGTGGCCACGATCTCGTCGTACAATCTGGATTGGATGGTGGGGCTTTCAAGCAGGCGGGTCATGGACCACTTGATGGCGGTGGCGGTGGTGTCGGTACCGCCGTTGAGGAATTCGGAGCAGAGGGATACAAGCTCGATGTCGGTAGGGGCGGAGTTATGGCCTTCCATCTGGAGGTCGAAGAAGGACGAGGTAGGAGAAGGGGATGGTGTCTGTTGGATGTTGAGGCAAAGCTTAGCACCCAAAGACAGGATCTTTTGAGGGGAGGAGGAGAGAATAAAGAAAGATCTGTGAAACAACTAGTGTGCAGGAAACTGGAATAACTGTGTTCCAGTTACACTATATCTGTGTACAGACAAGCACTTTTGTGTGTACACAATGCGCTACAAGTGTGTACACAAAACTGTGAACACAAATTTGCAGAATGAGGAAGAGCGATTTTTTTCAGGAATTTTTTCACACGAATTTCAGGCAAAGCTGAAGCTCTTCTTCTTTCTCATTCTTGGATATTTTTGATGATCTTGATCTCAGATCTCTCTCTCTCTCTCTCTCTCTCTCTCTTTATTAATTACATATACATCATTCTTTCACTTCTACAACTTATAGTGACATACCTTCAACCATGCCCTGTCAAGAGCTTACATCAACTAGTACAAGTATTTACTGCACCAGGAAAAATACACAAATATCAAGGGACTTACTTTCTCAGAGTACAGAATTACTTTGTATACAACTGATCTCCTTTTCTTCAGCAACTGAACATACTTGTTCACAACTTGGACATACTTGGCTTTAAAGCTGTACACACTTGTTCACATCTTGGACATACTTAGCTTTAAAGTTGTACACACTTGTTCACATCGTGGACATACTTATGCAGTTGGCTGGCCACACATATTGAACAGCCAAACATACTTCAGTCTGAATTAACTCCAACATATCCTTCCTTTAATTCAGACTAGGTCTAAGCCCAAGCTCATTTCTGAATTTGATGAATTGTTTGATGTCCAAAGATTTTGTAAACCCATCAGCTAGTTGATCAAGTGATTTGCAATGCTGAAGCATAATACTTTTTTCAAAAACCAATTCTCTTATGAAGTGATACCTTGTATCAATATGCTTGGTTCTTCCTTGATTGATGAAATTCTTTGCAAGATGGATTGTAGCTTGTTATCACAAAAAATAATAGTACCTTCACCTTGATCTTGCTTCAGATCTTCCAGAATTCTCTTTATCCATACTACTTGGCATGATTTATAAGACAAGGCCATATACTCAGCTTTTGTTGTGGAGAGAGCAACTGAATTCTGTCTTTTGGTGCCCCATGTGATATATGATTTTCCCAGTAATAATGTGTATCCTGTCAAACTCCTTCTATCCTCTTCAATGCTTTCCCAATCACTGTCTGAATATGCTATCACCTTGCAAGCTTCATCTCTGCCATAAAACAGACCAAGTTCTTTGGTTCTTGCAATATATCTCAGCACTCTTTTGGCTGTTGTCATGTGAATCACATTAGGCTTATACATAACTCTTGCCAATTGATTTACAGCTATGACAGATCTGGTCTTGTGTGTGCCAAGTACATCAAACTTCCCACTATACTTCTGACATGCTTCTCATTACTCCAGCAATAGACTCGTCTACTACAAGCTTTTCTTTGGCATTGAAAGGGGTTTCCACAAATTTCCCATTTGCCATTTTCAGTCTATTCAGCATAGATTGTGCATACTTCTGCTGAGACACATGTATTCCATACCCTGTTTGTTTGATTTCTAGTCCCAAGAAGTAATGCAGCTTTCCTAAATCACTCATTTCAAATTCATGCTCCATTTGTCTTTTAAATTTGTCAAGCCAAGACTCTTCATTGCTAGTATAAATAATGTCATCCACATAGAGACATAAAGATAGAAAATTACCATTTTCTGACTCGACATAGAGTGTAGCTTCAGAACCATTCCTTGTATAGCCTTGTATGATCAGGAATTCATGTATTCTTTGGTACCATGCTCTAGGTGCTTACTTCAATCCATACAGGGCCTTGTGAAGTTTATAAACTTTTGAGCTCTGATTTTCTTTAACAAATCCTGGAGGCTGTTTCACATAAATTTCTTCCTGTAATGCACCATTTAGAAATGTTGATTTCACATCCAGCTGTCTAACTTCCCATCCTTTGGAGGCTAAAACTGCAAGTAAGGTTCTTATAGTTTCATATCTGGCAACTGGTGCAAAGTATCTTCATAATCTTCTCCATAGAGTTGAGTGAATCCTTTAGCCACAAGCCTTGCTTTTAGCTTGTTTATGGAGCTATCAATGTTATATTTAGTCTTATACAACCACTTAACATCCACTACCTTCTTTCCTTGTGGTAGCTCACACAAGATCCATGTTTTGTTCTTCTCAATGGCATTAATCTCCTCTTGCATGGCTGTCCTCCATTCATCTTCAGCAGAAGCTTCAGTAAAATCTGCAGGTTCTGTAGTAAAACAAGCAAATAGTTCATAAGTCTCATTATAGATATCTCCCAATAATTTTGTTCTCACATTCTGATTTTCACTTGGAGAATTTGAGGAACTGCTGCAAGAACTACTAGCATGTGAACTACTAGTTGTAGCATCTGGACTGTCATTTGTTGCATGTGAACTGTAATTTGTGGTACTTGAGCTATGATTTGTATCTGGCTGATCTACTTCAGGCAATGCATCTACTTCCAACTTGTTGTAGTCTGCCACAGTTGGTTCTTTCCATTCCATTCCCATGCTTCAGCTTCAATGAACTCCACATATTTCCTAGTAATCACACTTCTTGTATTTGGATCATAAATTTTATAGGCTGTGGATTCAATGCTATATCCTATAAATATTCCCTTCCTACTTTTATCATCAAGCTTTCCTCTTGCATTGGCAAGCTTCAACACATAAGCTTTACAACCAAACACCTTCATGTTAGTAACTTTGTGCTTGTCTCCATTAAGTTCTTCATAAGGAGTATTATTCTTCAAAGCTAAAGTAGGACTTCTGTTTATGACAACTATAGCTGTTACACATGCTTCTGCCCAAAACTCAAGAGGCATCTTCTTATCCTTCATAGCACTCCTTGTTAACTCCATAATCACTCTGTTCTTCCTTTCAGCAACACCATTTTGATGAGGTGTGTAACTGGCTGTCAATTGTCTACTTATGCCATTATCTTCACAAAAAGCATTAAACTCTCTGCTGCAAAATTCTCCACCTCTATTTGATCTGAGAGTGCCAATTTTACATGCCAACTTCCCTTCAACTTCATATTTAAACTTCTTGAAGAAACTCAAGGCTTGAGACTTTTCTGCAAGGAAATAAATCCAGTAGTATCTACTAAAATCATCCATTACTATTATTAAGTATTTTGAATCACCAAGGGAATTAACAGACATTGGGCCACACAGGTCAGTGTGAACCAATTCCAATGGTCTTGAAACTCTCCAATTTGAATGTGAAGGGGCTTTCTTCTTCTGTTGCTTGCCTAAAATACAAGCTTCACATTCATGCTTCCATTTAACTTGCTTTAGTGATGGCAAACCATACACTAGCTTCTTTTCAGATAATTCAACTAAACCAGCCGCATTGAAATGACTAAATCTTGTTTGCCAAAGCTCTAAGTCATCTTCAATTATGGTGCTTAGAAAGTTGGTATTGTTAGGAGCAGCACACATAACAGGAAATATCTTGGTATTTGTCATTTACTCACACAAACAAGTTTCCTCTTCTTCTTATCATTTATCATGCAGTGATCCTCATCAAATGTAGCACAAAGGCCATTCTTCATTAATTGGCCAACGCTTATCAAATTAAGTTTTAGATCAGGCACATACAACACATCTTTAATTGATTTCCTCCATTCATTAGTAAGCACAACAATATCACCAATTCCTTCTACACTGGCTTTCTTATCATTGCTGAGCCTTACATCTATAGTATTAATAGGTTCAAAATTGATGAATAAATGTTGCTTACTTGTCATGTGATTACTGCAACCACTATCAAGATACCAAGTGAGGGAGTTGTTGACTGGAATATCATCAAATCTAGCCATGAACAAGTTATCAACTTCAAGAGCTTCTTCTTCCACATAGTTGACTTGCTCCATTCCCTTGTTTTCTCTACTAGCTTGCTCCTTTCCTCTGTTTTCTCTACAATCCTTCTCATAATGTCCATACTTATGACATTTCCATCACTTTGTAGCTGTATTGTTTTTATGCTAACATTTTTCAACTTTGTAGCCAGTTCTTCCACAGTGAGAGCACCCTTGGGTTCTTTGGGCTTATATCAGTTCCTCCACCTCTCCAATTACTTCTTCCTCTTCCTTCTCTGAAGTTATTTGATCCATGATATCTTGCATGACCACCAAAGGGTCTGTCATTGCTAACTGGTGAGCTTAGTGTCACTTTTGAGTGAAAGGCTTGGTTTATTCCTTCATCATCCTTGCCTCTGTTGAGTCTATCCTCATGAGCAGAAAGTGAGTCAAGTAACTCACTTGTTGTATAAACAGAGAGATCATTTTATTCTTCAATTGCTGCTGCTACAAAATCAAATTTTGGTGTCAAGATTCTCAAAACTTTCTCAACTACCTTTTGCTCAGCAAGATCTTCACCCAATGACCTCATTTGGTTAATAATAGCTGTGATCCTTGAAAAGAAGTCTTGTATAGATTCGAATGGCTTCATTTTCATATTTTCAAAATCTTTTCTCAAAGTTTGAAGCTTTACAGTGATTACCTTTGTAGATCTAAGAAACTCATTCTTCAAAATATCTCAAGCTTCTTTAGATCTTGAAGCATTCATGATCCTGGGAAAGATAGTCTCATCAACAGCTTGCTGAATCCAGTAGAGAGCTTTAGTATCCTGCTTGATCTTCTCTTTATGAGCATTTTTAAGCTGCTGTTGCTCCATCTGCCAAATCAGCAACACCATCTTCTATATGCTCCCATACATCTTTGGAAATGAAGAAAGTTTTCATCTTGATGCTCCAATATTGATAGTTGATCTTATTCTCTTTATTACTCAATATTGGAAGATGAGAAAGAGATGATTGATCAGAATCCATGGCTTACTATTAACCTGAGATGCTCTGATACCACTGTGTTTGATGTTGAGGCAAAGCTCAGCACCCAAAGACAGGATCTTTTAAGGGGATGAGAGAAGAAAGAAAGATCTGTGAAACAACTAGTATGCAGGAAACTGGAATAACTGTGTTCCAGTTACACTATATCTGTGTACAGACAAGAACGTATGTGTGTACACAATGCACTACAAGTGTGTACACAAAACTATGAACACAAATTTGCAGAATGAGGAAGAATGATTTTTTTAAGGAATCTTTCACACGAATTTCAGGCAAAGCTGAATCTCTTCTTCTTTCTCCTTCTTGGATATTTTTGATGATTTTGATCTTAGATCTCTCTCTCTCTCTCTCTCTCTCTCTCTCTCTCTCGCGATTACGTATACATCATTCTTTCACTTCTACAACTTATAGTGCCCATACCTACAACCATGCCCTGTCAAGAGCTTACATCAACTAGTACACGCATTTACTGCACCAGACAAAATACACAAATATCAAGGGACTTGCTTTCTCAGAATACAGAATTACTTTGCATATAACTGATCTCCTTTTCTTCAGCAGCTAAACATACTTGTTCACAACTTGGACATACTTGGCTTTAAGGCTGTACACACTTGTTCACATCTTGGACATACTTATGCAACTGGCTGGACACACATATTGAACAGCCAAACATACTTCAGTCTGAATTAACTCCAATAACGTCGGGGTAGAGAGTAGGGGTTTGGAGGATGGAATGGCGCTTGCGGATGAGTTGGACGACGGTGTCAGGGTCAAGAGTCGAGGTAGTATGTCTGTATGTATTTACCTGATCAATCCGCACGATGCTCTCCTCGTCAAGATGAACACCAAAGCACATGGTGTGAAGTACTCAGAACACAGCGAACCGGGAATTCTTGAGGACCCAAACTGCACTGTTGTTGGCCTCGGCCCCGGCCCAAATCCAATCGATGAACTGGTCTGTTACGACCCATTTAACCAGCCCGGGTTACAACACTTTCGGTGCCCTAGCTTATGTATCGACGTGTCGCCCTCAGGTGAAGATCGTCCTTAAAGCGGCATACCTTAAATATATTCGGTGAAGGTCGTCCCTTAGGCGACCTACCTTAACTATCCCCCGTGAAGGTTGCCTCTCAGGTGAAGGTCGTCCCTCAAGTGGCCTACCTTAAATGTCTCCGGTGAAGGTCGTCTCTCAGGCGGCCTACCTTAAATGTCTCTGGTGAACGTCGTCCCCCAAGCGGCTTACCTTAAATATCTGCGGCCTACCTTAAATATCTGCGATGAAGGTCGTCCTTTAGGCGGCCTACCTTTAATGTCTGCGGTGAAGGTCGTCCCTCAAGCGGCCTACCTTAACTATCTCTGGTGAAGGTCGCCTCTTAGGTGAAGGTTGTCCATTAGGCGGCCTACCTTAAATGTCTCCTGACAAAGGTCGTCCCTCAGGTGGCTTACCTTAACTATCCCCGGTGAAGGTTGCCTCTCAGGTGAAGGTCGTCCCTCAGACGGCCTACCTTAAATGTCTTCGATGAAGGTCGTCCCCCAGTCGGCCTTCCTTAAATATCTGCGGTGAAGGTCGTCCCATGGGCATCCTACCTTAAATGTCTCCTGACAAAGGTCGTCCCTCGGTGGCCTAGCTTAAATGTCTCCTGACGAAGGTCGTCCTCAGTGCCTACCTTAAATGTCTCCTGACGAAGGTCGTCCTCGACACCTAACTTAAATGTCTTCTGACAAAAGTCGTCCTCGGTGGCCTACCTTAAATGTCTCCTGACGAAGATCGTCCTCAGTGGCCTACCTTTAATGTCTACTGATGAAGGTCGTCCCTCGGTGGCTCATAAATATCTCTGACAGCTATTAATAGCCCATAAATATCTCTGACATCCATTAATGCTTGAGGTTAAACGACGAACTGACATGCACCCATCACGTCCCCCATTAATGCTACAGCTAAGCTCCAGCTGGCTCCAGCTAAGCGGAAGCGACAATTAATTGGACGGTGACCAACCGACATTTGCTACTATAAATACCCCCTCCATCCTTGGAGAGGAGAGGCCTGGGAGGTCAACGAATAAATTTCCTTCCACTCAAACTCTAGCTGGCCAAATGTTGGCCTGATCTCCTTGTAGATCGGCCTCGTACCTTTCAGCCATTTCCTAAGAGCCCGCGCTGATTTGAGCATCAGATAGCTCGGCCAGCTCACTGCCCATAGCTCGGCCAGCTCACTGCCCGAAGCTCGTCCAGCTCACTGATCGCGCCCGGGCGTACACCCTAAAGAGCGACCGTGTAGTTTTACCGCAAGCGCACGGTGTGGCGGCGAGAGGGTATCGAACACAGGGAGGACGTATGACAGTGCCTTCTCCGAACAACCTGACTATAGGAACAGAAAAGTAGGAAATTGCCTTTCGGCGATGTTGTCACAATCGACAAACAATGTAAAGAGATATAAAATCAAATAAAGACGCCTAGGGAATAGGGAATCCCCGCTACTAACCGTATCTCGTCATTGTGATTCATCGGTTTCACAATTGCTAGGGTAGAATGTCGGGTGAACTAGTTGCAACTGAATGTAAAACCTAGCTCACGCTCTCGCGCTATTGCCGGTCTATAGCAAACCTAGGCTCGGGTCCAATCTCTTGCAAACCCTAGCCTAGGCAAGCTAGCATTAGGATCAACGTCATCGTTCAATCGCATCCCGAGCCCACTCTCATGCAAACTCGGGCTACGACCTAGGTTGGGATAGTTCCTACCCGTCCAATCTCTTGCAAACGGGTATCGGTATAGAATTTCAACCGAGAATCCCAGTATCGGTCCAATCTCTTGCAAACCGATACTAAGGAAACTCAATTTCAACCCAATTCGGATTTCTAGGGGTTTCTATCGAATCGAGATCCAATCTCTTGCAAATCCCAATCGATACGAACACCTAGCTATCCGTATTATATCGATCCCAAACTAACCCTAATCAATTCTAGCAATGGTTCTACCAAATCGTCACAAATCGGAAATTGGGCTCGTAGGGTTCATCCCCACGCCCTAAGACGTTAAGACTACTCACAAATCATATTGCTAATGGAAGAATAATCAATAGAAACAGCAATGAAATTCATAGCAATATTCAAAATAGCAATAAAAATAGGATTTTTAAAAGAGAGGGAGACAAACCAATGTAGCTTTCCAAGAATCCAACAAAATAACACTTTTCTCTCCTCTCCAATCACAAGATTTAAACTCTAAAAAATCTAATCTAAAAAGGCTGCCAAAAGCAATAGAAAAAGCTCTCTAAACTAGGTTAGAATCTGGGGTTAAATACCCCCCAAAACTGCCCAAAAATTCGTGACCAAACTGCCCCTGCGTAGCTCCAAAATCGTGATTTCCGCTATAGGCAGCGCTGCTCACTCGGCCGAGTGACAAAAGTCGCTCGGCCGAGTGAGAAACCCTGACGTATTCTAGTAACTCTGGGGTATTGGGGGTCTTCACTTCGGGGGTCACTCGGCCGAGTGAGTTGTCGTCACTCGGCCGATGGGCTTGTCTTCACTCAGGCGGACGGCAATTGCCACTCGGCCGAGTGGGGCTTCTGATGCTCAGACTGACGAAAAATAGTAAGTCGGGACTTTTTGATGGGCGTCGTCTGAGTGCCACTCGGGCGGACGGGATTTCGTCACTCGGCCGAGTCGGCTTCTGATGCTCGGCCGAGTGCACGCTGATATGCTGCTTGGAGCGTGTCCGATCTGGCCGGCCGAGCGGGGTCTCGATGCTCGGCCGAGTGAATCCTTCACTCGGCCGAGTGAGATGCTAAAAATGCCCAATCTGAATGTTCTTGCCTCCTCGTCGCTCCTACGACGTTCTTTCTTCTTCCGCTCCTCTCCAATAGCAAAATACCCCTCGGGGAAGTCGTCGGTGACACTCCGGAGTGGGTGTATCTCGGAATCACTCCAAATCGCTCCAAATCTCCTGAAATACGACAAAAACAACAAATCGTGAAAAGTATCGCAATATTGTCGATAAATCGTGAAAAACATGATTTGAGCGATCTAAATGGCATGCAAACATGCGGGAAAAAGGTGTAAAATATGGAGTGATCAAAATCCCCCAAGCTTACCTCTTACTCGTCCTCGAGGAAGATAAGTAAAAGGCGAACCCGGTGGATTCAGAAAATGAAAACGATGGAAAAAACGGAAAATGAAACACGAAGAAGAAAGAAGAAAGCGAAGAGGGAAGCTGCTAGATCATTTTTCTCAGGACGTGGGTTTTGCTTACTTATATAGCATGCATCGAATGTAAAACACATGTCAAAGATTTTTATTTCGATATCATAGTATAATAATGCAAATAGAGATAGAAAACCCAAGAATATTGATATAGCATGAAAAATGGAATAATTCTAAGATTAACATTGTCTGAATCATCTAAAGCGGTATACAATATCGCAGATCACACACTTTTCAATTGAATGCTTTCTATGAGGAGTATAAGAATATCACACAACAGAATAGAAAGAATAGAAAAGCGTGGATTTCATGAAATGAGTGCTAGGTGTAGATTTCTGGATTTCGTGAAGCTAAAACAATCTCACCGAGTATATAATATTACTTAGCCTAGGTTATCATGCACCGTCAGGTAGTCACTCTCTCACACATCATTGGATTCTCTCCCCCAAGCTTATCTATAAGAGTGGTGGCACATACAAAACTGTATTTACATTCCCCATTTCTTTTGAAGCTCCAAAAGTAAAAGAAAATAAAAATAAAAACAAAAAGAGGGAAGAAAGAGAGAGTATATGAGATGGGATCGTTTATTGAGATTCTTTTCTCTTTTCTTTTCTTTTTCTCAAATCTTTTTCTTTTCTTTCTTTCTTTTCTCTCTCTTTTTTTATAGCATATATACACAATTGATCCCAAATCAAAAGAGAGAGAAGGGTATACAAGAATTTTTCTTTTTCTTTTTGGTTTTGGGAAATTTGGAGCTAGGAATTTAGTAATGGGGGAAATGCCAAATACTAGAATCGCTAAGGGGAGATTCACCAATGATTTTAAAATAGAGAATTAATGTTCAAGATATGTGGAGAAAGAAATAAATATGTCTCTCAGTTCACTCTATAAGACGTGCATGATAACTTCAGCAGGGTAATCTAATCTACTCAGTTTCGATCTCAAAAAAGCAAACTAATCCAGATTTATCATAGCCAACATCATTCAATCATCCTGAAGTGAAGTGTACAAGTCATGCAAATAGAACCGATATAGGAAAAGAAAACGGTACTCCAGATATAAGCATTCAATGCGTGAATCTTGGTGTGTTTTCTACGATAGCATACATATGAATATTCAGACTCAGCTAATAATAGAATTTCATCCATTTTCATACGGAAAAAGTGTGGGTTACCATCTCTAAATGCAAGGCAGATCACAGCATATGATATCAGAAATAAAAGCTAAGACATGACAAATATAGCATGCATATAGAGAAAACTAACTCCACGTCATCATCATCACAGAAAAGTCATCTCTAGCAAAAGATGAAAGAAATAAAGATAAACGAAAATAAAAACTATTTACAATGCGGCACACAAGAAAAATAAGAAAAACGTGATGCATGGTAAAAAAAAATGAAAAAGTGATGAAAAAGTGCGTGCAAATGCGAAAATGGCGGAAAAAAACTAAAAATAAAGGTGGTAAATCAAAAAGCGTGAGAACTCACTCCCCCAAGCTAAAGTGCACAGTGACCTCAATGTGCGAAGTGTGGCACACCGAGAGACGCGTAATGTGAAGGGTAGGTGAGGATGCATGCATGATGAAAAAGAAATAAAAATAACAAAATGAAAATATGATGCGGACATGATGCATGCAGATATAAGAGTGAATCAGATATAAGAGTGTCAAACCAAAAAGACTCTCACTCTCTCCCAAAAATGATATAGAAAGATATGATCAAAATGTGGACCCAAAAAACAGTGAGGGGAGGGGGTGGGCAAAAATCATCAGGACCAAGCAGAGACGGGCAGCATGACGGCAAAAAAGGTCAATGGCATCAAGGGTGCCTAAGAAGGTGGTGCTGTGCCGTCTCCGTCCTGAGGAGGTGGTGGTGGAGGTGGTGGTGGTGGGCGTGGTACAGTCTGCTGGGTGGGTGGTGGTCGTGGCAGTCGCTCGAGGATCTGGGTCAAGCAATAGTGAATGCTGGGAAGTAGGTCGAGGCGGTGCTGCATGGCGGTGACTGTGGAAGACAAAGCCCTAAAATCGCCCCGGAGTCCACTCAACCCCCCCTCAAGAGCACGAACGCTCTGAACTAAGGCATCAGGGGGTGGTGGAGCGGAGGGACGGACAGGTCTAGGCTGAGCTGGTCGGGGCTGTCTAATACGGGCGGTGTAGGTGATCGTGACAGCAGGCATGGGTGGTACGGGTGCTGTGCTCACTAGTGGATGCCCAGCCTCAGGGCGAGGCTGGGACGCAGGCTGGTGTGAGGTGGAAGCAGCAGCAGTGGGAGTGGAGGACAAAATCGGTGACGAGGCGGCAAGAGAGGTCAGTGACACAGAAGTGGGGACAGACGTCACGACGCTATCAGATAGAACGGCTACGGTGGAGACAGAAGTGTCAACCGCTGGGGAGGCAGTGTGGGGTCCAAAAGGCGAAATCCCAGCGGAGATCATACTGGCCATGGTCTCCACGACAGCAGCGAAAGAAGGCTCTCCTCTCTCAACAAAAGTAGGTGGGTGCTCGGGCAGGGCGGAGCAAAGGGGCTCAACGGACAGAGGGCCAGCTGTGGTGGGAGTGGTGGTGGTGGTCTCAGTAAGTGTACTCCCGACACCGTCAGAAGTGTGGACAGTGGTGTCAGGAGCAGCATAAATCTCAGGGATAGGCTGAGGGGCCACGGGGTCAACGGGTGCAGCGTGAGCCTGCTCAGCCTGCTCAGCCTCCTCGGCCTCAAGCACGTAGGCAGCGAGGATCAGGAGATCCATCGCCGGGAGCCAGTCGTCATGTGCTGGTCCTAAGTGTGTCCGAGCTGGGCTCGGAAGGATCATGTAGTCAGCACCGTAGGGACCGTGCAACCAAACCCAGTGCCACTGGCCATGCGGACGAAGCATCTTCATCCGGGCCATGACGTCTATAGATAGTGAAGTGGGGCCCGGAGAACGACGCAAATCAGCCGGTAGGTCCTCTCCGGTCATCAGGGCGAGCAGGGTGATCAGACCGCCGCAACATATCGGTGAGCGAGCGCCCACCGATATGATGATGCGGTCCAAAAACCAGCTCGCGATATCAATCACGACGACGGGGACCAACTCGTCACTCTCCCTAGCTAGAACTCTGGGGCGCGTCATCGCATAGAGCATATAAAGCTCCGGCGTGGACATCGTCCCAGGCTCATACCTCGCCAAAAAAGTAGTCGCCATAAGGCGCTGAGCTATGCGGAGGCAGGGGTGGACGATGGCCGAGGCCTTGGCCCTACTAGGGTCAAAGGCAGCTGGTAAACCCGTGATCCGGGCCCAGAAAGCGTGGGAATCAAAGGAAGGTGGGGGGATGTGAGTGGGGGCATAACCACGGTCGGCCCCGGGGATATCGGGCCACGAAAAGAATGCTCTCATCATACCGAGAGTGACCTGGCACTCTCGGTCCATAAACCTAAACGAGCATTGTAACGGCCAGTATTTAACAATACGTATTTTGTTCGTATTTCATTTTTGTTCCGTGATTTTCCGTATCTTGTACGTACGTATTTCTTTATCAACTTTATATATATATACACGTATTTTAATTAGCTATTATTATATATATAAATATCGGTTATTATTTGATTTCATACGAATGAATGTTCAAAATTCAAATCCAAACGTTTTAAAATTCAAATTACTTTAAAAACTTTCCTATTTTAATTCTAATAAAACTTATAACTAATTTAGAAATATCTTCCATCATTATAAACCATTATTTCAATAATTATTTTATTCAACCTTCCTCTTTCTCTTGCTCTTAACTTCTCCTATTAATGTTATTATTCAAAACTTTCCTAATTGATCCTTATTATTAATCTCCTCTATAAATTCTAATTTCAAATCTTTTAACTTTTAAATTTCAAATGAAAACCTTCCAAGTTATAAGGACCCTTTTTATTATATGTTTTGATTAGCCCTTATTTCCCCTATTTAAAAACCTATTAATTTCCTCTCAAAAAACTTCTCATATTAAACCCATTAAAATCCTATTAATGATAATTCAAATACTATTAATAGCTTTTCAAATCCACCTCCTATTATAACTCTTTATTACAATTATTTTTAAAGGCCCTCTTCTTAAATCTGTTTTTAAATTTTCATTTCAAAACTCAAATTATCTTTAAAAACATTTTAAATTTTAATTATATAAGTTTTTGAATTCAAATTTTGAACTAGCTGCCATAAGAGTTTTAGGAGACTTTTTCACCAGTTTAAATAAGCAATAAAATCCACACTTAATGAAATTTTTAATTCTTGTTTATTTCATTTCATTCTAAGTTTACAATGTTTCCTTTTTTATAACCCATTTAAACCAATACTTAATTAGCTCTAATTTCCCCTTATTAATTCTATTAATAAGAATTCGAATTATTTCCTAATCTAACTCTAGCCCGTAACCTAGCCTACTAACATATAACCCAGGCAATATTATTTTTTGGACCCTAAGAAACACAACCTATGCTTGGGAAGCTTCCCTCTCTCTTTCGTACAAGCCCCTACCCCTACCTATAAATACTACAGCAACCCTACCCTAAGTACCCGAACCCATATTTAACCCGGCCCTCATGTTTTATATATAAACCTTGCTCTCTCTCTCCCTATAACCCTAGGCCTATTACTCATTTCATGTGCTGTCCTCTCACCCTCACCATATTCTTATTATTTTAAACAAGAAAAAACCTAACTTTCGTTTCTCCCTGCTACACGCAGCATAGCCCCTAGCATCTCGACCGCCGCCGCCCTATTTCGCCGTAGTCACCCGAACCACCGCTCGGCGACTCCGTCCGTCCTCAGCCGTGTCCTCCTCCCGTCGGCGGGCCCACCTGCAGCCTTAACCCCGCCGCCACACGCCGCCTCCGAGCCCCGTGCACCACCCTCAGTCCGAGCTCCCCTCCGTGCAACCCTGCCCCACCACTCGCCCCTACCTCTGGCGTTCGAAGCTTCCCTCCGACGCCCAGCTCCCCTTCTTTTGTCTCCACGCCATCGAACCTCGCCCGCGGCCCCGATCGCCGGAGCCGCACCACCCCGCAGCGACCACAGCCCCGCTCTCCCCTGTTCCGCCCCTTCCCCTGTTCGGAACAGAGGAGCCCGCTAGCCTCCTCCCGCCGAAGCCCTCAACCCCCCTCCGGCGTTGCTCCGCCATCCTCCGCAGCGACGACGCCTCCTCGAGCCTCGCAACGCCGCCACCGGTCACCGCCCATGACATCGCCATCACACCCGAGGTCGCGCCCCCACCTACAACAAATCGCAACGGCAACAGAGTGCTCCGGTCACGTGTACTGTAAGTTACACCAGTGTTTTCAAAGGTGTTATTGGGGCTCGTCTCAGGGCTCGCCCCGGGGCAGGGCGTACCCAAAACGCCCCGGGGCAGCCGAATTAAGCGTAATTTTTCTTGGGCGTTCGCCCAGAGATGTGGGACGAACGCCCAAGCATTGGGCAAATGCCCGGACATTGGGCAAACGCCCGGATGTTGGATCACGTTTTTTGGTCAGGGCTTTAAAAGCGACCGCCCAGCAAATGATACACTTGGAGCCTGTATTTGATTGGGCTCAGTTCATTTTTTAAACCCATGTGGCCCATTCACGTGTCTAACAGACTACTTTAAAAAAAAGAGAGAAAAAAAATTTAACTCTAAATTTTTGTTTCTTTCCTAACCGATGACTGATAGAGAGTAGAGAGCGGGAAAAGGAAGAGAAAAAACCTAATCTTATTTTGAAATTTAATTAATATCTTGTTACTTTAATCTTGTTACTACCATAATAGTTGAAGTTCAATTTTAAAAATTGTGAGAATTGTTACTGTCACACAGTGTCAAATTGTGAGAATTGTTACTATGATGCTGGCATGCTGCGAATGGCCTTGCATTTGTTATGAATCGTGATTTACGAGTTTACGGCTACTCTTATTTGACGATAATCCTCTAGTTTTTTCCAATTCTTATTTGTGAATCTGTGATAACTTTTTGGTTTGGTTTGTGAGTGAAATACTAAAGTTATTTTTCTTAGTTAGATTCAAATGTTTTGAAGGAAATGAAGTAGTTGTTACTTTGGTACTCTGTTTATAATATTTATTAGTTTTTATGTTTTTATAGATTTAGTTATATATATATACATATATATTTATATTTATATTTCAAAATTTTAAAATAAAAATTTGTGAGGCTTTCGCCCCACGCCTCGGGGCTTTCGCCCAGACTGGACGGACATGAAACGCCCTGCCCAACGCCTTCGCCTTTTAAAACACTGAGTTACACTGTAATTGCAGAAGTTATTATGTTTTGATATGTGTGTTACGAAGTGAATCAATGTTAGCATGTATGGGCTTATAGCCAGAGTATTAATCCATGAATTATTAAATGTCAGTTAGTATAGGTATGTACTTATATACCTTAATTTTCATAGGGTGACATGTTAGTACTGGTAGTATCCATAAGACTTATAAGTGGTAGGTATGTTATTTTATCATATGTAATCAGTACCCTTACATACTTAGGGGTGAGTGGTTTCATGCGTCTTATTCTATGCGTAAGTTTATAGCTAGTACTCATTCATATGGGTAGTATAACCAAAGAAACCCATGACCATATCTGTAGTATCATTAACTACTGTTTCACACTTGCTATACCTATATATTTAACTAAATTGTTTCCATTCTAATCTTTTTCCTCTATCAGAACAAATCCCAGATTGTGGCATAGTGCAATTAGGATATATATTTTTCAACCGTTTGTCTTCCCTCAGTACAAGCTTTGGTTATATGAACCTGCCCATTTTTACTTGAATAACATTTTAAGGTTCACATAAAAATCACTTGGAGAATTTTTATACAAGTCATGCCTATCACCCTTGCGCACCTGTGTTTGTAATGAGAAATAATTCTATAAGAGAACATGTAAGTGATTACAGAGTCTCCAGAATTGCATGTGGGATTTGAGACCTTCTTTGTGTCAAAAACAGATGTTCTATATGTGCTCCAGACTCGCTTTTACATACATCCTACTATAAGTTTGGAAATACTCACTTGGATATCTTTTGCTTATAACACACTGGCAGGGAATAATATAACCCTATTATATGAATCTAATAGCATGCCAGGCATTCCATCTTAAATAAAATTTAGAATAGATAAATATTGAGTGCCATATGGTCTATAGACACTTAACCGAAAGCATATTGCCATATTATAATGGAAGTGTTATAGATTTACTTTGCTGAATATTGCCAAACCTATGTAGTTTAGGTGTTTGCGTTGTGATATATAAGTATGCCGGTTATTAAGTTTTCAGTACGGTTGGTACACATGCTTTATGAAAACAATAAACGGTAACTACTATTGTTGACTTAAGAAGTATATGAATTTTATGTGGTATGTTCGTATATAAATAAATTAGTCTGCCCGTACACACATCATGCTTACACTAAGTAATTAGTTGGGCTTGACATTTAATCCTTTAACGCAGATCAATCCGTGCCTACCGTACGAACGGGTGGGCACCCAAAACTCGCATCGCTTCAGGCAAGTATTTACTATTGCAAGTAAATTACTTTCTACAAACTTTTCAGAGACGCAGGTATTTTTATCGTATTCAAACTTTCTAAAATAACGTACAGTAACGTCAAGTAACAACTTTTATAATCGAAATGGTTTTAACGGATATCGTTGATGTGCTGGTTTGTTTAGTCCCTCGACCATTGTACACAAAATGCTATCTTCCCTCGTCATTCCATTTACTATTTGATGTGCACCCCAATGAAATGTGGTAATGGGCCTTCGGTCATATTACGGAATATTGGGCCTTTGGGCATTTTACGGAACTATGGTGCCTTTGGGCAAATTACTGACTAATGGGCCTTCGGGCACTACGGATATTGGGCCGCGGGCCATTTACGGAATGTTAGCCATACGGCTAACATTGAACTACGGATTGACTTATGGACACTTGGGTGGGGTAGTCTAGTGTAGTAGAGGCTGGAAAGCTGGATTGCACCCGATTGGTGAACTTGACCGACACCTGGCCGGGTCGGTGAGTATAGAGTCACGGGTAGCTCCAGTCGACTTGGGTGTGATGCTGGTCACCTCCCCCTCGGACACTGGGCTTGTCACTAGAATTAGCACAGGTTGGCACTCTTGGTTATTGCTGCTAATATCGTGGATGTATAAGCTGTAAACTAAGCTCAGATAGTGTTTTACTTTGTACATCGCAAATGCCGTGCTTTACTTTGTGCATTACGAAAACCATGTATGCCACTTGTTACCTTATGCACTATACTTGTCACTACTCTTGCTGTACACACTACGCTTGTCACTACTTTTGCTGTACACACTACATCTTGCTGTGTTTGCTACTTGCACACCACACTTCGCCTGCTCACTGCTTTGCACATTACACATTGTTGATGCTCATATGTTTCCATATGCTGTTATGTACTATCTTGTTGACATCATACTTTGTAAACCTTATTATAATCTTGCCGAGGGTCTTTTTCCTACTAATGTTTTTAAATCTTGCCGAGCGACCCTCGCTGACGTATATTTCCTTGTTTGTGAAATATACGTTAGGTTTTGAGCAGGAGGACTAAGAGAACCAAGAGCACGAGATCCGCTACTGAAGACGACGGACACTGCGCAGCTTGCTAAATTTTAATAATTGTTGTATTTACTTTCAGGTGTATTTTAATTTCCTTGTAACTGTTGTAACGGCCATGCTAGGCCTTTTAATTTTTGTGTACTTGTAATCTGGAAAAGTTAAAGTAAAATGATGACACCATATTATGTTGTTCCGATTATTCGCAAGCAAGAATCTGCCAAAGTAGTCATACACAGACGCTTATTGGGTTGGGGCTTCGCCGCTCCAACCCAAGCGGGCCCGTTCACGTCCTCGCCCCAAGTATAATGGGAAGCGGGGCGTGACAAGCATCCCTCGTCGGTCCGGGCTATAGAACTCAGCACCTCAAGTGTCGGACGGACGAAGGTGTCCGCCGACACTTGGAAAAAATCTCACCAACCCACGTTGTCATACAACGTGAGCATCCCCTCAAGTACCCCCAGGCGTCCTAGGTCTGCAAGGTGTGCGAACCTGGAGGGTACAATCGAGCGCTGGGAAATGCGCTCAAAAACGACGCGGTGTGCGTCGTTTCGAAACGTAATCCCCAGCGGCCCGACAAGTGGAGCCGGTGGTGGCAGTGGGTCGGCAGGGAGTGGCTGTGCGGGGTGAACGGGGACTGCAGGCTGTGGCTGTGCGGGGTGAACGGGGTCTGCAGGCTGTGGCTGTGCGGGGTGAGGTGGTGTAGGCGGAGGAGAGTCCTCCATCTCATGGGAGGGGCCGGGCTCATCCGGCCGCTTCCGCTTGGCGGAAGCTCTCCTTGTGCGTGGCCGTGTCCGGGGCGGCATGTGGGCCCCGGGTGCTCACCAAAAAGCGAAATAAATGCGGCGTGCGAAAATGAGTGGAACGAATATACCAGAACACACCGCGAGAGCAAAATAGTGGATGCGTGCGAAGACGCCGCCTCCACAAAGCCAAAAACGCTCCCCAGAAGCTCCCCTAGGCTCCCCTAAGCTCCCCAATATAGCCTGCACATCAAACGAAGATATCAGCGAGTAATATTCAAAATGTATGGGGGGTTAGGGGTATAATAGATAAATTTTGAAGTTAATTTGGTGTAGGGGTTCGATTATTACATGGATCGTCGAAAAATACAAGAAATAGGAGAAAATGGGCAAAATTGGGCATACCGGAGCTCGGCCGGCGGCGAGGGAGTCGCCGGCGACTCGGTCGGAGGTCCGGCGGTCGTCGGCGTCGGTGGTCGGCCGAGCGTCGCCGTCGGTGAGGCGGTCGGGCGAGTGGCAGCGAGTCGGGCGATCGGGAGCTGATCGGGCACGGGCTCGGGCGAGAAAACGAAAAGTAACGCTTCGAATTCCGTGCCGAGCCCGCGTCTCTTATATCGGAGATGTTACGACTCGGCCGAGTGAATGTGCCACTCGGCCGAGTGACAGTAACGAAAATATTTTTAAAAATTACTCCCCGCTTACGACTCGGCCGAGTGGATTTGCCACCCTCGGCCGAGTGGAATAAGTCCATTCGGCCGAGTGGCACAAGCTACTCGGCAGTTCTCACCCTAGGAGCGTATCAGTTTCACTCGGCCGAGTGAAGATATATACTCGGCCGAGTGGCAATTATACTGAAATCAAGAAAAGAAACAGAAATTTGGGTACAATAGACTTCCCTCGTTGGTGCGCCGCTCGAGCGGACGAACTTATGTACTCGGCCGAGTGGATATTCTACTCGGCCGAGTGACTCCTGTTTTCTGCTATTTGGCTCCGTTTGGGCTCTAATCTCTGTTTTTCTTCCTCCAGTCAGTTTCATCCTTCTCCTAAGCATCGAGCGCATTCTTGGAGCACTCCTCGTCGCCTTGTTCATCCTCCTAATGATAGATATCCCTTTCTCCTCTTCTGTCAAAGAAAAATATGACCCGTTATCACGAATTTTTCAGGCAAACGACTCAAAACACTAATAATTTCTAAAACAAAAATAAAAATCAAAGTAAAAATAAAGCGATAACCGTCGGGTTACCTCCTGACAAGCGCTCGTTTAAGGTTTTGAGCTCGACCCCCTTGGATTTTCAATTTGATGCGGGATATTGGGTGCATATGAGATGCACCCGTCGAATTTATCGGGAAGAACGCTCGGATTTGGATGTTATGGCGGCGTGTTCTTCCTCAGTGCTCCTTCGTCTCGGGTAGTGTTGGGGGGTGGCTCCCCCAAGCTAGTGCTTGCTCCGGGCCTTGGCTTCACCGGTGACACCGATTTTCGTATCGATGGGGCTTTCTTCGGAGTCCTCATCTTTGAGAGCTTGCAGAGCTCCCGTATTCTTGTGACATCAACGTCGCCTTCATCAATTTCCATGGAGAGATCGGGGGAGTGCTCCATCTTTTCTTCTTGGCCCAAGTCCGGGCCTTCTTCAAAATCATCCTTGAATAGTGCGCCGATGGAATGGGGGGTCGTCTCCTCAATGACCTCGTCAAGGAGGTCCATATAGTCGAGCTCCTCATGATAAGGCATGTGTTTTATTGCCATGGGTATATGAAGCTCCACTTCGATGTTGCTGACGTTCAATGTTAGAGTCCCTTCACGTACGTTGACAATGACACCGGCGGTGGCGAGGAACGGGCGTCCAAGTATTAGCGACGTATCGCCCTCCTCCTTGACATCCATGACCACAAAGTCGCATGGCAAACATATGCCTCCGGGGACTTGTAACTGGATGTCCTCTGCGATCCCTACCGGCCTTGTGATCCGACCATCTGCTAGTTGTATCCGCATGTCGGTAGGCTTCAATTCTGTGCCGGTGTTTAGTCTTCGGAACATGGAGAGAGGCATGAGGCTAACACTAGCCCCTAAGTCTACTAACGCCTTTTGTAGAGGGACGCCGCCTAAGGTGCAAGGAATTCGGAAACTCCCCGGGTCTTTGAATTTGGCGGGCTTCTTCTCTCTCTTGGTGAACCAAGTCCCCTCCTCAGCGAGCATGATTTTCTCCTTCCTCTTTCTTCCCGTAATCAAATCTTTTAGGAACTTGGCGTATGTCGGGATTTCCACGATAGCGTCGAGGAAGGGGATATTGAGGCTTACCCCTCTCAAATACTCGAGAAACTTGGCTAGCCGTTTCTCCATCTTTGCTCTAGCTAGCCTCTGAGGGAATGGGATCGGTGGCATAAAACGCCTCTCTTCAATCAGCTGCTCCGCTCTGGACTTTTCTTCCCCTTGCGGCTCTTTCTATCTCTCAACTTCAATGACCGGCTCACTTGGCTCTACTCTCTCCACCACGGGCTCCTTGGTTGGAATCATGACGGGGGTGGTATCCTTCCCGCCTCTCATAGTAACTGCAACCACGACGTTAATATGTCCGGTGGTGCCCCGTGGATTTTGCTCGGGTTGAGCCGGCAACTGTTGACTATTTCGATTGAGCAACGCAAGTTGCTCCGAGATTTGGCCTACAATGGTTGCAAGGGAATCTTGGCCCGCCTTCAAGGAAGCATTGATCTTCTTCTGCTCGACCATAAACTCCTCCACCTTAGCTTCAAATTCAGATCGTTGTTGAGCTTGTGGAGGGTTTGGATTTCTCCACCCTTGATTGTATCCGGGCGGCCTATAGGGTCCCACTTGTTGCCTTGGTGGGAGATTTTGTGTGGTGGCCCCCTTGGTGGATAATGTTGTTGTTGTTGTTGTTGTGGTCGAGCTTGGTGAGGTAGTTATTGCGGGGGGTTCAATGCTCCATCATTGTTTGCATAGGAGAAACCGGGATGGTTTCTTGCGGCCAGATTGGCCCAATATCCTTGGTTCCCCGCGACGTATTGAACTTGCTCCAAAGATCCCTCTCCTTGTTCTCCTCCCAAATACATAGCTTGGGATTGGTCTTGCCAATCGCACATTTGACTTGTTGGTGTGGATGTGGAAGGGGCTCCTTGGGGCTCTGTGATATATTTCTCCAGTCTCTCCACCACCTTGTGGAGAGAATCGAACTTGTTGGCAAGCTCCACCACGGCCTTGGCCTCATAGATACTAGATGGCTTCAAGGAGGACGAAGAGTGTCCTCGCTCGTCGCCCCACTGTTGATTGTTCGAGGCCATCTCCTCAAGTAAGGCCATAGCTTCGTCGGGAGTCTTCGATAGGATGGCCCCATTTGCAGTGGCATCAATAATCTGCTTGGTCCCCGGTTGGAGGCCATTGTAGAAGCTATGGACGAGCTCCCAATCTTCAATGCTATGGTGGGGGCACTGATGCTGCAGGTCTTTGAAGTGCTCCCATGCCTCGTAGAGTGTCTCTTGAGGTCCTTGCTTGAAGGACATGAGAGCACTCCTAATCTTTACCGTCTTGGAGGGCGGATAGAACTTGTCGATAAACGCGCTCGCCAACTCATCCCATGTGGTAAAGACTCCTTCAGCTTGCGTCCTCAACCAATAAAGAGCTTTATCCTTTAGTGTGAAGGGGAAGAGGCGCAGTCTCATGGCATCTAGGGTGACACCCGGCATTTGGAAGGTGGCGCACTTCGACAGAAATAGCTGGATGTGGTAGTGAGGATTTTCATGGGCGTTCCCATGAAATGGATCTTGTTGCATAAGGACCACCAATCCGGTCTTTAACTCAAAATTCTTGTCGGCCGCCAACTCTGGCATGGCTATGGATGAGGTAGTGGAGGAAGTCTTAGGCCGGATCATATCTCGAATGGAAATAATCCTCGCCATTCTTGCCGCTAACTCTTCAGGCGTCTCCCGAACGTTCATAAACCTCCCTTCCGTATCGGGTCTCCTCTCCGCTCTGATTCTCCGCAATGTACGCTCGATCTCAGGATCAAACAATATATCTACGAGATCCGCTGTGGATCTCGTGTACATGCACGGGAAAACAAAGTTTCAAAGAAGTGATTAGCACAATGGAAGGGTTAGATAAAAAATGAAGAAATAAAACAAAAAGAAAGAAATAGCTAGGGTGGTTGGATCAAACACAATCGCCTCCCCGGCAGCGGCGCCAAAAACTTGATCGCGCCCGGGCGTACAGCCTAAAGAGCGACCGTGTAGTTTTACCGCAAGCGCACGGTGTGGCGACGAGCGGGTATCGAACATAGGGAGGACGTATGACAGTGCCTTCTCCGAACAAACTGGCTATAGGAACAGAAAAGTAGGAAATTGCCTTTCGGCGATGTTGTCACAATCGTCAAACAATGTAAAGAGATATAAAATCAAATAAAGACGCCTAGGGAATAGGGAATCCCCGCTACTCACCGTATCTCGTCATTGTGATTCATCGGTTTCACAATTGCTAGGGTAGAATGTCGGGTGAACTAGTTGCAACTGAATGTAAAACCTAGCTCACGCTCTCGTGCTATTGCCGGTCTATAGCAAACCTAGGCTCGGGTCCAATCTCTTGCAAACCCTAGCCTAGGCAAGCTAGCATTAGGATCAACGTCATCGTTCAATCGCATCCCGATCCCACTCTCGTGCAAACTCGGGCTACGACCTAGGTTGGGATAGTTCCTACCCGTCCAATCTCTTGCAAACGGGTATCGGTATAGAATTTCAACCGAGAATCCCAGTATCGGTCCAATCTCTTGCAAACCGATACTAAGGAAACTCAATTTCAACCCAATTCGGATTTCTAGGGTTTCCTATCGAATCGGGATCCAATCTCTTGCAAATCCCAATCGATACGAACACCTAGCTATCCGTATTATATAGATCCCAAACTAACCCTAATCAATTCTAGCAATGGTTCTACCAAATCGTCACAAATCGGAAATTGGGCTCGTAGGGTTCATCCCCACGCCCTAAGACGTTAAGACTACTCACAAATCATATTGCTAATGGAAGAATAATCAATAGAAACAGCAATGAAATTCATAGCAATATTCAAAATAGCAATAAAAATAGGATTTTTAAAAGAGAGGGAGACAAACCAATGTAGCTTTCCAAGAATCCAACAAAATAACACTTTTCTCTCCTCTCCAATCACAAGATTTAAACTCTAAAAAATCTAATCTAAAAAGGTTGCCAAAAGCAATAGAAAAAGCTCTCTAAACTAGGTTAGAATCTGGGGTTAAATACCCCCCAAAACTGCCCAAAAATTCGTGACCAAACTGCCCCTGCGTAGCTCCAAAATCGTGATTTCCGCTACAGGCAGCGCTGCTCACTCGGTCGAGTGACAAAAGTCGCTCGGCCGAGTGAGAAACCCTGACGGATTCCAGTAACTCTGGGGTCTTGGGGGTCTTCACTTCGGGGGTCACTCGGCCGAGTGAGTTGTCGTCACTCGGCCGATGGGCTTGTCTTCACTCGGGCGGACGGCAATTGCCACTCGGCCGAGTGGGGCTTCTGATGCTCAGACTGACGAAAAACAGTAAGTCGGGACTTTTTGATGGGCGTCGTCTGAGTGCCACTCGGGCGGACGGGATTTCGTCACTCGGCCGAGTCGGCTTCTGATGCTCGACCGAGTGCACGCTGATATGCTGCTTGGAGCATGTCCGATCTGGCCAGCCGAGCGGGGTCTCGATGCTCGGCCGAGTGACTCCTTCACTCGGCCGAGTGAGATGCTAAAAATGCCCAATCTGAATGTTCTTGCCTCCTCGTCGCTCCTACGACGTTCTTTCTTCTTCCGCTCCTCTCCAATAGCAAAATACCCCTCGGGGAAGTCGTCGGTGACACTCCGGAGTGGGTGTATCTTGGAATCACTCCAAATCACTCCAAATCTCCTGAAATACGACAAAACCAACAAATCGTGAAAAGTATCGCAATATTGTCGATAAATCTTGAAAAACATGATTTGAGCGATCTAAATGGCATGCAAACATGCGGGAAAAAGGTGTAAAATATGGAGTGATCACTCACTGCCCGAAGCTAGTCTGGCTCACTGCTCATAACTCGACCTGCTTACTGCCTGAAGCTCGTCTAGCTCCCTGCCCGAAGATCGTTCGGCTCACTACCTGTTGCTCGTCGTGCTCACTGCCCGAAGCTTAGCCTGCTCACTGTCCGAAGCTCGGCCAGCTCACTACCCGAAACTCGACCGTCTCTTTGCCCGAAGCTCGTCCGGGTCACTGCTCAAAGCTCGTCCAGCTCCTTGCCCTAAGCTCGTCCAGCTCACTGTCCACAGCCTGGCGAGAGCTCCTAGCCCGGCCAAAGCGATGACCTAGGCGTCTTCATCACAAAATCCCTCTCATCGAGGGTAAACCCACTCTAATCATTGTAACCTTGATTCTCTAATATACAAATTCATTATTAGGCAGATTTGCCCTACAACAATTGGCACCGTCTTTAGAAACAAAAGGTTACACCCATGCCAGGCTCCACACCTGTCAAGGTCGGCTATACGTTCGGGAGCTAAGACCTCCAGGGTAGATCGCGGCCTAGCTACCGGAGAAATATCTCCGGTGAAGGTCGCCCTTAGGTGAAGGTCGTCCCTCAGGCGGCCCACCTTAAATATCTTCGGTGAAGGTTGTCCTGCAGGTGGCCTACCTTAAATATCGTCGATGAAGGTTGTCCCGCAGGCGGCCTACCTTAAATATCTCCGGTGAAGGTCGTCCCTCTGGTCAAAGGTCGGCTATACGTTCGAGAGCCCAAGCTCTCACGGGACGACCTAGAAGATGAAGTCACGAGTCTTTGCTCTATCTCCGACATATGTCATTATGTTTCGACTTACACACTCTTCGCGTTTTTCTTGTGTATGAGAAATTCTAGGGTAAGGTCGGATTGATCATTGGTAGCAAGCTACCTCACCGCAAGCAAAGATCCGGGGCAGGCTTCCGAGCTGCGCCTCTGTAAGGTCGTCGAAGGACCTGGGGCAGGCTTCCGAGCTACATCCCTACCCTACCCTTCCAAAGATCTGGGACAGGCTTCCGAGCTGCGCTCCCAAAAGGTCACCGAAGGACCTAGGGTAGGCTTCCGAGTTGTGCCTCTATCCTTCCAAAGATTCGGTGCAGGCTTCCACGCTGCACACCAAAAGGTCGTCGAAGGACCTGGGGCTAGCTTCTAAGCTGCGCCCCTACACTTCCAAAGATCTGGGGCAGGCTTTCGAGATGCGCCCCCGAAAGGCCACCGAAGGACCTGGGGCAGGCTTTTGAGCTGTGCCCTCGAAAGGTCACCGAAGAACATGGGACAGGCTTTCGAGCTGTGCCCCTACCCTTCCAAATATCCAGGGCAGGCTTCCGAGATGCGTCCCCGAAAGGTCACTGAAGGACCTGGGGCAGTCTTTCGAGCTGTGCCCTACCCTTCCTAAGATTCGGAGCAGGCTTTTAACCTATGCCCCTGAAAGATCACTGAAGGACTTGGGGTAGGCTTGCAAGCTGCGCCCCTACCCTTCCAAAGATCCGGGGCAGGCTTCTGAGCTGCGCCCTCAATAGGTCGCCGAAGGACCATGGGCAGGCTTTCAAGCTGTGCCCCTGCCCTTCCAAAGATCTAGGGTAGGCCTCAGAGCTGCACCCCCGATATGTCACACAGGGCTCTCCGGACTGTGCCCCCACCCGAACAGAGATATGGGGCCGGTCTACGGACCACGCCCCGATAAGTCAGCCACAAGCTTCTTCGCACTCCGAAGCTCACTGACAAACAAAAGGTACGAAGAGATTCTCTAAAAATTTGTAAGTGTCTACTCAACATTCATTGTCTCCTCTGCCCGAAGATCGTCCACACCGAAAGTTTGGGGCAATTATTACGACCCATTTAACCGACCCGGGTTACAACAGTTTCAGCAGCCTAGCTTATGTATCGACGGGTCACCTTCAGGTGAAGGTCGTCTCCCAGTCGGCCTACTTTAAATATCTCCAGTAAAGGTCCCTCAGACGACCTACCTTAACTATCCCTGGTGAAGGTCATCCCTCAGGCGGCCTACCTTAAATGTCTCCAGTGAAGGTCGTCCCTTAGGTGGCCTACCTTAAATATCTCCGGTGAAGGTCGTCCCCTAGGCTACCTACCTTAAATATCTACGGTGAAGGTCGTCCCTCAGGCGGCCTACCTTAATTGTCTGCGGTGAAGGTCGTCCCTCAGGCAGCCTACCTTAAATATCTACGATGAAGGTCATCCCTCAGGCGGCATACCTTAACTATCCTCGGTGAAGGTCGCCTCTTAGGTGAAGGTCGTCCATCAGGAGGCCTACCTTAAATGTCTCATGACAATGGTCGTTCCTTAGGTGGCCTACCTTAACTATCCCCGGTGAAGGTCGCCTCTCAGGTGAAGATCGTCCCTCAGGCAGCCTACCTTAAATGTCTCCGGTGAAGGTCGTCCTGCAGGCGGCCTACCTTAAATATCTACGGTGAAGGTTGTCCCCCTCAAATGGCCTACCTTAAATATCTACGGTGAAGGTAGTCCCTCAGGCAGCCTACCTTAATTATCCCTGGTGATGGTCGCCCCTCAGGTGAAGGTCGTCCCTCAGGCGGCCTACCTTAAATGTCTCCAGTGAAGGTCGTCCCTCAGGCGGCCTACCTTAAATGTCTCCAGTGAAGGTCGTCACTCAGGCGGCCTACCTTAACCATATTCGGTGGAGATCTCCCTCAGGTGAAGGTTGTCCCTCAGGCAGCCTATCTTAAATATCTACGGTGAAGGTCGTCCCCCAGGCGGCCTACCTTCATTAGCTGCAGTGAAGGTCATCCCTTTGGCGGCCTACCTTAACTATCTCCGGCGAAGTTCGTCCCCCAGGCGGCCTACCTTAAATATCTGCCGTGAAGGTCGTCCCACGGGCGTTCTACATTAAATGACTCCTGACAAAGGTTGTCCCTCGGCGGCTGATCGCTCCTTATTTTACACCTTTTTTCTGCATGTTTTCATGTCATTTCGATCGCCCATATTGCATTTTCCACGATTATTCGACGATATCGCGTTGCTTTTCACTATTTCTTGTTTTTGTCGTATTTCAGGAGATATGGAGCAATCTGGAACAAAAATAAGATCAAGGGACTTTTGCGCACAACGGAGCGTCGCCCACAGCTCATTTGAGAAGTTATGAGTGCTAGAGGATGAGCGGAAGCGGAAGAAATTCAATAGAATCGACGAGGAGGCGAGGAGGAGAAGAAAAGAAGACAGATACAGCCTACTCGGCCGAGCAGACTGCTTACTCGGCCGAGTCAGAAGCTGTATTCGGCTGAGTGAAACGGATACGCATAGAAGAATTTCAAAGTTTCCTCGGCCGAGCAAGGAAGTCTACTCGGTCGAGTGAGAAAGCTCACTCGCCTGAGTAGAACATTGATTTTCAACCGAGAAAGGCCAAGTTACTGGAAAATTTAGAGAAGCGTACTCGGCCGAGTACGATTGCTTACTCGGCCGAGTAAAGAAGCCTACTTGCCCGAGTCAGTCAGAGAGACAGACCCCCGAAAACCCCAGATTCTCTGTTTTATTATTGGGTATGTCACTCGGCCGAATGACATTGTTACTCGGCCGAGTGACGCATTCCGACTGCTGCAAGGATTGCGGATTCTGGGCTGCGCAGGGGCAGTTTTGTCACGATTTTTTGGACGATTTTAGCTTGTATTTAAACCTAGTTTTTTCCTAGTTTTAAGAGAGACTTCTATTACTTTTTGACGGCTATTCTTTTGTGAATTCTCAGCTGGAGAACATAGGCGACAATTTTGGTTTGTTCTTTCTTGCTAAAAATATTATTTTTATGAATGGTCTCTTCTCTATAATGAATTGTACTATGATCAATTGCTATTTTTCTGAGATTTCCATGATGATTTGTAAGTAGTTTATTCGTTCTAGGGCATGGGGATGAACCCTATGGACCCGATCTTTTGAATTGTGATGAATGAATAGAATTATTGCTAGGATTGAAGAAAGGTTAGGTTTTGATTGATTTATTGCGAGTAGCTAGGAATTTTCATCGATTGGGATTTGCAAGAGATTGGATTTCAATTGATGGAAAGGTCTAGATATTCGACTTAGGTTTATAATCGAAATTCTCTAGATTTGGTTTGCAAGAGATTGGACCAAAGCTAGGATTTTTATTATAAATCTATACTAATATTTGTTTTCAAGAGATTGGACGAATACGAACTATCATGACCTAGATCGTAGCTCGAGTTTGTTCGAGAGTGGGCTCGAGTTGCGATTGGACGATGATGTTGATCTTCATGCTAGTAGCTTAGGTTAGGGTTTGCACGAGAGTGGGCCCTAATCTAGGTTGCTATAGACCGGCAATAGCGCGAGAGCGTGAGCTTGGTTCTACATTAAGTTGCGACTAGTTCACCTACATTCAAGCCTTGCAACATTGATATTCATGACTCACAAGGATGAGAAACGGTCTGTAGTGGGGATTTCCTATCCCTAGACGCTTTTATTATATTGATATCTATTTGCTATTCGAACGATTGTGACACCATCATCAAAAATATTCTTATTCCACCAATAGCTAGGTAATCAAAGTAGAATACTGTCAATTGTCGTCCCTGTATTCGATACCTGCTCGCCACTACGCCTTGTGCTTACGGTAAAACTACAGTCATTTTTCGGGTGTATATCCGGGCGAGATCAAGTTTTTGGCGCCGTTGCCGGGGAGGCAACGGTATTTTATTTTCTTTACTTAGTTATTTCTTTTTCTTTTTATCATTTTTATCTTTTTATTCCTCTATTGTGCTAATGATTCCATCTAAACTCTCTTTTTCTGTGCATGTACACGAGATCAAAGGTACATCAAGAAGATATATTATTTGATCCTGAGATCGAGCGTACCGCAAGGAGGCTTAGGGCCGAGAGGAGACTTGCTATAGATGATACTCATATGAACTGACCGGAGACACCGGAGGATTTAGCGGCACGCATGGCTAGGCTTTTTTCTATCAGAGATAGGCTACGGCCTAAGACTACTTCTACTACCTCGTCTATTGTGATGCCGGAGTTGGCGGCGGACAAGAACTTCAAGCTTAAAACGGGACTTGTGGTGTTGATGCAACAAGACCCATTTCATGGAAACTCCCATGAGAATCCACACTACCATCTACAGTTGTTCTTGTCCAAATGCGCCACTTTTTATATGCCCGGTGTATCGGCCGACGCTATCCGACTGCGCCTCTTCCTATTTACCCTTCGGGACAAAGCATTGTATTGGTTGAGGACGCAAGCGGAGGGGATCTTTACCACATGGGATGAGTTGGTGAGTGCCTTTGTTAACAAATTCTACCCACCATCCAAGACAGTCAAGATAAGGAGTGCGCTCATGTCCTTCAAGCAAGGACCGCAGGAAACTCTATTTGAGGCAAGTGAGCGCTTTAAAGATCTCCAACACCAATGCCCCCATCATTGTATTGAAGCATGTGAGCTTGTACATAGCTTTTACAATGGATTGCAACCGGGGTACCAAGCAAACATCGATGCAACCGCTAATGGAGCCATATTATCTAAGACGCCGGATGATGCTACGGCCCTACTTGAGGAGATGGCCTCTAATAACTAACAATGGGGCGACGAGAGAGGACATTCTTCATCCTCCTTGAAGCCACCAAGTATTTATGAGGCAAAGGCCGTAGCGGAGCTCTCTACGAAGTTTGATTCTCTCCACAAGGTCGTGGAGAGATTGGAGAAGTTGATAAGTGATCCGCATGGAACCCCCACCACATCTACACCGGGAGGAATTATGGGCGATTGGCAAGACCAAGCCCATGTTGGGGGAGAGCAAGGAGAGGGAGCTATAGAGCAAGTCCAATACGTTGGGGGAAACACCGGTTATTGGGCAAACCCGTCCACGAGAAACCATCCGGGATTTTCATATGTAAATAATGATGGAGCCTTAAACCCACCACCGCAACAACCTCAAGCTCGGCCTCCACAACAACTGTAATATCCACCGAGAAGGCCTCAACAACAAAACTTCCAATCGAGGCAACAAGCGGTACCATATAGACCTCCGGGGTAAAATCAAGGGTGGAGAGCACCTAATCCACCACAAGCACCACCGAGGTCCGACCATGAAGCGAGGGTTGAAGAATTCATGGTGGAGCAAAAGAAGGTAAATTCTAGATTGACCGCTCAACAAGACTCTCTCAATACCATCGTGGCACAATTATCGGAGCAACTAGCATTGCTTAACAAAAATATTCAATAATTGCCGGCTCAACTGGAGCCAAACCCACGGGGTAATACCGGCCACATCAATGCGGTGGTGGCGGTAACTACTAGAGGCAGGAAGGACACCACTCCCGCCATGATTCAAACCAAGGAATCGGGAGAAGAAATTTTGGATGACAAGGAGCCGGCTATTGAGGAGGAGTGCCCGAAAGAGCCTAAAGACGGTGAAAATTCTGAAATTATGAAGCCACGTGAGGAGCGCAACTATATGCCACTGGTACCAGTCCCACAAAGGTTGGCAAGAGCAAAGATCGAGAATCGACTCGCCAAGTTCCTTGAGTACTTGTGGGGAGTGAGCTTAAATATCCCTTTCTTGGACGCCATTGTAGAGATACCGTCTTATGCCAAATTCCTAAAAGACTTGATTTCGGGAAAGAAGCGAAAGGAGAAGATAATGCTCACCGAGCAAGGTTCATGATTCACCCAGAAGGAGAAGGAGCCTACAAAATTTAAAGATCCCGAAAGCTTTCGCATCCCTTGCACGCTTGGAGGATTCCCGCTACAAAAAGCCTTAGTAGATTTGGGAGCAAGCGTGGGCCTAATGCCCCTAACTATGTTTAAGAAATTGAATACGGGGACCGACTTGAAGTCGACGGATATGAGAATACAACTCGCAGACGGTCGGGTCACTAGGCCCATGGGAATTACGGAGAACATACCGCTCCAAGTACCGGGAGGAATTTGCTTGCCGTGTGACTTTGTGGTTATGAATATCAAGGAGGAGGGCGATACTTCACTAATATTTGGACGCCCCTTTTTGGCCACCGCCGGCGTGATAGTTGGCGTGAGAGAGGGCACCTTGTCTTTGAATGTCGGAAACATAGAGGTGGAACTTCACATTCCTAAGGCAATGAAACACATGCCTTGGCAAGAGGACGTCGATTACGTGGACCTCCTCGACGAGGTCATTGATGATGCTATGCCGCATGCTATCGGCGCCTTACACAATGACGGCCTCGAAGAAGGCCAATCTTCTATAGATGGAGAAAAGTTGGAGGACTCGCCGGATCATTCTATGGTTGATGACAAAGACGACGCTGATGTCGCAAGGATTAGGGAGCTATGCAAGCTCTCCACAGCAAAGAATTTGAAGAAAGCTCCGTCGGACAAGAAAGTTTCATCACCGACAAAGAAAAAGAACGCTAAAAGCTCAAGCTTGGGGGACTCATCCCCCACTATCACCCATGATGAGGGGGAGCCGAGGAATGCCTACGAACAACAACAATTAAATCCAAGTGGCCTTCCCGGCAAATTTGGCGCGCGCATCTCACATGCGCCGAACATCGAGCATTAAACGAAAATCTTAAGGGTTCGAGCTCAAGACCTTAAACGAGCGTTTGTTGGGAGGCAACCCGACGGTTTTTAGTTGAATCTTTCATTTTTATTTTTGTTTTAGATCTTTCTTAGTGTTTAGAATCTAGAGTCGATAAAAATCCTGACAACGGGCTCTATTTTTCATGACAGGAGATGAAGAACGAGTAACCAATTAAATGGAGGATTACCATAGCAAAGGGGAGCGCTCCAGGAATGCGCTCAAGCCTCAGGAGAAGGAAGGAACTGACGGGGAGACGAAAAACAGAAAGTAGACCAAAAACAGAGAGTTGGAGCTTAAAACAGCAGGCCACTCGGCCGAGTGACTTAGTCATTCGGCCGAGCAAAGACACTACTCTGTCGAGTAGGGTACTGATCAGGAAAGATCCTAAAAACTACTCTCTGTAATTTATATGTCACTCGACCGAGCGACTTAGTCACTCGGCTGAGGGAATCAGATACTTTCTTGCACTTTAAAGCTCTGAGTAGCCTTGCTACTCGGTCGAACGACCTATGTCTACTCGGCCGAGTCGTAAGACCTACTCGCCCGAGTCGCAACTTCTGTAGAATAATTTCGAAAAAAATTTTAAACCGTGCCATTCGACCGAGTGTACGCATCACTCGGCCGAGTGACTTATCCTTTATATACCCAGCGCCCGCGGCTCAATTTCCAAAACACAAAAAAATCCCCAAATTTCGCCCGCTGCGCTTTGACTTCCCCCCTCTCCTCGCCCGAGCCAACCTCTCTCCTCGCCCGAGCTGCCCTGACCCGCCGACCGACTCGCCACCCACTGCTGATCGTCCGCTGCCGCTTGCCGATGCCGGCGCCGCCGCCCCGCTGCCGCACATCCCCTATTTCTCCCAAAAATCTTATTTTTCTCCATTCTCTCCAATCCGTAAGCCCATTAAGCCCAAAATTTAAATTAATCTATATATATATCTATTATCCCCAATCCCCCCACATATATTGATATTTATCGCTGATTTTACTACTTGTGTTTCAGGCTAGCTTGGGGGAGATTCAGGACGCCTTGGATCTTCTCGGAGGAGGCGATTCTTCGCACGCTCACATTGCTTGCTATCGCGTCGTGCACATGTATACTCGTTCCATATTTTCAGTGCTTTGCATATTTTTGGATAGGCACGTTCCGCGGCTCATATGCCGCCCTGCACTAGGTCTCGCACGAGGGCGCCTGCCTCGAAGCGAAAGAGGACCAACGAGCCTGGCTCCTCTTCCACTAGAGCAGACTCCCCTCCACCTAGCTTGCCACCACCCACACTTCTGCCTCCTACCGCACCTATACCACCACCATCGGCACAGCCCGCCCCCGCGTTCGACACGCTGGGGATTACGTTCAGAGATGACACGTAGCGCGCCAGATTTGAGCGTATCTTCCATCGCTCGATCGTACCCACTAGGTTCACGCACATAGCTGACTTTGAGTGCCTAGGGGTATTAGAGGGGCTGCTCTAGTTGCACGACAACGTGGGGTGGCATGACTTTCTGTCGGTGTCGACGGATACCGACATCCGTCTGACACTAGAGGTCCTGAGTTCTATAGCTAGGACTCCTATGGGTTGCTCTTTCCGACTGATGGATCATGAGTGCGAGGTCACTCTCGACATGCTCCGAGCCTACTTTCAGTGGCCCCCAGTTCCGGACCCAGACCGAGCCTATAGTCCCACGCACATCCCACCGCCGTCGTTCGACACACACTCTTTCTGGACACGTATCACGGGATCACCTCTCGCCTTTGATCCATGCCGGGCCAAGGCCTCCGCTATCCTCCACCCATGCCTCCGCATTTCACCACGCCTTATGGTGACCACTTTCTTAGCGAGGTATGAGCCAGGGACGTTGTAGACGCCAGAGCTCTACATGCTATATGCGATGACATGATCGAGGGCCTTCGAGAGGGGTGGACACGTTTTGGTCCCCGCCATCGAGATTGACATAGCTAGTTGGTATTTAGACCGCATCGTTATTTCCGTTGGCGCTAGGACACCTATTTGTTGCGGCGGTCTGATTACCCTACTGGCTCCCTTATGCGAAATTGACTTCCCTGCTGGCTTGCTTAGACCCCTAGACCCCACTTCTCTTTCCATAGATGTTATGGCCCGGATGAGGTTGCTTCGTCATCATGGTCAGTACCACTGGGTATGGCTGCACGGTCCCTTTGGTGCCGGTTACATGGTTCTTCCGAGCCCTGCTCGGACACTTATTGGACCCGCGGGAGGGGAGTGGATTCCAGCAATGGACGTTCTCATCCCTGCCGCGTATGTGCTTGAGCCTGAGGGTGCTTAGCAGGAGCCCCTCCTTCCACCCCTGGACCCCATGATACCTCAGCCTGCACCTGCTTCGTCTGCACCTCCCGACACTTCTGTACACACTTCTGTCAGTGTTGGGAGTTCACTCGCTGAGTCCACCACCACCACCTCTGTGCCGATTTCCATTGACCCCATTTCTGCTGTGAGCCCTGAGCGTCTTGCCACCATTATTGAGAGCGGTGAGCCCTCTTTTGCCTCCGTAGTGGAGACCTTTTCCTCTTTCTTATTCTCGACCCATGGGGAGTCATTTCCTTCGCACTTCACGACCTCCCCAGTCGTCGACCTTACCGTCTCCACTGCAGATGTATTCTCTGAGAGTGTCGTGACGTCTGTCCCCATTTTTGTGTCACCGGCCTCTCTGATCTCCTCGCCCTCTGTCACCATTTCAGCCTCTGCTGCTGCTCCTTCCTCTTCGACCATTCCTACGTCTCAGCCTCCCACAGAGGCTGAGCGTATTTTTGTGGGCACAACACCTCAGCCCCACCATGTAGTTGCACCCGTCGTTTACGGTAGCCGTGCGAGGTAGCCCCGTTCCTTACTTGTTCGACCCTCTGCTCCACCGCCCCCCGACACCCTAGTTCAGCACGTCCGTGCTCTAGAGGGGCAGTTAGTGGGCTCATAGGAAATTTCCGGGCTCTCTCCGCTACCGTCACCGCTGTACAGAGGCACATCGCTTTACTTCCGGGTATTCAGGCTAGCCTGAACCAGATTCTTGCGCGTCTGTCACAGCCACCACCTGCCACCACTCGTACCACTACCCAGCCACCGCCACCACCACCTCCCCCACAGGACGGTGCTGGTGCTCCACCACCCCTTTAGGCACACACTAGATGCCTCTCATACTTTCGCTGCTGCTACTCTGGATATTTTCTGCCTGCTGATTTTGCACCCCTCCTCCACACACGTTTTGGTCACATTTTGCTCATACTTGTCTATATCATTTTGGGAGAGAGGAGGTACTTTTGGGGACACTTATATTGCGCCATTTTGATCTCTGCATGCACCACATGCATCTCTACATACATCATTTGCATACCCATCTCATTTTTTCTTTTATTTCTATCATGCATGCATCCTCACCCACCCCACCCATATCTTTTTTTTCTCGGTGTGCCACACTTTGCCCATTGAGGACACTATGCAGTTTAGCTTGGAGGAGTGAGTGTCTCACGCACTTTTTATTTTCTTCACTTTTTCTTTTATTTTTCCCACCTTTCTTTATTTTACACTTATTTTCATCCACTTTTTCATTTTTTTACATGCATCACGTTTTCTTACTTTTGTGTGCTGCATATGTATGGTAGTTTTCATTTTCTTTTATCCTTATTTCATTTAGCCCTTTTTGCTAGAGATGATTTTTCTGTGATGACGACGACGTGGTATTAGCTTATCTCTATATGCATATTATCTTGTCTTGCCATCGTTTTTATTTCAGATATCATATGCCATGCTTGATATGCATTCGAGATAGTAACACACACCTTTGTTATGAATGAAATTCTTCTATTAGCTGAGCCTGATGATTTATATTGTATACTCTTCATAGAAAACACACCAAGCTTCACGCATTGATTGCCTATATTTGGAGTACTGCTTTGTTGTCTTATATCACTTCTTATTGCATGAAAATTGTATGCTTCACTTTCAGGTTGATTGAATGTATGCTATGTTGATATAACTGGATTACTTTACTTTCTGAGATCAAACTGAGTAGATTACATTACTCTGCTGAAAGTTGTCATGCACATTCTATAAAGTGAACCGAGTGTTACATATTTTTCTTTCTTTACATATCTTGAGCATTATTTCTATACTTAAAATCATTGGTGAATCTCCCTTTAGCGAATCTTATATTGGCATATTCCCCTTGCTATAAAAAATCCATGCTCCTACCCCCCAAAATCAAAAAGAAAAAAATATTCATGTATATCTCTCTATCTTTTGATTTGGGATCACAGTTGTATATATTGATATGAAAAAAAAAGAAATAAGACAAAAAAATAAAAAAAAGAAAAGAGAAAAGAAGTTCATATATGATCCCATTTCATTTTTCTTTCTTTCTTCCATCTTTTCTTTTTATTTCTTGGAGCTTCAAAAATGGGGAATGATCTTATTGCTAAATTTGATGCCACCACGCTTATACATAAGCTTGGGGGAGATGATCCAATGATGCGTGAGAGAGTGGCTACTTGACTGTGCATGACAACCTAAGCTAGGTAATTTTCTATACTCAGGGAGATTACTAAAAGTTTTACGAAGTCCAGGAATTGAAACTTAGCGTGCATTTCATGAAAACCACTCCTTTCTATTCTTATTGCTTCATATTGTGTGATACCTCTTATACTCCAAATAGAAAGCGATCAATTGAAAAGTGTGTGGTCTATGATTATGTATATTACTTTAGATGCTTCAGACGATGTTAATTCTAGAATGATTTAATATTTCAAATCGTTTTGATATTCTTGGGTTTCTATATTGAGTGCATCCTTATATGATCATGATATCAAGATAAAAATCTCTGGCATGTTTATATTCGCCGTATGCTATATGAGTAAGCGAGCCCACGTCATGAGGAAATGATCTAGCACCTCCCTGTTTGTCTTCTTTTCTATCTTCCTTTTTCCTTTTTCCTTATTTTTACCTGCCGGGTTCGCCTTTTACTTATCTTCATCAAGGATGAGTAAGAGGTAAGCTTGGAGGATTTTGATCGCTCCTTATTTTACACCTTTTTCTGCATGTTTTCATGTAATTTCGATCGCCCGTATTGCATTTTCCACGATTATTCGACGATATCGCGTTGCTTTTCACTATTTCTTGTTTTTGTCGTATTTCAGGAGATATGTAGCGATCTGGAGCAAAAATGAGATCAAGGGACTTTCGCGCACACCGGAGCGCCGCCCACAGCTTATTTGAGGTGTTATCAGCACTAGAGGATGAGCGAAAGAGGAAGAAATTCAATAGAATCGACGAGGAGGCGAGGAGGAGAAGAAAAGAAGACAGATATAGCCTACTCGACCGAGCAGACTGCTTACTCGGCCGAGTCAGAAGCTGTATTCGGCCAAGTGAAACGGAAACGCACATCAGAATTTCAAAGTTTTCTCGGCCGAGCAAGGAAATCTACTCGACTGAGTGAGAAAGCTCACTCGCCCGAGTAGAATAGGGATTTTCAATCGAGAAAGGGCCAAGTTACTGGAAAATTTAGAGAAGCCTACTCGGCCGAGTACGATTGCTTACTCGGCTAAGTAAAGAAGCCTACTCGCCCGAGTCAGTCAGAGAGACAGACCCCCGAAAACCCCAGATTCTCTGTTTTATTATTGGGTTTGTCACTCGGCCGAGTGATATTGTTACTCGGCCGAGTGACGCATTCCGACTGCTGCGAGGATTGCGGATTTTGGGCTTCGCAGGGGCAGTTTTGTCACGATTTTTTGGACGATTTTAGCTTGTATTTAAACTAGTTTTTCCCTAGTTTTAAGAGAGACTTCTATTATTTTTTGACGGCTATTCTTTTATGAAATCTCAGCTGGAGATCATAGGCGACAATTTTGGTTTGTTCTTTCTTGCTAAAAATCTTATTTTTATGAATTGTCTCTTCTCTATAATGAATTGTGCTATGATCAATTGCTATTTTTCTGAGATTTCCATGATGATTTGTGAGTAGTTTATTCATTCTAGGGCATGGGGATGAATCCTATGGACTCGATCTTTTGAATTGTGATGAATGAATAGAATTGTTGCTAGGATTGAAGAAAGGTTAGGTTTTGATTGATTTATTGCGAGTAGCTAGGAATTTCGATTGATTGGGATTTGCAAAAAGATTGGATCTCAATTGATGGGAAGGTCTAGATATTCGACTTAGGTTTATAATCGAAATTCTCTAGATTTGGTTTGCAAGAAATTCGACAAAAGCTAGGATTTTTATTATAAATCTATATTAATATTCGTTTGCAAGAGATTGGACGAATACAAACTATCATGACCTAGATCGTAGCTCGAGTTTGCACGAGAGTGGCCTCGAGTTGCGATTGGACGATGATGTCGATCTTCACACTAGTAGCTTAGGTTAGGGTTTGCACGAGAGTGTGCCCTAATCTAGGTTGCTATAGACCGGTAATAGCACAAGAGGGTGAGCTTGGTTCTACATTAAGTTGCGACTAGTTCACCTACATTCAAGCCTTGCAACATTGATATTCATGACTTACAAGGATGAGAAACGATCCGTACTGTGGATTTCCTATCCCTAGACGCTTTTATTATATTGATATCTATTTGCTATTCGAACAATTGTGACACCATCATCAAAACTATTCTTATTCCACCAACAGCTAGGTAATCAAAGTAGGATACTGTCAATTGTCCTCCCTGTGTTCGATACCCGCTCGCCACTACGCCGTGCGCTTGTAGTAAAACTACAGTCGTTTTTCGGGTGTATATCCGGGCGCCATCAGTGGCCTACCTTAATTGTCTACTGACGAAGGTCGTCCTCGGTGCCGACCTTAAATATCTCCTGACAAAGGTCGTTCTCGACGACCTACCTTAAATGTCTCCTGGCGAAGGTCGTCCTCGGTGGCCTACCTTAAATGTCTCCTGATGAAGGTTGTCCCTCGGTGGCTTATAAATATCTCTGACAGCCATTAATAGCCCATAAATATCTTTGACAGCCATTAATGCTCGATGTTAAACGACGAACTCATTGGCACCCATCTCGTCCCCCCATTAATGCTCCAGCTAAGCTCCAGCTGGCTCCAGCTAAGCGGAAGTGACAACTGATTGGACGGCACCCAGCCGACATTCGCCACTATAAATACCCCCTCCATCCCTAGAGAGGAGGGGACTGGGAGGTCAACGTGTAAATTTCCTTCCATCTAAACTCTAGCTGACTGAATGTTGGCCCTGTTTCCTTGTAGATCGGCCTCGTCCCTTTGAGCCATTTCCTAAGACCCCACGTAGATTTGAGCATCGGAGGGGATTAGGTCAGATCCCAGTCCGACCCTGCTCAACTAGCTATTCATGACGCATGGAGCAAAAGATTGGTCTCCTGAAGCTCGTCTAAAGGTCGCAGGAAGATCGATAGCTCGTCCAGCTCACTGCCTGTAGCTTGTCCTGTTCACTGCCAGATGCTCGTCCAGCTCACTACCCGAAGCTCGTCCGGCTCACTGCCACAGCTCATCCGGCTCACTTCCCGAAGCTCATCCGGCTCACTGCCCTAAGCTGCACACTATCCACAGCCCAGTGAGAGCTCCTAGCCCAGCCAAAGCGGTGACCTAGGCGTCTTCATCACAAAATCCATCTCATCGACAGGTAAACCCCCTCTAATCATCATAACTTTGATTCCCTAATATACAAATTCATTGTTAGGTAGATTTGACCCGCAACACGATCTATGGCTGACTCTTTCGTCGGCTTGAACTCCTTCAGCCTCGCGGAGCTCAGCATGCCTGAAACCATATTGCAACGCAGGGGCTGCCACTCGGATCCGTAGAGCACAGAGTTGACGGTGAACATGTTGTACCTGAAGACGGGTTGAGTCGGGTTCTTGGGTGGCCTACTGGCGAACTGATGGCCCTTTGAGATGAGGGTCTCGTGGGCCAGCTTGGAGCTGTTGATGATGATCAGGGTGTAGGCCCCCTGCAGAGGGTGAATATTAGGCCGTAGGTCATATACGTCGCGGACGTAATGGATGAATTACCTGTCAGAGAGGGCGACCTGGAAGAGGTTGCCGATAATGGGCCAGCCTTGTGGGCCCGAAGGGAGGTGGAGGGACTTGGAAGTGGATGACCGTTTGGTGATCTTGTTGAAGAAGAGGAAGAGGAGGAAGGAGAGGGAGACAACGATGCCAGTGAAGAAGAGCTTGAGTTCTTGAAAGGAGAGGTGGACATCATGATGGAAGACGTGGAAGGAGCATGTGAGGATGAAAGGAGAGAGTCCCTGATGACCACGATGATGGTGATGAGAGAGATATATCTATTATACATTTGAGGGCTTCTGAGTGTGTTTGTCGCAGTCAGTTGCCTTTGTTCCAGTCACAAGCTGACTGGGAAAAATGTCACATCGTCCCACTTTGCAAAAAAAACCATATACTCTCACATATTTGCATGTTTGCCATCCCCCTCATCCCACTTTGCAAAAAACCCATAAAACCCCCTCAAACTCACATAATTGCATCTTTGGACTATGTGCTTTTCCCCCAATAACCCCCAAGGTTTTTGGGTTTACCCTTTTACCCCCAATGATACCGACACATGCACTGACACTTCTCGTTTCTTTTCGGTTGTGTGCGTTCACCGCATCCTGTTCGTCGGGATTTTTCCTTGCGTCGTGCACTGTGTGCACGGGTTATTTCAATTATGTGAGTTTTTTTGGGTTTTTTGCAAAGTGGGGTGAGGGGTATGGCAAACATGAAAATATGTGAGAGTTGGGGGGGGTTTGCAAAGTGGGATGATGTGAGGGGGATGGCTAACATGCAAATATGTGAGAGCGGGGGGGTTTTGCAAAAAAAGTTGATCTGACACTTGTCCCAGTCAAAACACAAAAAACACCCCGCCCAAAGTCGCTTATTTACATGTTTGCCCTTTTTGGGTTTTAAGGGTTTGGGCTTTCTTTTGGGCTTTGTGTTTTGTTTTGGGTTCTTTTACCCCCAATGCCACTGACACACACACATACACACTTCTCTCTCCTTTACGGTTGCGCTTGTGCACCGCATCCTTTTCATGCGGTTTTTTTCCACGCCGACCCATGCACAAAGTACACGGCATGAAAAAACCCCCTATGAAAAGGATGCAGTGTACATGCGCAACCGTAAAGGAGAGAGAAGTATGTGTGTCGGTAGCGTCGGGGATAAAAGGACCCAAAACAAAAACCAAAGCCCAAAACCACAAAGCACAAAAGAAAGCCCAAACCCCCAAAACTGACTGGGCTACTGATTGGGCTCGGTGATGTGATGTTTGTCCCAGTCAGCATGGGACAAATGTCATAGGGTTTTTGGGTTTACCCGTTTACTCCCGACGATACCGACACACACCCACACTTCTCGCTCCTTTTCGGTTGCGCGCGGTCGCCGCCTTCTGTTTGCCGGTATTTTTTCTTGCATCGTGCACTATGTGTATCCCAGTTGGCAGGTTTGTCCTAGTCACAAGTTGACTGGGACAAACCCCCTCCAAAAGAAAACTCCCTATCCATTGTATTTATAGGTTTGCCATTTGGGCTTTTTACTTGCATTTTAACACCTTTTACCCTCCGACGATACCTACATACCCCCACGCTTCTCACTCTTTTTTTCATTGGATGCATTCACTGAATCATGTTTGTGTGCGTATTTTCACACCGTGCACTTTGTGCACAGGTTATTTCTAGTCTATCATACAATTGAGGACCTTTGTCCTACTAGGACAAACCCAATAGGACAAAGGATTGGCATAGGCTTTGACACATCATCATGGTGGGGGCCACTTGGGGTTGTGTGTGATTTTAGATTTGCTTTGGGATGTGGCTTTACGGAGTTGGGTTAAATGCCCTCCAATTCCTCTTATTTGCACTATTATATATTTGAGAGCTGTTGTTTGGTTTGCCTTTGTCCGAGTCACAAGCTGACTGGGATAAATGTCAGATCGTCCCATTTTACAAAAAAACCACTCTCTCACTGTAATGCTTCTAAGGTGAAATACTAGGATGTGTGTATTATAAGTATTTGATTATAGTTTGAATGTGTGTAAAGCATCTTGTAGTGAATGTATTTCCTCATGTGATTGTGGTTGGGGGGGTGTATGGTATATATTTAGATGTTGTGCCATTTGTATGCATATGTTGTGACATTAGAGTGCCTCTTTGTATATGTTGTGATATTATTGTATCTTTTTGTGTGTATGTTGTGATATTAGTGTGCATATAGTGTGATATTATTTGGATATAAGTGTGCATTGGATGCCTCTTTGTATTGGACAACTATATGCAATAGTGTTGTGCATATAAGTGTAGTATATGTGTATGTATGCTTAGTGTATAGGTATATATATGAGTGGCATCCCTTGTAATTAACACACCATGGAGGAGGGTATTTATATTGGATGTTTTGGATTGCATAAGGTGTAATTAAACATCCAAGTTTATGGGCATTTTGCAGAAAAGGGTATTTGGGTCATTTCCTTGGTATGACATCAGAGAGAGAGAGAGAGAGAGAGAGAGAGAGAGAGAGAGAGAGAGACTTTCACCTTGACTCATAGAAGAAGAGAGAAAATGTAGAGAGAGACTTTCACCTTGACTCATAGAAGAAGAGAGAAAATGTAGAAGAGAATAGAAGAGAAAAGAAAAGAAAAGAAAAGAAGGAAAGAGAAAAGAAAGAAGAAGAATCTAGAATTTATTTGTTTTCTCATCTTTTCCCTTTTCATTTTTGTTTTCCCCTTCACCTAGTCTTTCTCCCCTAATTCCCAAGTTGAAATACCTCATTTTCCTCCTCCTTAGATCCATGGTGCAACCTAGTAACTAGTGGGAGGAGATTTGGAACTAAAAGAGAGGAAATCATGGAGAAATGTGGTGTTTTTTGGAGACTTAAAGCAAGTTTGTGTCTTGTTGAGTTTGGAGCTAGAGAAAGGAAGGATGCATGGAGGAAGTGAAGCTACAAGAGGTAGGAATCCAACTCTATTAGTGTATTCTTTGCATGGTAATTTTAGGAGTAAAGTTTTCACATTTCTTTGTATAATGGATGTAGTTGAGTCATCGTGCTGGCACTCAAGATGACTCATCCAACGAGTGACTAAGGCCCACAGAGCCCTCGAGAGAAGCCTGATGCCGACTCAGTCAAAGCCCACCTACCAGTCGCCCATAGCACTCCCACCAATCGAACGTGGGATTGAAGGAAAGCTCATTAATAGCAGGAACGTGGGCTACTGTTACTATTATAAAAGGGAGGAGATTATGGCACCATAATTGGTGACCGTTATCCTCCCAACGTTACTAAAAAGACCCAGGAGGTCTATAAATACAGGAGGTTCCAACTCCCAAAGTACGAGATCTAATACTCGGACTTTCACACTCCAACTTATATTTCTTCTACAAAAGAGCTTGTGGCGTCAGATCTGGAACGAGCCTCCGTGGGTCGATCTCAGTTGCTCCAAGCTCTCTTCCTCTCTTGAGTTCTATTCTAACTTAAGCATCAGAGGTGATGTGGGTCGGGACCCAGATCCGACCCCCTGACGCTTCCTTGTGATGCAAATCATCAAATCTCGATCCTACACGAGGGTCACTCCTGAGCTTCTCAACCTCGATTGACCAACACATAATCCGCTCGAGGGTCAATCGAGCACCGCAAATCAACTTCCATCCATCAACGATCCAGGTTCTTTGTAACGACTTGTTTCTGTACGTACGTATTTCATACGTATTATTACTAATATGTTGATTTATTTAAACATCTGCTTTATAATTTTATTTACTAAATTTTTATAGCTCGAACACGTGACTTAACGATCGCGTTAATGTTTTCTTTAATATTTGTGGTTGACGTTGATTGCAGGGGCGAGATCATAATAATCCGATTATCCTAACCAGAATATTCATCGAATCAAATTTAACTACATAAATTTCCCCAATCTAATCCAAAATTTAATAAGTTTTAATTTCTCGATCAAATCTAAACCAATAATCTAAAGATCTTACTGTTGATTTCTTAATCAAATCATAACCGAATCGATCTTCCTGATATCTTAACCATATGATTCACCCAATCGTTTCTTAACCCGAAATCCCAACTAAACTTCTTAAGCAAATCTAAATTGATTTCATAATCGAATCTTAATAAATATTAATCTTAATTATCATAATATCTGAAATAGATTTTCCATATCTAATATCTAAACTAAATTGACACTCCTAGATCTAAAAATCCTAACTAAATCGATTCTCCAATAACTTAACTAAGCTGATTTTCTAAATCAAATTTTGATCTCAATGAATCGTATGTCTTAACTGAATTGATTTCCTAATCACATCTAAATCACAACTCACGCACACACCCAGGATCCCAAAAAAATCATAACAAACCCACACGATCTCCATTAAATCCCAAACCCACATGATTTTCTCTCCCCCCACGCGATCCCCGCTATCTTGTGCATGAAATCTTAACAATCTCCTACAACCCCCACGTACCTCGTGATTAGCTCTCCAACGAACCCATTCGTTCTTTGCTTCGTCTACTCATTTCTCCTTCATAAAACCCATTCGAACCAGGCAAATTCGACAGCCTCATCACTTTCAACCCATCTTCCGATCGCACCCCCTCTAACTTCTTCCGCCGCCTATAGCCCCGCCTCCATGTGCTACCGTTTGTAACCACCTTCCTCCCTCTGAACCCCCACCTGCGTGCCCTGAAACCACCGCTCAACTCCCTCTCCGACAACAACAAGGCAACACTTCCCTCCTCCATCGGTGACGAACTCTCCACCACCCATCGCTACCGAGCCTTCCTTCCCCTCTTCCAACGCCGACTACGAACCCCGACTCCGAGCTTCCGACTCCCTCACCGACAACCCAACAACTCCGACCACTACCTTCCTATCTTTGGCGAACAAACCCCAGAAAGCCCTTCCTCCACTCGAACCTAGGCAACCCCTCCTCTTCTCCGATCGCCCGTTCCAACTCGACCCCGCTCCACCTGTCGCCCCGCAGCACCCACGCCCCCGAACTCCCACCCCCTCTCTTCTATCCACAACCGCAGAACTTTGCTCTGCCGTTCTCCTTCGAGGTTCCGACGATCCCCTCCAACTCTTCGACCCCACAGTAACCTCCTCCCTCTTCAAGCTTGACGCCACCACCCACTTCTCTCGCAACAAACCCCGACAGTAATCCACGCGTATGCCCAGCGCTTCCCCTCGTCGGAACACAACTCGACGTCGCTGCCAATACAACCCCCGCCGACAGACGAGGCAACAATGAACCCCCCAACTGTTTCTGCCCATAGCCGTCGTCGTCCGCCATCGCCCAGTATCGAAGCCCCAGCCGCATCAAACACGAGAAGCAAAACATCGAAGATCCAACCCGTAAGTCATTTACAGTACATTACGTGAGTGTATATATTTTATAAGATACAAATAGTGGGGCATGCATATAATAATTATAACAGTTAAATATTGTACATATGTATATTATACTTACAGTACGTAAGTATAGTTATATATATAATACTTACGGTGCGTACGTATAATATCTATATAACTTTTAAATAGTACTTTGTACATATGCATATTAGTCTATATAACAACCTATTTTGTACGTAATGGTCACATATATAAAACAGTGAACTTGGACTAGGATAGATAGTAGATTTATATTAAACGCATAATGTTATATAAAAACAAAATACTGGCATATTACTTTTCTAAGTTAAACTGTTAGCTTATTATCGTGAATCCGCTAACGCAGATTAAATCACGCCTCTCACCGTTATCACATGGACACCCAGAAACGCTTCATTCAGGCAAGTATTTATCACCTATACACTTTAAGGTATGACTGTAACGACCCGCTCCCGGGGGTCCGTTACTTTTTTGATATTTGCGCAGGTCCTGCAGGTTACCAGTGAAACCAAAATAGCCACGATGCAGAGATGTACAAAAATACTCAAATAGTGTCCGATTATTACAATCCATACTGTACAAGATGTCCCAACAAATAAACATGAAAGAAGAAAAGTACACAACTGAAAATATCTCTGGAAGCTGCGGTCGAACTCTGGCGCTATTAGCTCAGGAGCATCTGCCTTCATATGTACGTCGTCTGCGGTGCCACGGAGATGGAACCGTAGGTAAGTCACAACAATTCTAAATATAGAAAAGAAGCAGTGCACAAGTATGACAAAAGTAACTACGTACGAGTAGATCAGAGTGAAAAGTAAAGTACTGAGCAACAACTGTACACAACTGAGTAGTAAAAGTAAAATGAACTGGAAAGGAGAACAACTGTACTGAGGTAGAGCAAGTGTAAAGCAGGCTAAGCAAGAAACATGCTACTGCTGTAGGTAAAGGTAAGTAAAGTACTGTGACCGTGCAGGTGTAGTAGGTAAAGTGTATGTACTGCGTAAAGTAAAGGTGACTGTAATGCGTAAAGTAAAAGTGACTGTGCAAAAGTAGCTACACTACGTGACTCAAGTCGGAGAGTACAATATGTGACCATCGAGTCCATCTCTTGCCTGGGCGCGACCCAGACGAATGCCGAAAACATTGGCAGCAGGACATGTATTTTGCCAAAACCCAGGCAGCAGGACGGGATGCCAAAACTCAGGCGACAGGACGGGAAGATCGAACTCCAGTCACTCCCGCACTCTCTCAAATTATGAGTTACCCCAAAAACCCAGTGAAGTGCCAAGTGTTCTATGTACATGTTTCTTTCATGATGTTCCACGAGATGTTTCACACGATATTCCATAAGATGTTCCACAAGATGTTCCACATGTTACTAGTCAAATCAAGACAACTGGTTGACTTTCTTATTGAAAACCAGAAAGCCAAACATTCTTTCCAAAGCAAGCTGGCCAAGCGAAGTGAGGATAAAGACAAGTCCAACATTCGAGGTGTCCAATATTGTTTAGCACACAATTTACCCAAGTTGATGATTGTGTGCTTTAACCACAAAAGTTGAAAGTTGGCAAAGTAATCTGTTGTTGATTACTTTCCTATTAGATTAGATTTCTAGTTCGGATCAAGTCAAGTAGCCGTTCTGAGGCTATAGGTAGTGTTCCTAAGTTCATACGGGGACACTAACTAATTTTCTAATTTTAGAATTAGTCGTGACTTACGAATTTTGAGCTCGTCGTGGCAAGACGAGGTTGGAGCTAGAGGAGCTGGTGCACGAGGATTGGTACCTGCAAACACAAGAAACAATTGGTTAAAGCATACACTATTTTCTATTTATTAAACTTGATCGTTTCGATTTTCTAAACTAGTTGAAACGGTGTCGAAAAACGTTCTAAATTTTTCTATAGGCTATATATAACGAAAATAATTTTACTGCAAGACAAAATATTTTTCTGAAGCTTATTGTAATTTTTATAATTTTTAAAAGCTCAAAAACAATTTAAAAACTAATTTTAATTATGTAACGTATTTATTCAAACATTTATTCTGGATGCAATCTGCATCGGAAAGTTGCAAATAAGCTGTCGAAATGACCGTATCGAAGAGTACTATAGCATATATTTTTCTCACATATTAGTGTACGTGAAAATATCAAGTTACGGATTTTTGAATGAAAATAACATATTTAACTTTTAGGGTTAAAAATTAAATCTGGAAAAACTAAGTGTCTGATTGAGATGAAGCTAGCGCCATTGGGTCCAGAATGTCATTTCTGATTTTCTAGATCTAGTCTTGTAATTTTCCGATCCCTATATTATTTACTATAGATTTAAAACCAATAAAGCCATATTTTTAAACTTATCAAAATATGTAAAAATACGTTTATACATATTTTATATTAATAACCCCGTATATTTATTTCTTACCCTCTCTCTTACACATTGGCGTGAATGGGGAACTCGCGTGTACGGCGGCGATCGTGAGCGAGCGTCGGCGGGCTCCGGGCACGGCGTGGAGGATGTCGGAGATGACGTCGACGGCAGCCCTTACGATGGTGGTGAACGTCAGAGGAGGCGAGAGACAGCGGGGGCTTGGGGTGCTGTCGGGCGACATCGGAGCTCAGACGGAAGGCGTCGAGGTCGTCGGGCTAGGGCGGAGCGGGAGCTCGTGGGCTTCGATGGAGCGGTGGCAGCGATGCACGGTCCTGGAGAGAGCGTGGGGCTGCGCTTGGTGGTTGTCGAGCAGCGAGGCGAGCTCCAGTCTGTGGAGCGGGGAACGGTGTTCGAGCGAGGGAAATCGGCGATCGGAGGTTGACGAGAGCGGAGGCTTGGCCTCGGGGTGTTTCGAAGTGGCGGAGCGGGGGAGCGTCGCTCGGGGGAAGCGGAGGCGCCAGGGGCTTCAGTCGATGGGAGCATGGTGGACTGCACCGCTCGGTACGGCGATGAGGCTCTGTGGATCTTGGGTGATGTTCGTGGAGCTTGCCGTACCTTCGAGACGTCGGAGCGGGAAGCTATCGGGGTGGCTTCGGTGGCTCGTGGCTGCACCGGCGTTTGACGGGGACGGGACGGCGTCGTGATGGCTTGGGGATCACGGATGGGTGGTGTGCTCAGGTGCTCGAGCTAGGAGAGCTCGAGGCGGGTTCATGGCTTGGCGATGGCGTCGTCGGTGTGCAGTGCTCCGGAGGTGGGGGGTTACGTCGGACGGAGGCAGGGTTCACCGGAGAGGCGAGGTCGATGGCGAATGGTATGGTGGCGGTGGAAACATCGTGTGGGCGGAGAGCAAAGGCTGGCAGCAGTGCTAGCCGTCGAAGATGAAGAGAGCTGGAGAGCGAGACTGAGGGGGAGTTGATGCGGGGACGTGAGTTCGATTGCATGGGTTGTTTAAGAAAGAGAGAGGGAGAGTTACTGAGTGAGAGAGAGGGTGTCTGAGAGAGAGAGAGAGAGAGAGAGAGAGAGAGAGAGAGAGAGAGATATATATATATATATATATATATATATTGAGAGGGGGAACTGGGTTTCGAACTGTAGGGAATTGGGCGTTCCCTTAGGACACAAAAACTCTAGTCCCGTCCTAAGTCGGACGGAACATAGACAGGAAAATCAAAAAGCAGCGGAAGGAAAAACTAGTTAATCTTAATTAACATGCAAGTTAAAACATTTTTAACTTGGCCCTAAGGTCCAAGACCCTATGCCAAGATCTATGCCGACTTGGGATGGGTCTGACCATCCCAAGAAGGATCTAGCCTACTGCGATTAAACTAAACTAATGCTAATAAAATACTTTAACCACATACCCGGAATCTCAGCCCTGGAGCAGGCGAGATGTTCCGCGCCGTCTTCCGAGCTGCTCCCGTCCCACGCCGAGCCGCTCCTTGAACCGCTCCCCGAACCGCTCCTCGAACCGCTCCGCATCCCGAGGCGATCAATCCCCGTGCCGCCGAGCCAACCAACCGCCGAAGAAAGTTTCACGCGAGTGAAACCTCCGCCAAGATTTCGGATCCAGAATCCGAACTCCTTTGAGGCTTTGCTAGAGCCCGCAGGAGTAAGGCAGAAATTTTAGGGAGATAGAGAAATATTTAATTTAAGCTAAGATCCGAGCGTGCTCCAACATTTACGAGAGCCGCTCAGATCTAGAGCTTGGGACGAGTTTAGAGGAAGGGGGCAGACCCCTATTTATATAGGCGGCTGACCCCTCCCCTCTACTCAATTTCCGATGTGGGACTAAAAATTAGAGTTAATTAAATCAAGTTAGTTTGCACTTTACAAAGTGCAAACTTCCGTGAATTTTAACTCACTCACCGTTGAGCTTCAAGATCGATACAACCTATCAATACGACAAGCGTTCAACGGTGAACGCATAGGAAAAAACCGTTCGTCAATCGGAGTTCGTTTGACCCTCCAATTGAGTGTCCAAAGATCAGCCCTAGGCTAGTTTTTCACAAAAACGAGCCGTCAAAAACTGCCCATTAAACCTAGGGTTCCACACCCAGAGGTGGGACCCACAAGTCTGACTGGGCGCCCAAAACCCAGACTTGGGCACGGGCGCCCAAGTCTGGGCCCGGGCACCCAGGCGCCTGGCGCCCAGGCGCCTGGCGCCCAGGCGCCAGCCTGGCGCCAGGCGCCAGGCGGGCGCCTGGCGGGCGCCTGGGCCGGGCGCCCAAGGCGCCCGGCCCAGGGCGCCTGGGCTCCCAGGCGCCCAGGCCTGGCTGCCTGGGTTCCTGGCTCAGCCAGGTCTGGCCAGGCACCCAGGCCAGACTTGGTCTGGTCTGGGTCAGCCTGGTTTGATCCGGTCTGATTAGTTTGGCTGTTTTGGCTCTAACTTGAGCATCCGGCGTCCGATTTGGACGCCGTTCGAACCTGGGTCTAGACCGGGACATTCCCGTCTTACCCGTAAACTTTTCTTTGCGTTTATTTTATTAAATATTGTATTGAACAATTTAATTCACATTTAATCGCTTTTGCATCAAATGCAAAATAGTCCCTATCTAAGCTTAAATTATCACATTGCATCAAATGCAATTATCTCTTCTTTTGCATCAAATGCAAATATTCTCCCTAACTAATTTCTACCTATTACTAGACGAAGCGTTGCACTCTGTGTGAGACCCTACAGCCTGACCCTTACAACAGGTTGGGCTCGAAGCCCTATACGGCAGTGACCACGAGCAGTGGTTGCCGTCCCTGCTTCAGGAATCATCATTATGTGGTTAACTCATTGACATGAGTATTGTCGGGACCACCTGACTGTTTCCGTGATGAATTCCGTAGTTATAGTCTTTTCGTCTTAACTGTGTCGTGTAGATCAAGTCTGGGGTACGGTCAAACTGTCAACCCCAATAACTTGACTCCGGTTAGTTTCTATCGATCTTTAGTCAGCTAATGTTGGACTTCTTTCAACATACTCTGCGCAGAGTTTTTACTAAAGACCGAACTAACTCTACGACACTAACTCCCATTGACCGGGAGAGACGAATCCCCTCTTGGTCATTACTCACCTCGTACGTTTCAAGTGACACCCAATCAAAAGACCTTTCGACAGGCCTTGCCTCGAAGCTAGGTCAGTTGATATGAGTGGCACCGTTCACGCACAGGTTTGTCAAAATGACCTCAAGTCAAAAGACCAACTATCCTATCATCACTCAGAGTTATCACTGACAGATTGGTCAATATAACCATATGATAACTCTTAGTGGATCGTTCAGTGAACTCATTCTAATGAGCACCTGTGTCTCGTCTTCGACTTCGCCAAGTCAAACGATCATGAGATCATCGCCACCGCTAAACGGTGAAGACTAAGACACAATGGTCTATCCGATGTTTCGATATCCTTGTCTCGAAACATCTACGACCATGAACCATTTCAGACTTATGCTACAGACGGTCAAACGTTTCTCCATGATCGAGATACTCATCTCGATACTCGTTTGACCTTGCATAAAGTCTCAGGACTTTACCTAAGTTGATATCTAATGTTGACTACATTACAATATGACTTAGATAAATTATTACCAAACAGCTTACTGTTATTTCGAACAAGATGGGTTTCGAACGGCCCTGGGCTTTGGGTTTTGGTCGAGAATGAGAGGGGATGGGGGCTTGCATTCTGGGTTAAGTGAGAACGAGGGGTATTATATAGCGGATTAGTAATAAAGGAGGCTAGTAGAGATAATTAAATGCCTTAGCTTAGTCAAAAGAAATTAATAGGTTAGGTATAAACTTTTAGACTAAGTGTGGAAATTAAGCTCTCCCATGAATCACATGGGCAGCTTACGGGATGGGTTAGGTAGGGGTAAGTTAAAAATAGCTAATAGGGTAAAAAGTAATTAGGTAAAAAGGTTAAAACGTAATTAGTAGATAATGTCAAAAATACAAAATTACGATTTTGTCCCTACTAGTAAACGTGTCCAAAAAATTACGAAAACATACCCACGGGATCGTATCGTTGCGAGGATCACGAATACGAGATCCGTTTCAGGGTTTGAGCTACGCAGATACTAGTTTTAGGCCAAAACGTTTAGGAAGCGGGTTTGCGGGTTCTCTATTGATTCGTCTTCCGAAAATTACGAAATTAATGTGGAAAGCCCTAAATGATCATAGAATGTTACCGTAGAAGTTTGAAAACTTTTTGAAGATGTTTGAATAGAAAATAAATTCATTAAGCCAAAACGGTAATAACTGAAAATGAATTTTTATCAGAATATTTAGAGGTATTTGATGAAATCCGATCTTACTAAAATACTCCATAACTAGTCTGGTACTTCAAAATATTTTTATAAGAAATTTTTGAAATCGTAAAACTCCTGACCAACCATTATAAAATAGTTTAAAAATTGAAAATACGGGAATAGTTGTATTAAAAAATATGGACCGTTACAATGACGATCAGATTTTAATGGCTGAAACCATCTAATGCTATCAACATTAATAACTTTTGGTAGGAATGCTGTTGAATAGCACTTGAAGTAATTTAATAATTCTAATGATGCGTCGGTTTGCTTTTACTTTTAAAATGTTGCTGTCATTTTAATAATGTACGTGAAATACTCCCATTGCTTGTTATACCATTATTTGCGGAATGTACACCCTAATGAAATGTGATACTGGGCCCTTGGGGCATATATAGAACATTGGGCCCTCATGGCATATACAGACTATTGGGCCTTGGGGCATACATTGAACTTTACAGAACACACATTGACACTTTGGATGGGGTAGTCCATTGTAGTAGAGTGCGGAATTCTGGATTTCATCCCACTGGTAAATTCGACCGTCACTCGGATGTGGTCGGTGAGTACAGAGCCACGGGTAGCTCCTGTTGGCTTTGGTGTAATTGTAGTTTCTTCCGCCCTCAGACAATGGGCTTGTCACTAGATAGGAGATTGAATGATGCACTCTTGTACCCTGCTGTTGCTATTGTGTAACCTGCTAACTTTATTACCATGCTTACTATGCGTTGCTTTGCACACTACGCTTTTCCTGCTTACTACTTGCATACCACACTGTGCCATGTTACTACACACACCACACTATGCCATGTTCACTACTTTGCATACTACACTTTACCTGCTTACTACTTTGTACACTACACTTTGCTATGCTCGCTTGTTTTCCTATGCTACCATGCTTTTATTAATTGTGCCCTAATATGTTTCCCTCGCCTTTAAAATCTTTACAAACTATATTAATATCTTACCGAGGGTCCATTTTTTTTAACACTTTTAACTTGCCGAGCGACCATCGTTGATATATATTTTCATGTTGTTTATCTAGTGAAATATACGTCAGGTTCTGAGACAGATTTGTAGAGGAGCATAACCTGAGGCTGAGCTAGTTGACCAGGTGTACCAGGGCGCTGAGATCCACTGCTGAGGAACGACGTGCTCTCGCAGCGTCACAATAAATTAATATTTGTGTTATATTGTATTCAGGTGTAAATCCACTTTGTGTAATTGTTTGTAACGGCCATGCTAGGCCTTAATTCCTTTGTGTACATGTAATCTGGATGTGAAGTGTAATGATGCCATTCTTTGTTATGATGTTTACTAGCAAGAACCTGCCAAGCTTAATACACAGACGCTTATTGTGCTTAAGTCAAAAAAGAAAGAAAAAAGAGCACTTCTTCTTTGCTTTAAGCACATGCAGACCCGCTCGCGTTATCGCTCCTAAGTGTAATGGGAAGCAGAGCCTGACATTCTTCCAACCTAGGGTCCCACCCAACCGGCTGACGAGGCTCCAACTCAGCAGGAAAGAATCCACGTCAGCACATTAATTATTTCGGTCGATTTTGGCCTTAACAGTTTGGCACAATCTATAGGAAAGTTAACCAGATCGACATCCCAAAGCAACCGATAACCTATGTCAGCTTGACCCAGTAACATTGGACAGAACCATGGTTCGAGCGAGAAACAAAAAGCGAACAACGTCCAGGTGGAGGATGCCTCAGATTCTACATCCTCATCCAAGCGACCCAGGAAGGCTCCCAAAGTGCATAAGGTGTCCCAAGAGCAATTCAACCAATTTGCAGAGTAGGTCGACAAGAGTATCATCGTTTTGGCGACTTTGGTGCATCAAAACATGGGAGATCAACCACTCACAAATGAGCAACCACCGCCTTGAAATCCAACCCTGACACTGACAAGAGGCGCAGCCATGCTCAGGGATCCAAGAGATTCGAGAGTGGATCGACAAGAGATCGTCCCACACAATACAACCCCCACATCTCACCAATATGGCGAAGGGGGGTAATGACAATCGTATCTTCGGTTTCTAGGGAGGACACAGTCCCTCTAACTATAAGGAAGCGACTCGCAACATCCTGGATCAGGTAATTTATAGGGTCTCCCCAGGTTACAACCCTCTCAATTTTTCAGGCGGATATGGGAGGAGAGAAGAAATCCCAAATCGATCCTCAGGAGCTACATTCATGCAAGACGGGGACAAGCAATCCCTAATTATCCAGTATGCCCTTCGGCAGACCCCATTGAAGGAGAACATCACGTCTGCTCCTTTTATTCTGAAGTTCAAACTCTCTGCCTTACCAGCATATGATGGCAGAGGCCACCCATGGTCGCATATCCGCAAGTATTTAAATGTGATGCTGCTTCATGGGGCCGATGAGCCATACCTCTGTCGAGCTTTTCACACTACCCTATTCAAGAAGGCGGGGGCTGGTACAATGGATTAGCCGACGACTGTATTAGGGCATTCGATGAATTGTCCAATTTGTTTTGCAGGTAATTTGTCGCAAGTCGACATCCCAAGAGAAAGTCCTCCCACCTCTTTATGCTTAAATAGATGGATAAAGAACCAATCCGAACCTTCATCCAGCGATTCAATGGAGAAAGGCTCGAAGTAGAGGATGCACCAGATGTGACTGTCATCATCGATTTCACTCAAGTGGTGCATGACAAACACTTGCGGAGGGCTCTCCACCAATTCCCACCTAATAGTCTTGCGGCGTTGTTCAATATAACAGATTGGTTCACCATCTCTGAAGAAGCGGTGGAACCAATTAAAGATACTGGGAAACGCACCTCCGCCCGCCGTGGAGACACAAGGCAGGAAAAGTCAACACAGGGAACTCCTCACCAGTAATCTCGAGACAAGAGACCGAGAGAGAGGAGCCCTCAGAGCAAGGAGCGCCCAACTTATGCAAGACCAAACGCGCCCAAGACGGAGGTCCTAGCTTATGCATAACAAGAAGAACTGGTCCAGGAATCTACTAAGAAAGGAAAATATGATAAAATGGATGAACTCAAGTTCTGCAAATACCATAATGACTATGGACATGATACCAACGACTGTTGGACCCTCAAGAAGGAGATCGACGCACTGGTCAAACACGGGCATTCCAAGAACCTGGTCAGCGATCAACCCAGTAAGGATGTGCCCTCGTAGCAAAAGGGCAAGATGACTGGGTCGCCTATCACTAAGGTGGTCGGCTAGCGAGCTTCAAAGCTCAAGGTCAAATAAAAAGCGTGAGACAAAAGAAACCACCGATGAATTCGGAAATGCCTGTACGCTTTTTACTTTCTTCAATAAACATGTTTTTCATCAAATAAATTCTGCTTTCTTTTCGAAACAACTTTCTTCAATAGAGCATTTATGAATTCTATGAAAACTATCCCATCAAACTCCCCACAAAAAGGATCCAATCCTTGGAGAAATCTAGATGAGCCGAATTCATATTGATGAACCCATGTGGCCCCTTCTTATGTCATCAGCCGTAAGTCGAAGGGGCCATCCATTCACCACTGAACGACCCTATCGCGTCGTCAGGCATAAGTCGAAGGGGCCACCACTTCCACACTGAATGACCCTCTGGTGTTGTCAGCCATAAGTTGAAGGGGCCACCCCCTTTGCCACTGAACGACCCTCTTATGCCGTTAGCCGTAAGTCGAAGGGCCACGCCTTCGCCACTGAACAACCATATCGTGTTGTCAGCCTAAGTCGAAAGGGCCACCCCCTTTGCTACTAAACGACCCTATTACATCGTCAGCCATAATTCAAAGGGGCCACCCCTTCGCCACTGAATGACCCTATCACGTTGTTAGCCGTAAGTCGAAGGAACCACTCCCTCGCCACTGAACGACTCTCTTGTGTTGTCAGTCGTAAGTCGAAGGGGCCACCCCTTCGCCACTGAACGACCCTATCACGTCGTCAGCCATAAGTCCAAGGGACCATCTCCTTGCCACGGTACGACTCTCTCATGTCGTCAGCTGTAAGTCGAAGGGGCCACCTCTTCGCCACTAAAAGACCCTCTCATGTTGTCAGCCGTAAGTCGAAGGGGCCACCCTTTCGTCACTGAATGACCCTATTACGTCGTCAGCCGTAAGTCAAAGGGGCCATCCCTTTGCCACTAAACGACCCTCTCATGTCGTCAGCCGTAAGTCGAAGGGTCCACCCCCTTTGCTACTGAATGACTCTCTCACGTCGTCTACCGTAAGTCGAAGGGGACACCCCTTCACCACTAACGACCCTCCCATGTCGTCAGGTGTTAGTCGAAGGGGCCACCCCATTCACCACTGAACGAACCTATCATGTTGTCATCCGTAAGTCGAAGGGGCCACCCCTTCGTCACTGAACGACCCTATCGTGTCGTCAGTCGTAAGTCAAAGGGGTCACCCCCTTCTCCACTGAACGACCCTATCGTGTCGTCAGTCGTAAGTTGAAGGGGTCACCCCCTTCTCCACTGAACGAACATCTTATGTCGTCAGCCGTAATTCGAATGGGCCACCCCTTCGCCACTGGACGACCCTATCATGTCGTCAGCCCTAAGTTGAAGGGGACATCCCCTTTGCCATTGAACGACCCTTTTGTATCATCAGCCGTAAGTCGAAGGGGCCCCCCTTTGCCACTGAATAACCCTTTTGTGTCTTTAGCTATAAGTCGAAGGGACCACCCCCTTCATCACTGAATGACCCTATCGTGTCGTTAGCCGTAAGATGAAGGGGCCACCCCCTTTGCCACTAAATGACCCTCTTGTGTCGTCGGTCGTAAGTCGAAGGGGTCACCCCTTCGCCACTGAACGATCCTATCCGTAATTCGAAGGGGCCACCCCTTCGTCACTGAATAACTATATCGTGTCGTCAGTCGTAAGTCGAAGGGGCCACCCCCTTCGCCACTTAACGACCCTCTCATGTCGTCAGCCATAAGTCGAAGTGGCCACCCCCTTCACCACTGAATGACCCTCTTGTGTCGTCAGCCATAAGTCGAAGGGGCCACCCGCTTCACCACTGAACGACCCTCTCGTGTCATCAGCTGTAAGTCGAAGGGGATCACTCCCTCGCCACTGAACGAAGTGGTCTATTTTTGGCATGTTTCAACAGCTTAACCCTGACCATCTTCAGCAATGGTTTAACCCGTCGAAAGGGGCCATCAGGCATTACGACCACAAGATATAAATGACGAAAAACAAAGAGACACAAGCCAATTTTCCGGGCGCTTATATTACAAAATTGTCATCGTTTGTATCTCAATCACCCCCTATACATTTGAAAATTCTGGCAGGTTAAGAAGAGCGTCAAGATTCTGCAACGAGTCGCTAGGCCCTTGGTCTCCCTCAAGCGTAGCAACATGCCCTTGATCTCCTAGAGAACCAACGCCTGCATCTTCACCCGTCGTGATGACAACTTCTCCAGTACGAGCGGCCTTCCCCGTGCCCTGACTTAGATCATTGTCATCGATATCCAGGAACAGCATAAGGATCTGGTAGATCTCGGTGATGATGCCAGGGAATCGGTCCTTCACTTCCGATCGACATCGTTTATAGCCTTACGTGTACAGCTCGTCGAAATCAGGCACTGAATCTTTGAATTCCTGGACCGCCCTCTCTGCTATGGCCTCAGTGCTGGCTTTCTCCTCCAGCAGAGCTTTCTCCGCTCGCTCCCTCGAGGCGGCTTGAGCAGCTTCCCTCTTACGAGACTCGCGTAACTCATGCTCGAGATGATGAACATGATTTAGTCTCAGTTTGCACAAAAGCCCCACTCTATCCAGCCTAGCCTGAGATTTCTCCATGGCTATCTTAACGGCTGCCAAGGTGACTTCATGATTAGCCACCACTGGCGCTCGTCAACATAGTGTAGCGGTGACCACGAGAGCCTGCAAATAAGACACGATGGTCAACATCCATGCCTGCAGTAGTTACATGGACATTCGCGTGGATGGCTTTCGACACAAGCCTCTCATAATCGACCCTCTCCAGAACGTCCCTATCCCGTGGAAGGGTCGCATTTTCGGTAATCTAGAAGCGGTCCTGTACTCTAGAAGAGTAGATTCATCTCTCTTCATTGGAAACTCCATTTGAATGAGTTCCTCCGTAGGACAATCAAATGGAACATGAGGCGATCGACTCTCCATCAAAATTGTTTTGAATTCATCAGGAATGTCCTCAGACAGAGACATTGGAGGGAACATGCCCATCAAGGCCAGGAATCCTCATGCAGAAGGGGCTTTGGAGGGGCCCATGTCACGCCCCGCTTCCCTAAAATGGAGGCGAGACGTGAGAAGGTCCGCACAGACGTGGAGCTGTGAAGCCACACGCCTGATAAGCGTCAATAAAACATGTGCAGGTCCCTGTAACCACGAACAGAACAAGATAATAACACAAGGAGATACAGAAATAGAATCCCAAATCTCAGCAATGTCCAAACATTAAAATTAAGTTCAACATCCAGAAAAGCCACCAGGCTAAAGGAAAGAGTCTAAAGGCCCAGAACAAGGCCAACAAGGACAAACATAAACAGAGTATTGGTGCTACGCACCGACAACAAAACAGTCTAAAACGAAGAACACATGCAGCCTCTACGACTGATCGCCTGTGTCCTCGTACTCCTCAACGAACGCAGGCTCTGACTCAGCGTCAGCAAACACCACGTCCTCCGCAGCACTCTCAGGCTCGGGATCTAACATGTGTCACCCAAAAGAGTAAAGGGGCACATGTCAGCAAGTCTAACAAGACTTGAGCAAGGAAACGAAAGTGAAGGCAACTAGCAACCTAGCAGTTCTAGTATGATGCATAACATGGCAAGTATAGTATGAAAGTGACAAGTAAAGGGAAGTACAAGTAGCAAGTAGCAAGTATGGCATGGATAACAAGTTTTACAAGTAAAACACGGACAAGTACAAGTCAAGTAGTTCACGTCAAGTGAACACGTCAAGTAAACACATCAAGTAAACAAGTTGTGCACAGAGATTTCGTCTGCTAGCTGGAGTGGCTGATCGGGCCAACTCGTAAGCTCAGGTGACCGCTTATCCCTACCCCTCCACGTGTATCGAGTCAGGGCATTACCCCCGAACACGGAATGCTCGCTTCTGGATCACAAGCCAGGAAGTGTATTTGGCATAGGGTTGTGCCCTCTAAAGAGCAGGTGCCTAGCCTGGCCTAGGGTTATGCCCGCAACGCAGGTGCCTAGCCGGAAACAAGTAGTTCGGGCATTGGCTATCGACCAACACACGTGGCCCGCTTCTGGGACACGAGCCAGGAAACACAAGTATTGTAGCATGTGCTACGAATGCGACATTCAACATGGATGGCATGGCATGGCATGTAGTAAGGCGTACAGATAAGGAATTAAACATGGCAGTTTAATATGCATGAACAACAAGTTAAAAAGGGGTGGATCTAGCTTCGTTGTCAAGCTAGATCAATTGAGGTGACGGATCTAGTTTCGTTGTCAAACTAGATCAAATAAGCGTCTAGGCAGCTATCATTTCACTGTCTAGTCTCTTTTATGCTACAACAAGCAAATGGCCTAAGGCATGGCCTAAAACCCTAAGTGGCAAGTTTCACTTGCCTAGCACCAAGGATGACGATCCACGAAGGTTCGTCTCACAAAAGCTAATCTACAGGGAGGGAATCGCTGTCATGGAGAAACAACCATCAAAACAACATCCATTATTATTAGGGTTTAACAAAAATAACAAAACGGTTTATGAGAATATTAAAGGATTGATTCACTACCGTATTGGAGCGGAAGAACGATACCGAGCAAGCACGGCAACGGAAGAACGATCCGGGAAACTAGGGCTCAGATCTGGAAATGGGGAGAAAATATGGAGAAATGAGATTTTGGGGGTTTTGGGGGTTTTCCGGCGGCCTAGAGGTGATGGCCGGCCCCAATGGAGAGGGGGAGGGGCTCTTGAGGAAGGAGGAAGGCTAGAGGAAGCTTGGAGAAGATCAGAGGTCAAGGGGAAAAGAAATGGCCAAGAGGAGAGAAAGAAAAAAAAGAAAACGTTTGGGGTTTAAAAAGAGAATCGTGTGGCGGCTGGGTGAAACCTAGGGTTTCGACAGCAGTTAGTCGGTCAAAGAAGGTTGGCTGACCGACTAGTTTGAGAACTAGTCGGTCGGTCGGATAACTGTGACCGACTAACACCAAACAGTAACTCAGGTCGACAAAATGGTCAATGAATTAGTCGGTTAAAGAACAATGGCTGACCGACTAGTTTGCAACCTAGTCGGTCGAAAGACGTTCTTAGACCGACTAACGATAAACAGTAACTTAGGTGAAATTTATCAAAGGAACTAGTCGGTCTGAGAGCAAGTTCTGACCGACTAGTTTCACATCTGGTCGGTCGATGGTTGTTCTTAGACTGACTAAGAGTAAACAGTAACTTCTGAGTTTTTGATTCAATGAACTAGTCGGTTCCAGTAGAGTTCCTGACTGACTAGATCTCAATTTAGTCGGTTGGTCCCCCTTCTTAAACCAACTAAGGTGCACGAAAAAGTGCCGAATTGAAGCGCGAAGCTTTGGGAAGATTTCTATAGCTTCTATGATCACTCTAACTCTAAAATATGAGCGATCTGAAGTTTGTCATGAGCGACTTACTCCAAGATCAATGATTCTAAGGAAGAAGCTAGAAAATCACGACGAAACGATCGAAAATGAAAGCTACGGAGACGAAAACCACACATAAGGAGAAAATCCACCAAAACATATATATATAATATAGATAATCCAAATACATGAAAACCAGTCGTTATATCCTCCCCAACTTAAGAAAAATTCCGTCCTCGGAATTTCCCAACACTCACGTGTCCGGGAACAAAAGTGGGAAACGCTCTCGCATCTCATCCTCATTCTCCCAAGTAGACTCTCCTGGCGAGCCGTGCCGCCACATCACCCTCACAAGATTGACAACCTTGTTTCGGAGTGACTTCTGACGCATGTCCAGAATCTGCACTGGCTGCTGGTCATACGTCATATCAGGGCGAACGTTAATCTCCGAGAAATCCACAGCATGAGATGGATCGCTAATGTATCGACGAAGCTGCGACACATGGAAAACATTGTGAACTCCCTCCAAAGATGGCGGAAAGGTTAAGCGGTAGGCTACCTCACCAACTATCTCCAGAATGTCAAACGGTCCAATGTATCGCGGGCTCAACTTCCCTCGCTTCCCAAAGTGAATCACACCACGATTCGGGGAAATCTTCAAGAACACATGGTCGCCCGGCTGAAACTCCAAAGGACGGCGTTTAGCATCCGCCCAATGCTTAAAACGGTCTTGAGCAATCCTCAACCTCTCCCGAATGTTCCTGACAACATCCATGGCCTCCACAATCATCTAAGGCCCCAACAGCTCCCGATCACCAATGTCATCCCAACTCAATGGCGATCGACATTTCCTCCCATAAAGCGCGGTGAAAGGTGACATGCCAATACTCGCCTGGAAGCTGTTGTTGTAGGAAAACTCTACCAGATGTAGATGGTCCTCCCACGAACCCTTGAAATCCAACATGCACGCCCTCAGCATGTCCTCCAAGATCTGAATCGTCCTCTCGGACTGGCCATCTGTCTGCGGATGGTACGCCGTGCTGAAACTCAGACGCGTACCCAAACTCTTCTGCAAACTCTGCCAGAACTGAGATGTGAACCTCGTGTCTCTGTCCAACACGATACTCACAGGGACTCTGTGAAGTCGTTCGATCTCCTACACGATTCACGTCACATCACTATCTAAACTAGGAAAAGGAAATAAAAACGGAGAGTAAAAGAATTTACCTCCATGTATCTCCTCGCTAGCGCCTCAGTGGACTGTCCTACTCGGAATGGAATAAAGTGCACAGATTTGGTCAATCGATCTACGATCACCCAAATCGCGTCATTCTGCTTCGGACTCTGAGGTAGTCCAGTCACGAAATCCATAGTGATGTGTTGCCATTTTCACTCCGGAATCGGAAGCGGTTGTAGCAACCCTGCTGTACGCTGATGCTCCGCCTTTACCTGCTGGCAAACCAAGCACTTGGCAACACTCCGAGCCACACCCCACTTCATACCATGCCACCAAAAGTTCAGACGAAGATCCTTGTACATCTTGGTCCCACCAGGATGCACAGAATACGGCGAACTGTGTGCCTCCACCAACAACTCCTCTCTAATATCCCCAGCTGGCACACACAACCTGGCTCCAAACCTCAGCGAGCCATCCGCATGAACCAAAAAGTCAGTCCGCAGACCGGCTTCTACCTGCTCCCGAATCTTCACCAGCTTCGGATCTCCAGCCTGGCCAGCCTTGATCCGATCCACAATCGACGACTGAATCTGCATACTCATCAACGAAGAAGCCTCCCCAGGAAGAACAATCTCCACACCAGACTCGCAAAAATCCTGCTGCAATCTCCACTGCAAAGTCAACATCATCACCGCTGGAAGCCTACTCAGCGCATCAGGAACCACATTCACCTTGCCAGGGTGATACTGCAAATCGATCTCATAATCCGCCATGAGCTCCAACCATCGACGCTGTCGCATGTTGAGCTCCTTCTGAGTAAAAATATACTTCAAGCTTTTGTGATCAGTGAAGATCTTCACTTTCTCACTCAGCAGGAAGTGCCTCCAAATCTTGAGCGCAAACACGACAGCAGCCAACTCCAAATCGTGCGTCGGGTAATTCTTCTCATGAGTCTTGAGCTGACGCAAAGCATATGCCACAACATGCCCGTGCTGATGCAACACACAACCGAGACCCTTGCCAGAAGCATCGTAAAAGATCTCAAATCCTCCACTATGATCAGGCACAACAAGAATAGGGGCAGTCGTCAATCTCTCTCTCAGAACAGCAAAGGCATTCTCACAATCACCCGACCAAACAAAAGGTACATCCTTCCGCGTCAATCTGGTCATCGGCTCGGCAATACGTGAAAAGTCCTTAATGAAGCGCCGATAATAACCAGCAAGTCCAAGGAAACTCCGGATCTCAGACGCTGACTGCGGAACAGGCCACTCTCTGATGGCCCTAATCTTCTCGGGATCCACTGAAATACCATCGCCAGTCACCACATGCCCCAGAAAAGCAACTCTGTCCAGCAAAACTCGCACTTCGAAAACTTGGCATACAAACGATGCTTCCTCAAGATCTCCAACACTGTCCTCAAGTGCGACGCATGCTCCTCCTCCGACTTTGAATAGATCAGAATGTCGTCAATGAAGATAACGACAAACTTATCTAAAAGTCGTAGAAAATCAGATTCATCAGATTCATGAAAACTGCGGGTGCATTGGTTACACCGAAAGGCATAACCACAAACTCGTAGTGTCCATACTTTGTCCTGAATGCTGTCTTCGGAACATCTTCCTTCTTCACCTTCAGCTAATGATAACCACTCCTCAGATCCAACTTCGAAAACACCCTCGAACCTCCAAGCTGATCAAAAATATCATCGATGCGAGGCAACGGGTATTTATTCTTGATGGTCACCGCATCCAGCTCCCGATAGTCCACGCACTTACGAAGCAAACCGTCCTTCTTCATCAGCAGCACTGGTGCTCCCCACGGAGACACACTAGGATTGATATAACCCTTCTGCAAAAGCTCATCCAGCTGCTTCCGCAATTCCTCCAACTCTGCTGGAGCCATACGATATGGCGCCTTCGAAATCGGCTGCGCTCCTGGAATAAGATCAATCGAAAACTCGAGAGCTCGATCGGGTGGCAACCCAGACATCTCCTTAGGGAAGACATCATCGAATTCACGCACAACAGCTGGCCTCTCCAGCTCCATCTGCATAGCCACAAACTCCACCGGCCTGGCCCGAAATCTGACCGGACCGAGCGAACTGCTACCCCGGCTGAACTCAAATACTGGATGTCCGGGAATCTCGAACACCACCTTCTTCCTCCGACAGTCGATCGTAGCATAGAAGCTCGCAAGCCAATCCATCCCAAGGACCGCATCATAGTTGATGATGTCGTGGACAATGAAATCAGCGTAAAGCTCATGTCCACAAACCACCAACGAGCAAGAATTGCAACCATGATACACTGAGACCACGCCATTTCCTGTGACGATATTCCAACTCCTCGGAAGAGGGGACGTCGCCAAGGAATGCTTCTCCACGAATCTCCGAGAAATAATGCACATCGATGCACCTTAGTCAAAGAGGACTCGTGCAGGAAATGTGCACACCAAAACCACACCTACAAACAGTCTAACAATCAAGCCCTAGTCTAGCAAACAATCATGTGCAAGCAACCAAACATAATCTAACAGACAAAACTAACTAAGAAAGAACAGCTAGATCGAGGATTACCTGCGATAACCTCATCCACAGCCTCGCTCTCCACAGCGGTCATCAGAAAAGCCTGCCTCCTTGGCGAAAAAGCCTGCCGAAAAGCCTTCCTCTGTGGAACAAGAGCTGCTCCACGTCCAGCAGGAACAGACGTCCTCTGCTGCAACGGCTATGCTACAACAGGTGCCTTCCAAGGCTGCTTCGACCTCGGACAATCCTTCATGGTATGGGTAGGATCTCCATAGACAACACACTGGCCCAGGAATCTCCTACACTGATCCTTGATATGCCCGGTCTTGCCGCAGAAATGGCAAGTCTTCTGAATAGGCCCTCCTGGCCTCTTGAACTGAGCTGGCTGGTTGGGCTTGAAACCAGGCCTAACCACCGCCCTGGCCTGCTCCATAGGCATCTTCCCAGCTCCAGCAACATGTCCCCTCCTCTGACTCAGGTTCAGCTCCTGCCTCCTCACAGCTACCAGAACCTTCTGATAAGAGTCCAGATCAGAGGAAGACACAAAACTCTGAAGCTCCAAAACAAGTCCCTGCAGGAACCTCTGAGCCCTCTCATCAGCATCCTGCACCATCTTCGGTGCGAACCGACTCAGCCTAGTGAACTCTTGGTGGGACTGGTCCACCGTCAAGCTCCCTTGCTTCAGCTCAATAAAACGCTGCAGCATCTCCTTCCTAGCAGCCTTCGAAAAGAACTCTTCATCAAACCTGGACTTAAAGGTAGCCCAAGCTATCGGCTCCACTAGCATCTTCTCTTCCGCATCCCACCAGTTCCGAGCATTATCCTTGAGTTGCCTCTTCGCCAAATCAACCCATCCAGCCAGGCTGATCTTCGCCATCTTCAAATTATCCTCTATGTTCCGAATTCACTCATCGGCAGCTAGAGGACCCTCAGTACCATCAAAATAAGCGGGACCCAGCTCCTGAAATTGCTTCGCTCCCGGCTCGGAGCGAGGGGCATCCTGGATTGCCTGAGCAGCTCGAGCACCTGGAGCATTCTGGACTTGCAGGAGCACGCCCTGCTGCACCTGCATCATCTGAAGCATCATCAACATCATCTCCCCACTGGTGGGCTCCCGCTCAGGCTCCTCGTCATGAGGGGGCGCACCACCACCACCACAGGTAAATCGCCTTCCTGCCATCTAGTGACACAGAAAACGAAACAGATTAGACTCATAGCTTATGCCTCGGATGTCGAACTTAGTTTATTGGACATTCTAATATTATTATCGTTATTCTGATATTCGCAGTTACAGAAGAGAGGACCTGCATGGGCCACCAACAAAACCTGTCACGCCACGCTTCCCTAAAATGGAGGCGAGACGTGAGAAGGTCCGCACAGACGTGGAGCTATGAAGCCACACGCCTGATAAGCGTCAATAAAACATGTGCAGGTCCCTGTAACCACGAACAGAACAAGATAATAACACAAGGAGATACAGAAATAGAATCCCAAATCTCAGCAATGTCCAAACATTAAAATTAAGTTCAACATCCAGAAAAGCCACCAGGCTAAAGGAAAGAGTCTAAAGGCCCAGAACAAGGCCAACAAGGACAAACATAAACAGAGTATTGGTGCTACGCACCGACAACAAAACAGTCTAAAACGAAGAACACAAGCAGCCTCTATGACTGATCGCCCGTGTCCTCGTACTCCTCAACGAACGCAAGCTCTGACTTAGCGTCAGCAAACACCACGTCCTCCGCAGCACTCTCAGGCTCGGGATCTAACATGTGTCACCCAAAAGAGTAAAGGGGCACATGTCAGCAAGTCTAACAAGACTTGAGCAAGGAAACGAAAGTGAAGGCAACTAGCAACCTAGCAGTTCTTGTATGAGGCATAACATGGCAAGTATAGTATGAAAGTGACAAGTAAAGGGAAGTACAAGTAGCAAGTAGCAAGTATGGCATGGATAACAAGTTTTACAAGTAAAACACGGACAAGTACAAGTCAAGTAGTTTACGTCAAGTGAACACGTCAAGTAAACACATCAAGTAAACAAGTTATCCCTACCCCTCCAAGTGTATCGAGCCAGGGCATTACCCCCGAACACGGAATGCTCGCTTCTGGATCACAAGCCAGGAAGTGTATTTGGCATAGGGTTGTGCCCGCTAAAGAGCAGGTGCCTAGCCTGGCCTAGGGTTATGCCTGCAATGCAGGTGCCTAGCCGGAAACAAGTAGTTCAGGCATTGGGTATCGACCAACACACGTGGCCCGCTTCTGGGACACGAGCCAGGAAACACAAGTATTGTAGCGTGTGCTACGAATGCGACATTCAACATGGATGGCATGGCATGGCATGTAGTAAGGCGTACAGATAAGGAATTAAATATGGTAAACATGGCAGTTTAATATGCATGAACAATAAGTTAAAAGGGGGTGGATCTAGCTTCGTTGTCAAGCTAGATCAATTGAGGTGACGGATCTAGTTTCGTTGTCAAACTAGATCAAATAGGCGTCTAGGCAGCTATCATTTCACTGTCTAGTCTCTTTTACGCTACAACAAGCAAATGGCCTAAGGCATGGCCTAAAACCCTAAGTCGCAAGTTTCACTTGCCTAGCACCAAGGATGACGATCCACGAAGGTTCGTCTCACAAAAGCTAATCAACAGGGAGGGAATCGCTGTCATGGAGAAACATCCATCAAAACAACATCCATTATTATTAGGGTTTAACAAAAATCACAAAACAGTTTATGAGAATATTAAAAGATCGATTCACTACCGTATTGGAGCGGAAGAACGATACCGAGCAAGCACGGCAACGGAAGAACGATCCGGGAAACTAGGGCTCAGATCTGGAAATGGGGAGAAAATATGGAGAAATGAGATTTTGGGGGTTTTGGGGGTTTTCTGACTGCCTAGAGGTGATGGCCGGCCCCAATGGAGAGGGGGAGGGGCTCTTGAGGAAGGAGGAAGGCTAGAGGAAGCTTGGAGAAGATCAGAGGTCAAGGGGGAAAAGAAATGGCCAAGAGGAGAGAAAGAAAAAAAAGAAAACGTTTGGGGTTTAAATATAGAATCGTGTGGCGGCTGGGCGAAACCTAGGGTTTCGACAGCAGTTAGTCGGTCAAAGAAGGTTGGCTGACCGACTAGTTTGAGAACTAGTCGGTCGGTCGGATAACTGTGACCGACTAACACTAAACAGTAACTCAGGTCGACAAAATGGTCAATGAATTAGTCGGTTAAAGAACAATGGCTGACCGACTAGTTTGCAACCTAGTCGATCGAAAGACGTTCTTAGACCGACTAACGATAAACAGTAACTTAGGTGAAATTTATCAAAGGAACTAGTCGGTCTGAGAGCAAGTTCTGACCGACTAGTTTCACATCTAGTCGGTCGATGGTTGTTCTTAGACCGACTAAGAGTAAACAGTAACTTCTGAGTTTTTGATTCAATGAACTAGTCGGTTCCAGTAGAGTTCCTGACCGACTAGATCTCAATCTAGTCGGTTGGTCCCCCTTCTTGAACCAACTAAGGTGCACGAAAAGTGCCGAATTGAAGCGCGAAGCTTCGGGAAGGAAGATTTCTATAGCTTCTAAGATCACTCTAACTATAAAATATGAGCGATCTGAAGTTCGTCATGAGCGACTTACTCCAAGATCAACGATTCTAAGGAAGAAGCTAGAAAATCACGACGAAACGATCGAAAATGAAAGCTACGGAGACGAAAACCACACATAAGGAGAAAATCCACCAAAACATATATATATAATATAGATAATCCAAATACATGAAAACCAGTCGTTACAGCCCAAGTCTCACCTGAATCTCCCTCTTGAAGAGTTCCCTGCTCCTTCTTTGGAATATGGGTTTCGCCAAGTAATTGACTTGCGTCTGAGGGCCCAGGCCACTCCACGGCTTCAGTTGGCCCAGATGGCTTCGAGTCACTAAGGCGAAGTCGACTTCTTTTCTTATTTTCCTCAATAGTAACCACCTCAAATTCCGTAGAGGGCTTCTCCTTTTTCTTCCGCTGGAGACGAGCCAGCTGAGTAGCCCTATCACCGATAATGGGTAGTCCTCGAATGATCGAGCCATTCCTTCTCCCATAGAAGGCACTCGAGGAGATAACATGCTCTCCTCAGCTTCTCTGATAGAAGCCTCGACCCCTTCCCTTAGCGCAGGGTCTACCTGGTACTTCAGACCGATCATGCATGTAGAAGAAAAACATGTTAAGGCAGAGAGCAAAGATCAAACAGTTGATGTGCACGATTGAATCGACCTTTCGTCCATACGGTCTGGTGCAGCACCAAGTTGGACCACAACCACTTTGTCGTCCTCACATTCTCCGGTAGACTCAACAATGCATCGGCAGCTTTCTTCTCTGCTCCAGACAAAGGCTTGTCCTCAGCGAGACCTATGTCAGAGGCACCCCATCCGGTGCAAAAGGTTGCCTCGCCTTGAATGACCACAAACACAAACTCCTCTTTCTAGTTGGAATTCGAGGACGGGAGATCATCAAATAGCTTCCTGCCTCGATGGGCCGTTACCATGTACTAGCCTGGATTCTTGAGAGGAGGGATCAAGAAGAAGTAATTGAATAGTCCCAGCGATGGTTCAACTCCCTTCATCATGCACAGAGCAATGAAACCAACCAATGCACCTATGGCGTTTGGCATCAGCTGGCAAAGAGAAAGGTTCAAGGTGCTCAAAAAGTAGGGCATAAAAGGATGCAGGGGGAATCAAAGTCCTTGTTGGAAAGTTTTGATATAAACCCCAACTTCCCGGTCGCCGGAACGATGAACATCCCTCCCCGGTAACCGGATTTGATAGTCGAGCCGGACATATTTTCTCTGAAGTTCGGGGATCTGATCGCTCCAACCTTGGAGCTCTGATTGGAGGTCAGACCAGGCTCTATGGCTCCCTCTTGGTTCTTCTGCATGACGGGAACCAAACTCCTTCCAGAAGTAGGGACGGATGATGAAGCCATTTTTCAAAAGGAGGAAATCTGAATCAAGAACGATGAAGACGATAGCTTCAAATTTCCAACCTGGAACCATCTTATATCGACTACAGGACCGCGACGTGATGAGACACGTGTCGAAGATCCGGGGTTCTTAACATCTTGGATTTTGAAGCGATGAATTGTCCAAATCAACAAAGCAGGTGCTTTGGTGCCTAAAAACTTGAGTGCCAATTCCTCGATTGTCGTGCCTCATTAATGCGATGTAACGTCGCTTGACCCCAATAGGCGGACTCTCTGAGGTCATGCGATGGGGGCCATTATTGAGTCATCAGGCCGACACTCGAGATGACTCGTCCGACGAGTGACTAAGGACCACAGAGCCCATGAGAGAAGCCTGATATCGACTCAGTCAAAGCCCACCTACCAGTCGCCCGTTGCACTCACACTAATCGAACCTGGGATTGAAGGCGAGCTCATACATAGTAGGAACATGGGCTACAGTTACTCCTATTAAATGGGGAGATCATGGTACCATAATTGGTGACCGTTATCCTCTCAAAGTCACTAAAAATACCCAGGAGGTCTATAAATACAGGTGGTTCCAACTTCCAAGGTATGAGATCTAATCCTCGGACTTTCACACTCCAACTTATATTTCTTCTACAAAAGAGCTTGCAACGTCAGATCTGGGACGAGCCTCCGTGGGTCGATCTCAGCTGCTCCAAGCTCTCTCCCTCTCTTGAGTTCTATTCTAACTTAGGCATCGGAGGGGATTTGGATCGGGACCCAGATCTGACCCCCTTGACGCTTCCCTGTGATGCCGATCGTCAAGTCTTGGTCCTACACGATGGTTACTGCTGAGCTTCTCAACCTCGATCGACCGATGCATAATCCGCTCGAGGATCGATTTGTGGTCGACCCCGGGATACACGCCTCGGGGGTGCGATGTAGATTTACCGCAAGTGCACGATTAAGCGGCAAGCAGGTATTGAATCACAGGGAGGACGAATGATGGTACTCTACATCAATTCCTAAGCCACCGGGTGGAAAATCATTTGAGAATGGATGGTGTCACAATCGTTCGAGTATCAATGCAAATTCAATACAATAAAGATGTCAAGGACTAGGGAATCCCCACTATGGATTTTCAAGTCATCAACGCGAGTTATGAATTACCATGCAATCAACCTTGATTTAGGGTGAACTTGTCGCAACTAATTGGAGAACTGACGCACACTGTCGCGCTACGCAAGTCTATAGCAATCTACACAGAGCCTCGCTGTCGCGCAAGCCTAGCCCAGACCATTAGTACTAAGATCGACAATAATGTTCAATCCCAACTCAAGCTTGATGTCGCACAACTTGGATTCGGATCTAGATCGTGATAATTCGTATTCATTCACCATCGTGCAATGAATATGAGTATAGGAGAACAATAAAAATGCTATCTTTAGTCGCTGTCGCGCACCAAATCTAAGAAATTTCAATTTTAATCCTAAATCAAATATCTAGGGCTTTCCCTGGATCAAGATCCTCTGTCGAGCTCACAAGATCCAAGAGAAATCACTATCTACCCATAGTAAATCAATCAAGATCTAACCTTTCTAACAAGCCTAATGTCATAGCAATTCAATAGATCTCACAAATCAAACATCAGATCCATAGGGTTCATCCCTTTGCCCTAGAGCAAAGGAACTACTCACAAATCATATTAGAAATCGATAGGAAAGTAAGATCAACAATAGAATTCATTATGCAATCAAGATTCAATAAGAGATATAGCATAAAAATCAAAACTTGTAAGAGATCAAGACAAACCAATGTCGCCACGAAGCTTCAAGTAGAAAATTAAGATCAAATCTTCAATCTCTTGCCAATATAAAAGCTTAACTCGAACTAAAAACTTAAGAAACATTATTCTAAGAAGTCTATCTGGTCTCCCCTGGGGTTGGAGACAAAACTGGGTTTAAATACATGCCCAAAAAACAAAAAATACAGACCAAACGGCCCCTGCACCGCCAGAAACCCTAGTTTTCCCGACTGGCTGTCTGTGCTACTCGACCGAGTGAGAATCTCACTCGGCTAAGTGAGAAATCACTCGGTAGAGTAAGACAATCTGCAGATCGCTCCAAAAACAGAGCAGTCGACTTGGATTTCTTTAAAATCTTTGTCTCCACTCGGGCGAGTGGAGTTCTTACTCGGTCGAGTGGAAGTAACCACTCGGTCGAGTACATTATGACACCCAGGCTGGCAGATGTCGTCATATCAGCTTTACTCGGCCGAGTAAGCTGCTTCACTCGGGCGAGTGAGCTGTGTCACTCGGCCGAGTGGCCTGTTTCAGAACTCTTTTCTTCTCCGCCTCGCTTCCTCGTCGATTCTTTCGACGTCCTTCTTCTTCCACTCATCCTCCAGCACTGTTAGCTCTCTGATATGAACATGGGCAATGGTCCAACATGCGTGCAAGTCCTCTAGGCTCCAAATCGCTTTCGATTGCTCCATATCTCTTGAAATCAGACGAAAACAAGAAATAGTGAAAAGTATCGAAATATCGTCAAATAATCGTGAAAATCGCGATATAAGCAATCGAAATGGCATGCGAATATGCAGAAATAAAGTGTAAATATGAGCCTATCAAAATCCCCCAAGCTTACTTGTTACTCGTCCTTCAGGAAGATGAGTAAAGAGATGAACTTGGCGAATAAAAATAAAGAAAAAGGAATAAAAGAAAGAGAAGGTGAAGAGTCGAAGATGCTAGATCGTTCTCTCAGAACTCGGAGTTGCACACTCAAATAGCACGAACAATGAATATAAACATGCTAAAGCTTTTCACGTCGATATCATTTCATATAGGTGCTTTTGATAGAAAAACTAAGAACATCGAAAATCATGTGAAATATGAATTCATTTTAGAATCAACATCGTCTAAGGCAAATAAAACGGTATATATATATAATCGTAGATCACACACTTTTCAATTGATCGCTTACTACTTGGAGTATAAGAGATATCACACATTTTAAGGAAATAAGAATTGAAAAAGATGGCTTTCATGAATTTCATGCCAATTTTCAATTCATAAACGTCGTTATACTCTAAGTAATCTCCCTAAGTATCAAAAATTACCTAGCTTAGGTTTTCATGCACATATAGGTAGTCACTCTCTCACACGTCATTGGATCCCCTCTCCCAAACTTATCTATAAGCATGGTGGCATCAAATATAACAATACGACTTTCCCCATATTTTTGTAGCTCTAAATGAATAAGAGGAAGATGAGAAAGAAAGAGTAAAGAAGGGATTGTGTATATACAATGGAACTTCCTTTTTGCTTCTCTTTTCTTTTTTTTATTTTTTTTATTTTGTTTTTTTATATACACAAGAACAATCCCAAATAAGATAGAAAGATATACATATATATTTTTCTTTTGAGATTTTGGGATTCATGGAGCTTATTCTATTTAGCACGGGGAAGATGCAAATATAGGATTCACCTAGGGGAGATTCACCAATGACTATAAGTATAGAAATGATGTTCAAGATATGTGGAGAAAGAAATATATATAATGCTCGGTTCATGCTTTGTATATGCACAACAACTTCAGCAGGGTAATGTAATCTACTTAGTTTGATAACAAAAAATAAACTAATCTAATCATATCAAATGGCAATCATTAATTCAACCTGGAAGTTCAAAACACATTTAATGCAAAAAGAAGTGATAATAGAAAGGCAAAGCAGTACTCCAAGTATAGGCAATCAATGCGTGAAGCTTGGTGTGTTTTCTACGGAGAGTATACAATAATAGTTCCTAGACTCAGTTAACGCTAAAATTTCATTCAAATTCACATAGCAGATGAGGGAAGTTCTTTTTCTCAAATGCATAGCAATGTATCATATATGATATCAGAAATAAAAACGATAGCATGGCAAGAGAATACGTGCATAAGAGTAAAACAAACTCCAAGATATAGTCATCATAGGGAATTCATCTCTAGCAAAGAAAGTAAAAGAAGTAAGGACGAAAATAAAAAGACTAACTATACATATGCAAGTCACTCCAAAAGTAAGAAAACGTGATGCATGGCAAGAAAATGAAAAAGTGAGTGGAAATAAGTGAAAAATAAAGAAAGGTAAAAAATAAAGGTAAAAATAAAGAAAATAAAAAGTGCGTGTGTGCACTCACTCCACCAAGCTAAACATCACATTGTCCTCAATATGCTAAGTGTGGCACAAGGACGCATAAGATAGGGGGTGGGTGTGGATGCAAGCATGATGCAGAATAAAAGGAAAATAAAGAAAGTAAAATATGGCATGATATATGCAGATGATAGATGCAGCAGGCATGCAAATGATGGATGGAAAATGTAAAATGGATACAAAATGTGGGCCAGAAGTGCATACTCTCCCCCAGACTGATACATATAATAGTGCCCTGGAAAGAGTGATCAAAGCATGTGGGCGAGCAAAATGATGGCAAAATGATGGGGCGAGAGGTGGATCAAAAAATATGGCAGGCATCAAGTGTACGTGCCTAGACTGGTGGTGGAGCGCCATCACCTCCCTGTGGTGGGGAGGTGGTAGCGGAGGTGCAGGCTCCTGAGGGACAGGCTGGGGTGGCGATGGTGGCTGCTGCTGCAGGCGAGCTAAGATCTGGTTCAGCGTGAGCTAAATACCAGGGATCATGGTAACACGGGCCTACAGGGAGCCGACGGTGGTGGTGAGAGCCCTAAAATCCACTCTGAGTCCACTCACGACCCCCTCAACAGCACAGAGCTGCTGGACAAGGGCGTCAGGAGCGGGAGCAGAGGGTCGTGCAGGTGGAGGACGGGGCCGTCGTACACGGCCACCGTAGATGAGTGGGGCCACTAGTGGGTGAGGGTGCGGGGCAGTGTTCACTAAAAGATGCTCAGCCTCAGTGGGAGGCTGAGACTCATGTATGCTCTCAGAAGTGTGAGTGGCGACAGAGGAGGAAGAGACAACGAGGGAGGAAGAGGCAGGTAGAGAGGTCGTGGACATAGATGTGGTGACAGACGTCATGACGCACTCGATGAAAATGGCGGCAACAGAGACATAAAGTTCAACGGTTGGGGAGGTCGTGAAAGCAGCAGAGAATGACTCCCCAGGGGTCGAAAAAACGGGTGAGGACAGGGTCTCAGCAGTCGCAAAGGAGGAAGGCTCGCCTCTCTCAAAGGCTACGGTGGCGGTGCTCTCAAGGCTCATGTAGGAAATGGGATCGACACTCAACGATACAGAGGTGGCGGTGGGGACAGAAATAGCAACAGACGAGCACTCGACACGAGCAGAGGTGGGGACAGATGTGCTAGGCTCGGGAATCAGGTCAGGGGCATGCTGTGGAATGGGGATCTCTGGGGCTAGAGGGCCGATAACGGGCTCCTGCTGGGCGCCATCGGGCTTGAGTACGTAGGCAGATGGGATAAGGAGGTCCATCTCTGGTCTCCACACCCTACCTGTGGGTCCAATGTGGGTCTGAGCAGGGCTCGGAAGCACCATATAATCTGCTGAAAACGGACCCTGTAGCCAAACCTAGTGGCGTTGTCCGTGAGGACGCAGCATCTTCATACGGGCCATAACATCTAGAGATAGTGAAGTGGGGCCCGTAAGTCAAAGCAAGCCGGCAGGAAGCTCAATCTCACACATGTGAGCTTGCAAGGTAATCAAACCGCCACAACAAATCGCCGTCCTGGCAGTGACAGAGGAAACAATGCGATCAAGATACTAGCTAACCATATCAATGGAAATGGCAGGGACTAAGACGTCCACGGCACCCTCGAAGGCTCTATCTCGTCATCGCATAGAGCATGTAGAGATCAGGCGTAGACATCGTCCCAGGCTCATAATTCGCAAGAATGGTGGTCGCCAAAAGGCGCTGAGCGATCTGTAGGCAAGGGTGGACGATAGAGGAGGCCTTGGCCCGGCTAGAGTCAAAGTGGAGTGGGGAGCCTATGATCAAGGTCCAAAAGGTATGGGCATCGAAGGTGGACGGGGTGTGGTGCATGGGACTATAAGCTCGGTGGGGTTCAGGGACAGAGGGCCAATGGAAGTAGGCTCGGTGCATATCGAGAGTAATCTCGCACTCCTGATCTATCAAGCGAAAGGTGCACCCCCTGGGAGTCTTATGAATAGAACCCAGGACCTTGAGGGTCGGTCAGACATACGTGTCCGCTGACACCGACAGAAAATCACGCCATCCCACGTTGTCATACAACTGGAGTAGCCCCTGAAGTACCCCTAGGCGCTCAAGGTCATCAATGTGCACAAACCTAGAGGAGACGATCGAACACTGGGAGAGCCTCTCAAATTTGACGGGTGTGCGTCATCTCTGAAGGTGATCACAAACGTGTCGATCATGGTGGCGAGCTATGCTGGTGGGGGTGGAAGGGGTGAAGTGGGTGCCGGAAGTTTGGGAGGTGGATCGCTAGGAGGCGGGGAGTCCGCTCTAGGGGAAGAGGGACCTGGGTCGCCAGACCTCTTCTGCTTAGAAGAGGGCTACCGCGCACGGGACCTAGTGCGTGGGGGCATGGTGGTGCCGTGAGATGCGCAGAAAATCATAATGTGCTTAGAATGAAATAGGGAACGAGTGTACCAAGCACGATATGACTCATCATAGCAACTTGAATGAGAGACGCATCGCCTACTTCTCCAAATCAGCACAGGATCTCCCCTAAGCTATCCTAAAGCAGAAAATTAATAGATTAGCGATGAGAATCATAAAATTAGGGGGTTGATCAAGAGAAATGGGCGAAAACAGGGTTTAATTTGGGATGGGGGTTGAATTGTGCTTACAAATAGGGCATGGGAAGAGATGTAGAAATCGGATGAAATGGTGAGGGGTGGCTACCATCGGTCGGTACCGAAGAGGTCTCCGATAATCATCGGAGTCGACGTCGCTGGGGCTGCTTGGGTGCGGGGCGTAGTGGCTCGGGCGAGTGGAGCAGAGGTTCGGGCGAGTCGGAGGGAGGAGTGAAGAGGAAATGCGATTTGGGGATTTTTAAGTCCCCAAGCTGTCGATTAGATATTTATTGGGTTGGGTCGCTTTAAGTCACTCGGCTGAGTGACGTCATCACTCAGTCGAGTGGCCCCGAAAAGAATTCGAATTTTGTTGCGTCGGTTGAGTTGGATAACTCGACCAAGTAGTTCGAGTCACTCGGGTGAGTGACAAGTTCCATTCGGCCGAGTGTTAATTAGAAACAGAGTATGAATTTTCGAATAATCTATTATAGGCTCCTAGTCGGCCGAGTAGGAATGGTCACTCGGTCGAGTGAACTAAGCTACTTGGCCGAGTAAACAGGCCTCACAGATCAATTTTTAGAGCAATATGTGTCAAGTTCACTCGGTCGAGTGACAAAGTCACTCGGCCGAGTGGCATATAATTTCCAGAGAGGGGTTTTTCGAGACTTCACTGTCAGTGAGTCACTCGGGCGAGTGGCTTCTCCACTCGGCCGAGTGACCATATAACTCGATCGAGTAGGCTGTCTGCTTCAGCTTCATACTCTCTATTTTGCGACGCTTTCTGTTTATTTCTCTCCCGTCAGTTCTTTCCTTCCTTTAGCATTTGAGCACGTCCCTGAAGTGCTCTCCATCGCCATGGTTGTCCTCCATTCATATGGACTCCTATCATCCTCTTCCTGAAATTAAAAACATAGCACGTCGTCAGATTCTTCCTAGACTCTTGACTCTATAAACTAATAAAGATCTAAATCAAAAATGAAAGTAAAATTAAACTTAAAAAACTAAGATAGAACCGTCGAGTTGCCTCCTGATAAGCACTCGTTTAGGGTCTTGAGCTCGACCCCTTAAGATTTAGGTTTTAGCGCGTGATGTTCGGCACATAGGAGATGCACATGTCAAACTTCCCAGGAAGGTCATGAGGGTTCAGATGTAGCGCTAGCTCTTCTTTGGCCTCCCTAGTGTGCGTCTCCTCTCTAATGGTAGCTAGGGATGTCTCCCCCAAGCTTGTGCTCTTGGCATCTTCTGTATTTCCCGGTGGTGGAGATGTGTTTGTCGGTGGCACTTTCTCAATATGCTTCACCGTAGAGAGCTTGTAGAGATCTCTAATCCTCACAACATCAACGTCGTTCTTCTCTTCAGCGATGAGCGTGATCATTTAATCAACGAGAGGATCCGGTGGTTCTCCATTTGGGGTGATGTCCTCGATATTTGGGACTCCATCAAGGCTCTCTGTGTGCAAGTCTCCAATGACATAAGGTATGGCTTCATCTATTATCTCATCAAGGAGGTCCACGTAGTCCGCTTCTTCCGGCCAAGGCCTTTTCTTCATTCTCTTGGGAAGATGGAATTCTACCGCTATATTTCCAACGTTGAGAGACAACGTTCCTTCTCTCACATCCACTATGACTCTGGCGGTGGCTAAGAAGGGGCGTCCAAGTATAAGCGATGTATCCCCCTCTCCTTTTATGTCCATGATGACGAAGTCGCATGGTACACAAAGACCTCCTGGTATTTGAAGTGCCACGTTCTCGGTAATCCTCATCGGCCTAGTAATTCACCCATCGGCAAGTTGGATCTTCATATCGGTGGCTTTGAGGTCGGTCCCCGTGTTAAGCTTCTTGAACATAGTGAGCGGCATAATGCTTACGCTCGCTCCCAAGTCTACCAAAGCTTTTTGGAGGGGGGACTCCTCCAAGAGTGCATGGAATCCGAAAGCTTCTAGGGTCTTTCATTTTCTTTGGCATCTTCTCCTTGTTGACGAACCAAGTACCTTGCTCGGCTAGCATAATTTTCTCCGTTCGCTTCTTCCCCGTGATCAAGTCCTTGAGGAACTTGTCATACGTTGGTATTTCAATTATCACATCCAAGAAAGGGATGTTTAGGCTAATCTCTCGCAAGTACTCCGAAAATTTAGCGAACTTATTCTTCATCTTGGCCTTCGCCAACCGTTGTGGAAACGATTTGGGTGACATATAGGTTTGCTCCTTTTGAGGTTCATCCGCTTCAGATAAATTCTTCATTATTTGCCATCTTGGGGCTCTCTTCTTCATTAATTTGCTCCTTTTCAACCGAGATTTCCTCACTTGGGCTTTTAGCTTGAACCATAGCGGAAGTGGTATCCTTCTCGCCTCTCATAGTCACCGCCACTACCGCATTGATGTGCCGGTGTTGCTCCTCAGGTTTTGCTCCGGTTGAACCGAAAATTATTGTTGAGCCTTGTTGAGCAAAGTGATTTGCTTCGCCAATTGTGCTATAATAGTATTGAGAGAATCTTGGCACGTCGTCAATTTTGCATTGATCTTCTTTTGCTCGGCCATGAACTCCTCAACTGTAGCTTCATGCTCAAATCTTAGTGGTGCCGATGGAGGGTTTTGTGGCCTCCATCCTTGATTATATCCGAGGGGTCTATAAGGCCCCGCTTATTGTCTTGGTTGATATTGTTGTTATTGGGGCGGCCTTTATTGATACAGTTGCTGTTATTGAGGGGGCCGGACATGTTGTTGTTAAGGTGGTGGTTGTTGATGAGGGAGAGTCAAGGCTTCCTCATTGTTGGCATAAGAAAATCCGGGGTGACCCTTGGTAGCCGGGTTCCCAAAAACTTGCCTCGTCTCAAATGATGTGAGAACTACTCCCAAGCGCAGGAGATCGTGCAAGTAATATCCTGGTGATTCCAGGTATCGAATCCGTGGGACAACTGACCTGCAAAGCTATGATCGTCAATCTGAAAAGAGCAATAATACGATATTAACCAACCACCTATCGAATACAAACATATAGGATCAAGAGTATGGAATAAGAAATGAAAATCCTACGATATTTACGGTGACTTTGGTAGGGGTACAAGTATGGGGAGTTTGTGTTGGGTTTGATTTCGTTAGGGTGTGTGCAACCAATGATTATCAATACCTTTTCTATAACTCAACGTTTCGTCCGGTCAGGGCACGAGAACGTCGGAAAGTATGTCGATCAAGCATATAGAAACGTGCCAAAGAATTATAAAATTAAAATAGGGCGAAAAGATATAGAAATCAATAATCACGACACCCTAACTACGTCAACACCGACACATATAAAGTGGATGTGCTACGGTTGTGAGTTCATCAGGAGTTAATAATCGCTGAAATATCATGTCTTTTATATAACTCAACGCTTCACCCGGTCAGGGCATGAAGGCGTCGGAAGATGAAACGATGAAAACTAGTCAAAATAGCCGTATACGTATCACTAGCAACATTGATTTCATTAAACGATAAAAGCAATAATAAGTTCAGATTAGTGAACATAAATTGGCTAGCCTTGTCAGGGTCTAGCCATAGGGAACATGAATGATATCGACAATAAGCAAATACCCAACAAATACGTTGTAGAAATCAATGTTACGAGCAATTTTGACATGATAATAGGGCTAAAGACATGAAATTTAGCGAATAAATACTCCTAACTACATCACAACCATAGCACAAAGAGCTTAGCCACGCATGGTGCAAAAACAATCAAGTTTCATGGCCAAATACATCGTTTTAATAGCCAAAATACAAAGAAATACACCAAATACGGGGTATAAGTTCAAGAATTTATCACCAAATCTCCTCTTTAGAACCCAAAACTCCTTTAGAATAGGAAGAATAGCCTATGGAATTTTTCAGAATTTTCCCCTGGAGAAATACGTACAGTAGCCGCTCCAGAAGTCCCAAAATACGCCAGAATATCCCCCAAAACCCTAGAAATACGCTTATATATTAGCATTGCGGGTTTGGGGGCTTAACGGGTTCAAAATTCGCATCCACGTCTGCTCTATACCCGCTCCGCTCGTCGTTTCGCATCTCCACCGTCCATCTAGATGCGGGATCGCATATGGAAGCGCCACGTGGCAATGCGGGTTGCGAATCTCGCCTGATTCGTTTCAATTCGAACCCAGATCAGCTTCCATCCTGGCCATTGGATGTAGATCAAGCAGACGTCGCTTGGCCACGTCTACCGCTCACGTTTGAAATCGAGCGGAATCCATCGCCATCGTCCATTCGAGCGGCGAACTCCTGGATGCTCGCCACGTGGTCATGCGGGTTGCCTCCGCTCCACTGCTTCGGCGTTGCTGTCGACCGTTCGATCGCGATCGAACGGTGTGTATTGAGCCGCGTCGACCGCTTGATTTCGATCTGATCTGCTGCGTTTTCCGCCTTCACCTTCGATTGCTTCTAAACCGTCGGATCCAAAATCAACGGCTCAAACGTCGCTGCATCGTTCGCTATGGTTTCGCGAGGCAGGGTGACCCTCGTCCGTTGGAAAAGCATCCAACGGCCCGAGCGAAGCCACGTCGCTGCGTAGAACGCTGATCTCGCGTTCGCTGTTGCGCTCGACGCGGACCGTTAGATCTCGATCGGACGTTGCGGAATACGCCACGTCGACAAGTATTTTGAATTCGAAGCTTCAATTTTGGACCGTTGGATCGAGATCCAACGGTCGATATTATGCCGTTCGCTTGGTGACGCTGGGCCGCTGGATCGTGCGGGAAGCTCCCGATTGCTGCCACTTGTCAACCGCTGATTGGGTGCCGACCGTATTTCCGTATTTTCGAGCGTATTTCCCCATTTAAATTGTATTCTGCATTCAAAAATTCATAAAAATTAGCACAGATCTCAGAAAATTACAAATAAATAGTCGTTGGAATCGTGAGATCGAGACGATGCTATGGAAAATATAAAAATGCAGATATACTCAATAAAATTCATGTTTTGTGCACAAATAAAGTAATTTCTCCAATAAATGATGATATTAAAAATACGAATGTATTAGAGAACAATTAAGCATCATATGGGCACGAAATAAGACTAATTAAGGGGTTAAATACGCAATATTCACTCCGAATCACACCCCCCAACTAGCGTTTTGCTAGTCCCTAGCAAAAAGAGCGATAAATACGGATGATCAATAAAAATTAATTCTATCAATCACTTATGGCGTGGCTCAATAATACACTTTCCAACATGATCTTCACCATCAATATACACATACATGAACAAAATCAATCACATGATATTTTCTCTAATTTAGTATGAATAAATAACATACAAGCATCATTTTGCGCAAGCGAAAGTATAACACGTCGTTTTTCTCTAGTTTTCTTGTTTCCAAGGAATTGGCATATCAAAACAATCATTCAAGACATGGGTATTGAAGTTGCTTAGTATATTCACCATTCCTTTTTTTATTAGTTCTGCGTAACGCGCATCAAGCAACATTCGCAGAAAAATGTATAACTTGGATCGTTCCATCAAATGAGTGAGTTTCCTGTCAATGGCTCCCAAATCAGATGATAATAGGGCATTAGGCCAAAAAGGACCCCTCGGACTGTACTACTCGAGCCAACCAAGTTATTTATTAGTGACATACTTATTCATTCGTTTTTCATCATTCTTTTGTCATTCATTTTTCTTTTCTTAAGTAACTCAATACCCATCATTTCTTTTTTAAACAAAGCATTAATAACCAAGGCCAAATTCCTCTTCAACTTGAAGACTTTTCAAAAAAAATCGTGTATACTCAAGCTCTTTCATCACATCAGCATGCATGAAATAAATTCAAACTATTTCGAGATATTAATCATGACAATCGAAAATTTTACATGAATAGCATAATAACGGTAATTCATGAAGGAAAAAAATTAATTCAAGCCATAAACAATTAGCTAGAACTCAGTTAATGCATAATCATCCGCATTTGAGGTATACGAAGGAGTTTAAAATGGTGAGATTGGTGGTTCATTCTTTCCTTATGCCATGCTTTTTTTGAAAAAAAATCCTATGGTCTCATACACACCACCCAACTAAAGATAGACATTGTCCTCAATGTCGAAAGGGGTACGAGTTTATTCAAGCACGCATCCTAGAAAGCAAATAAAATTCTACGCTACTGGAAAGAACACACCGTGTTCAAATGGCGGATCCTGAATCTTTAATGGTGGAGGAAGTTGTTCAATTTGTTTCTTGCGCTCCTCGACGAGTAATCTTCCTCCTTTAGCTAAATTGGACTCCAGCAACACAACTCCAAGCATCTCTATAAGCTGTTTACCAATGTCCTGCAAGAGATGAGTTATGTCAGTCCAAATTAGTTTAAAATTTCTTTCTACATAAATGTTCCATATGTAGTCATCAAAATAAGTAAAATAAAATAAAGCTTGATGATGACTACTCCCTGAAAAATGTGCACTACGCTCGGTATGATGCTCAGTCAATGTGGAGAGGGGTAAATGGTTTTGGGAGAAAACTGGGGAAGGGAATGGTTCGGGCTCCATAGCGATATTCTTTAAACCAATGTCCCTAGTCGTCTCCTCCTCCTGTTCATCCAAAATTGCTCGCTCATCCTCTACTTTGCACACACTTCCTGTCATGTCAATGCTTTCATTCGTGACTTCACCGTGACATGGCTCGCTCGATGTACCTGCAATAGAAGATGAAATCAAGTTAGATTTTGGAAATTGAATTTCAAACGATTTATATTCTTCTACGCAAGTGGAAATCAGCGTCAGATTTTCAATTGATTGCTGAATTTGCCGACTCCGAGCAAGGAAGTTTTCTTGGAATTGATGGGATATGGCCTCCTGTGTCTGAATGAGCAATTGAACTTCCTCTTTCAAGTGGTGCAAAGGTACGTCTACACTTTGCTCCTCTGGATCAAGGCTTGAAGGCTCCGTTGAATCGCACTCTGAAGTCTCTTTCATGGTTTCTTCGTCCTCTTGCAAAGACTCCATATAATTCCACGCCTCTGTCGGCGTCATGACTCCCAAGAATTCCTGCAGCTGTGGTCGTAGTCCACCTAGGAAGGACTCCATAAGCTCTTTCTTCGTAAACCCATGCTGCGGATAGCTCGAAATTATGTCTGTGAATCTCCTCCAGGCCTGAAAGAAAGTTTCACAATCAGTCTGATTAAAACCAACGATCTTGAGCTTCTCCATCCTATGTTTGTGTGCCTTATAATATACTGCATCATACAAATTGTTCGTGCAATAGAATTTCATGTATTCCATATACTCCATTCTTAAAAAGAAAACAAAAAAAATAAATAAAATAAAAAAATCCTAGACTATAAGATGGAAGGATCTCACCGAATGTTCCTCCAAACGAACTGAAATCGTAGATTGCAAGTACTGTTATCCCCGGCAACGGCGCCAAAAACTTGCCTCGTCTCAAATGATGTGAGAACTACTCCCAAGCGCAGGAGATCGTGCAAGTAATATCCTGGTGAGACCAGGTAACGAATCCGCGGGACAACTGACCTGCAAAACTACGATCGTCAATCTGAAAAGAGTAATAATACGATATTAACCAACCACCTATCGAATACAAACATATAGGATCAAGAGTACATAATAAGAAATGAAAATCCTACGATATTTACGGTGACTTTGGTAGGGGTACAAGTATGGGGAGTTTGTGTTGGTTTTGATTTCGTTAGGGTGTGTGCAACCAATGATTATCAATACCTTTTCTATAACTCAACGTTTCGTCCGGTCAGGGCACGAGAACGTCGGAAAGTATGGCGATCAAGCATATAGAAACGTGCCAAAGAATTATACAATTAAAATAGGGCGAAAAGATATAGAAATCAATAATCACGACACCCTAACTACGTCAACACCGACACATATAAAGTGGATGTGCTACGGTTGTGAGTTCATTAGGAGTTAATAATCGCTGAAATATCATGTCTTTTATATAACTCAACGCTTCACCCGGTCAGGGCATGAAGGTGTCGGAAGATGAAACGATGAAAACTAGTCAAAATAGCCGTATACGTATCACTAGCAACATTGATTTCATTAAACGATAAAAGCAATAATAAGTTCAGATTAGTGAACATAAATTGGCTAGCCTTGTCAGGGCCTAGCCATAGGGAACATGAATGATATCGACAATAAGCAAATACCCAATAAATACGTTGTAGAAATCAATGTTACGAGTAATTTTGACATGATAATAGGGCTAAAGACATGAAATTTAGCGAATAAATACTCCTAACTACATCACAACCATAGCACAAAGAGCTTAGCCTTGCATGGTGCAAAAACAATCAAGTTTCATGGCCAAATACATCGTTTTAATAGCCAAAATACAAAGAAATACACCAAATACGGGGTATAAGTTCAAGAATTTATCACCAAATCTCCTCTTTAGAACCCAAAACTCCTTTAGAATAGGAAGAATAGCCTCTGGAATTTTTCAGAATTTTCCCCTGGAGAAATACACACAGTAGCCGCTCCAGATGTCCCAAAATACGCCAGAATATCCCCCAAAACCCTAGAAATACGCTTATATATTAGCATTGCGGGTTTGGGGGCTTAACGGGTTCAAAATTCGCATCCACGTCTGCTCTATACCCGCTCCGCTCGTCGTTTCGCATCTCCACCGTCCATCTAGATGCGGGATCGCATATGGAAGCGCCACGTGGAAATGCGGGTTGCGAATCTCGCCCGATTCGTTTCAATTCGAACCCAGATCAGCTTCCATCCTGGCCATTGGATGTAGATCAAGCGGACGTCGCTTGGCCACGTCTACCGCTCACGTTTGAAATCGAGCGAAATCCATCGCCATCGTCCATTCGAGCGGCGAACTCCTGGATGCTCGCCACGTGGTCATGCGGGTTGCCTCCGCTACGCTGCTTCGGCGTTGCTGTCGACCGTTCGATCGCGATCGAACGGTGTGTATTGAGCCGCGTCGACCGCTTGATTTCGATCTGATCTGCTGTGTTTTCCGCCTTCACCTCCGATTGCTTCTAAACCGTCGGATCCAAGATCAACGGCTCAAACGTCGCTGCATCGTTCGATTTGGTTTCGCGAGGCGGGGTGACCCTCGTCCGTTGGAAAAGCATCCAACGGCCCGAGCGAAGCCACGTCGCTGCGTAGAACGCTGATCTCGCGTTTGCTGTTGCGCTCGACGCAGACCGTTAGATCTCGATCGGACGTTGCGGAATACGCCACGTCGACAAGTATTTTGAATTCGAAGCTTCAATTTTGGACCGTTGGATCGAGATCCAACGGTCGATATTATGCCGTTCGCTTGGTGACGCTGGGCCACTGGATCGCGTGGGAAGCTCCCGATTGCTGCCACTTGTCAACCGCTGATTGGGTGCCGACCGTATTTCCGTATTTTCGAGCGTATTTTCCCATTTAAATTGTATTCTGCATTCAAAAATTCATAGAAATTAGCACAGATCTCAGAAAATTACAAATAAATAGTCGTTGGAATCGTGAGATCGAGATGATGCTATGGAAAATATAAAAATGCAGATATACTCAATAAAATTCATGTTTTGTGCACAAATAAAGTAATTTCTCCAATAAATGATGATATTAAAAATACGAATGTATTAGAGAACAATTAAGCATCATATGGGCACGAAATAAGACTAATTAAGGGGTTAAATACGCAATATTCACTCCGAATAAGTTCACCTAATAACCGTTGTTACCCCCACTGGCGATGTATTATACTTGCTCCATGGCTCCTTCATTTTGCTCGCTTCCAACAAACATAACTTGGCCTTGGTCTTGCCAATTACTCATGCTACCTCCAGATGTCAATGTGTTGAGCACTCCATATGACTCGCACATCCTCTTTTCAATCCTCTCCACAACCTTGGAGAGAGAGAGTCAAACTTTGTGGTCAACTCCGCCACTACCTTTGCTTCATAGATACTTGCCGGCTTCGAAGATGATGATGATTAGCCTCTCTCGTCGGCCCATTACTGATTGTTAGAGGACATCTCCTCTAGTAGTGTTGTGGCATCTTTCGACGTCTTCGATAGAATTGCTCTGTTGGCCGTGGCATTGATTATCATCTTTGTGTCTGGCCGCAATCCATTGTAGAAACTATGCACAAGCTCCCAATCATCGATGCTATGGTGGGGGCATTGATGTTGGAGATCTTTAAACCGCTTCTACGCTTCATAGAGAGACTCTTGGGACCCTTGCTTGAAAGACATCAAAGAGTTTCTTATCTTAATGGTCTTGGATGGCGGGTAAAATTTGTTGACAAACGCACTCACTAGCTCGTCCCAAGTAGTGAATGTCCCATGAGCTTGCGTCCTTAGCCAATATAAAGCCTTCTCAAGAAGAGTGAAAGGGAAGAAACACAATCAGATAGCATCCACCGGCACATTCGGCATCTGAAAAGTGGCACACTTTGCCAAGAACATTTTTAGATGATAATACAGGTTCTCTTGAGAATTTCCATGGAAGGGGTCTTGTTGCATCAGCACAATAAGCCCCGTCTTCAATTCAAAGTTCTTGTCAGCCGCCAACTCCGGCATAAGTATAGAAGATGTAGTAGCCGAATTGTTCAGGGTAAGCCTATCCTGGATGGAGACAAGCCTAGCGGTCCGCCGTAATCGCTCATCTCTTGTTTTCTCTGCCATTTGGTTCTCCTCTAGAATTGATCTCTTCTCTGCTCTCAGTTTCCTTGTCATGCGCTCGATCTCAGGATCAAATAATATGTCTTCTTTGGATGCCCTCGACCTCATGTTCATGCACCTAAAAAGAGAAACTAGCAAGATTTGTGAACGCGATAGAGGAATAAAATAAAAAATAAAAATTAAATAAATAAAGAAAAATAGTTTAAGTAAAGAAAATAAAATACCGTCGACTCCCCGGTAACGGCACCAAAAACTTGGTCGACCCCTGATACACGCCCTGGGGGTGCGATGTAGCTTTATCGCAAGTGCACGGTTAAGTGGCAAGTAGGTATCGAATCACAGGGAGGACGAATGACGGTACTCTAGTTCAATTACTAAGCTACTAGGTGGAAAATCGTTTGAGAATGGATGGTGTCACAATCCTTTGAGTATCAATGCAAATTCAATACAATAAAGATGTCTAGGGCCAGGGAATCCCCACTATGGATTTCCAAGTCATCAACGTGAGTTATGAATTACCATGCAATCAAACTTGATTTAGGGTGAACTTGCCGCAACTAATTGGAGAACCGACGCACACTGTCGTGCTACGCAAGTCTATAACAATCTAAACTAGAGCCTCACTGTCGCGCAAGCCTAGCCCAGACCACTAGCATTAAGATCGACAATAATGTCCAATCCCAACTCAGCTCGTTGTCGCACAACTTGGGTTTGGATCTAGATCGTGATAATTTTTATTCATTCATCGTCATGTAACGAATATGAGTATAGGAGAACAATAAAAATGCTAGCTTTGGTCGCTGTCGCGCACCAAATCTAAGAAATTTCGATTGTAATCTTATATCGAATATTTAGGGCTTTCCTTGGATCAATATCCTCTGTCGAGCTCACGACATCCAAGAGAAATCCTCTACCCGTAGTAAATCAATTAAGATCTAGCCTTTCTAACAAGCCTAATATCATAGCAATTCAATAAATCTCACAAATCAAACATTAGATCCATAGGGTTCATCTCTTTGCCCTAAAGCAAAGAAACTACTCACAAATCATAGTAGAAATCGATAGGAAAGCACGATCAACAAAAGAATTCATCATGCAATCAAGATTCAATAACAGATATAACATAAAAATCAAAACTTGCAAGAGATCAAGACAAACCAATGTCACCACGAAGCTTCAAGTAGAAAATAAAGATCAAATCTTCAATCTCTCACCAATACAAAAGCTTAACTTGAACTAAAAACTCAAGAAAAATTATTCTAAGAAGTCTATCTGGTCTCCGCTGGGGCTGGAGACAAAATTGAGCTTAAATACATGCCCAAAAGAACCAAAAAATACAGACCAAACTGCCCCTGCGCCACCAGAAACCCTAGTTTTCTCGACTGGCTATTTGCGCTACTCGGTAGAGTGAGAATCTCACTCGGCAGAGTGAGAAATCTACTCGGTCGAGTAAGATAGTTTACATATCGCTCCAAAAATATAGAAGTCACCTTGTATTTCTTTAAAATCTTTGTCTCCACTCGGGCGAGTGGAGTTCTTACTTGGCCAAGTGGAAGTAACCACTCGGCTAAGTACATTATGGCACTCAGGCTGGCAGATGTCGTTGTATCAGCTTTACTCGACCGAGTAAGCTGCTTCACTCGAGCGAGTGAGCTGCGTCACTCGACCGAGTGGCCTGTTTCAGAACTCATTTCTTCTCCTCATCGCTTCCTCGTCGATTCTTTCGACATCCTTCTTCTTTCACTCATCCTCCAGCATCGTTAGCTCTCCGATATGAACATGGGCGAACTCTGGCACACGTGCAAGTCCTCTAGGATCCAAATCGCTCCCGATTGCTCCATATCTCCTGAAATCAAACGAAAACAAGAAATAGTGAAAAGTATCGAAACATTGTCAAATAATCATGAAAATCACGATATGAGCAATCGAAATGGCATGCGAATATGCAGAAATAAAGTGTAAAATATGAGCCTATCAATCTGGCACCGCAAATCAACTTCCATCTGTCAACGACCCTGGTTCTTCCAACCTAGGGTCCCACCCAACCGGCTGACGAGGCTCCGACTCAGTAGGAAATAATCCACGTTTGCACATCAATTGTTTCGGTCATTTTTGTCCTTAACAGATGTCCTCATGAAATTTCTTTGCATAAGGCAGCTCGCATGTTCACTTTGGAACAATGAGAGAGGGAAACACTGTAGATTTCTTCAAACGCTTCAACAATGAAAGGCTTCAAGTCGAGAGTGCCACCGATAACACAATCATCGCAGCTCTCATGCAGGGCATCCATTGTTAAGATCTGTTGAAGTCTCTGCTTCAGCGTCTGCCGAACAATCTTGACCAATTACTCACAAGGGCAGACCGATTCATGTTCTCGAAAGAGGCACTCGTTGCCAAAAGGAATAGCTCTTCCAGGCACCATCGAGAGACAAAGCGAGAAGCTCGATCACATGACAGTCCCCGTCGAGAACCCCAGGATAAGGACAACAGGATAGGAGCCCCAAAGGCTAGGAACACTCGACTAATGAAGCATTTACAAAGCTGAATGCCACCAGCACTGTGGTCATGGCATATGACAAAAGTGAGGAACTCTTCAACTAACCTCCTCCAATTCAGAAAAACAAGTATGCGAAAAGAGACGACATCAAATTCTACAGGTATCACAACGACAATGTCCACGACACAGACGATTGCTGGACCTTGAAGAGGGACATTGAAGCACTTGTCAAGCGTGGACATCTAAAGAAATTTTTCGATGCCAGTCGGGCAAAGGAGAGAACCTCAAAGAAAATGATCAAAGACAAGGGGCACATGCCTGAATCGCATATTACTAAGATCGTCGACTAAGCTGCAAGGAGAAATTACTAGAGTAAAAGGTCAGATGGCGACATGCGTAGCCCACCCCACATGAAATAAAACGCATGTACGAGTTTTTTTTGTTGTTTAATTACTTTATCTGTCGAATGAATAAAATTGCTTTCTTTTGAAAACACTCATTATTTTGGACGAATAACAAGTGTGACCATTGTGCCTTGTGAGGTTCGCTTTCACTAGCTCCGATTTTTTTCAAAACACTTTTGTCCATATCGATAGAGTCCCCAGCGGATGGTCAGCTATACAAAAGCCAGCTCATGTTTGTCAGCCATCCGAAAGGATCGGTTCCGATGTAAGTCAATCGATCATCCCCTCTCCACCGAAGGACTCTCATCCGACGTAAGTCGAGGGGGCCATTCCCTCGCAACCGAATGACTCTCGTCAGACGCACGTCCAGGGGCCATCCCCTTGCCACCGAATGATTTTTTTCGGACGTAAGTCTAGGGGCCATCGGACGTAAGTCAAGGGGCCATCCCCTCGCTACCAAACGACTCTTGTCAGACGTAAGTCGAGGGGCCATTGGACGTAAGTTGAGGGGCCACCCCTGGCTACCGAATGACTCTCGTTAGACGTAAGTCGATGGGTCCATCCCCTCACCACAAATGATTTTTTTCGGACGTAAGTCGAGGGGCCATCGGACGTAAGTCGAGGGGCCATCCACTCGCTACCAAACGACTCTCTTCAGACATAAGTCGATGGGGCCATCCCCTTGCCATAGAATGACTCTCGTTGGATGTAAGTTGAGAGGCCTTCCCTTTGCAACCGAATGACTCTCATCGGACGTAAGTCGAGTGGCCTTCCCCTTGCTACTGAACGACCTTCATCAGACGTAAGTCGATCGGCCATCCCCTCGCTACCGAATGATTTTTTCGGACGTAAGTCGAGGGGCCATCCCCTCGCTACCGAATGATTTTTCGTCGGACGTAAGTCACGGGGCCATCCCCTCGCTACCGAATGATTTTTCGTCGGACGTAAGTCACGGGGCCATCCCCTCGCTACCGAATGATTTTTCCTCGGACGTACGTCGGACAAAATTCGAGGGGCCATAGAACGTAAGTCGAGGGGTCATCCAGTCACTACTGAATGACTCTCATCGTACGTGAGTCGAAAGGGCATCCCCTCGCCACCGAAGGAAACTCATCGGACGTAAGTCGAGGGGGCCATCCCCTTGCAACTGAACGACTCTCATTGGATCTAAGTCGAGTGGCCATCCCCTCTCCACTGAACGTGTCTTGTTAGACATAAGTAGAGGGGTCATCCACTCGCCACCGAACGACTCTCGTCGGACGTAAGTCAAAGGGCCATCTGTTGAATATTGGACTCCCCGGATTTGGTTTTGATGATGAGCAAACATAAATAATCCATGAACTAACAATTTGTGAGCGCAGTATTGGAGATCGTCGCCAAATTTACGAGAACCTTCAAAGCGACATCTCAACACTTCTCAAAGCTTCGTTGAAGCTCTTGCGCCGTTTTGGAAGTTATGAAGAATCAATCGAAGCTATCGAAGACCGTTTATTAAGGTTTTATTTATAGTCTTTTAAGCTTCGATCAATAGAATATTAAGCCTTGAGTATATCTTACGTTTCTATCTTCATAACGCTCATATCGTAGCTCTAGGATCTTAGTACAAGTTCATTCTAACTTCCTCGAAGCGTCGCGCTTCGATTCGGACTTGTTTGTGCATGTTAGTTGGTACAAGAAGAAGTACTGACCGACTAGATGGTGATCTAGTCGGTCAGTAACTCTTCTTGGACCGACTAGTTTGATTCCTTAATTTCTTGGACTTTACTGTTTACAGTTAGTCGGTCTACGTTGACTCACCGACCGACTAGTTTGTGAACTAGTCAGTCAGTGATGCTTCTTTGACCGACTAGTTGTGACTTACTGTTCATGCTAAATTTCTCCTAAGCTACTGTTTATCGTTAGTCGGTCTAAGAACGTTTGGTGACCGACTAGTTGACAATCTAGTCGGTCAACTTTTGTTCTTGGACCGACTAAGTCAATTTGTATTCAGACTATTTCATTTTGCCTCTTAGTCGGTCTACGTTCATTGACTGACCGACTAGTTGTGAAACTAGTCGGTCAGAAAGTCTTCTTGGACCGACTAGATTTCTAGGTCTGAAATTCTATCTCTTCTCAGTTCCTCACTTAGTCGGTCCATGTTGTTTGACTGACCGACTAGTTGATGAACTAGTCGGTCAGTGATTGTTCTTTGACCGACTAATTGCCCCAGATTTCTATCCGTTGGAAATTGACCTAACTTGTTTTTATGGGACCCTATAAATACGAACCTAGGTCATTTCTATCTAGGTTAGAGCTGCCATTAAGAGATTCATTGAGAAAGAAAGAGATAGCTATTCTCACTCATTTCAAAAGCTCTCTTCCTCACAAGAAACCCATTCTCTCACATTCTAGATCTAGAATCCATCTTGAGAGAAGCTTGTTCTTGGTGAGCCCTTCAAGCTCTAGCTTGAATCAAGTCTCCAAATCTCTCCTAGGCAACTATTTCTGGTCATTTCCTTGGTGCTAGGACTTGGTGACTTCATCTTCCTCAAATCCTTCCTTTCACCTATTTTGGTAAGAAAAACTCAAGGTATAGGATTTTGTGGTAAGTTTGCTTATTTCAATATAAACTCATTTATATTGCTTGTTGATTCTCTCGGTTGTGAGAGAAGGTTGTGATCCCGGGTTGTGGGATTCACTATTGCCATTGTTGTATGATTTGATATTGTGAAGGTTTTTCACAAGATTTTCATAGTGGAAATCTTAGGTTAGCGTTTCTAACCTAAGTATCCGGAGGGGATCCGGGTGGTTGGGACGTAGGATCACCGGGAACAAGTCGGGGAGACTTGGGTGGATCCGAACCCATTAACATCATTTGTTTGCATTGTTAATTTTGTTGTTGTCATTCAATTTAAGCTTCCGCAAATTGATTTGGTAGTTGTTTGCACAATAATTTGGAATTATACTCCTTGTTATTTTTAAAGTACTATTCACCCCCCCTCTAGTACTTGTGCAGTAGCTTGTAGGGCATTACATTTGGTATCAGAGCCAGATACTTGGCTATGTCTGCCAACGACAACAAGACCGTGCGTCCACCTTCCAACTATGACACCTTCAGGAACCGAGAAGGAGCATCTTCGGTGATGGAAGGACATTCCTCTACGAGGCCTCCATTCTTCAACGGTACCAACTACGGGTACTGGAAATGCCGGATGGAAACCTTCCTCCGGAGTGCATCCTTATGGTGGACTACAATGAAGGAATACATCGAGCCCGAAGAAGAAGACTTTGAGAAATGGACTACCGCGGAGATCGCCGCGGAGGTAAGCAATGCCAAGGCAATGAACGCCTTGCAATGCGCTTTGGAGCCCGAGGACTTCAATAAGATATGCACATGTAAGAGTGCATATCAAATTTGGAACTCCCTCCTCATACTTCATGAAGGGACGAGTAGGGTAAGAGACTCTAAACTCGTAGTCGTAAACAAAGATTACGAAATGTTTCATATGCAACAGGGCGAGAAGATGAAAGAATATTACGCTCGCTTCGTTGACATAATAAACGAGTTAGAGGCCCTCGGCAAGTCCTACACTTAAAAGGAGAAGTGCTCAAAGCTTATCGAAGGACTTCCTTCTTCTTGGGAGAAACGTACCTTCGCCATCGAGGAAGGTAATGACATGAATAAATATACCGTAGTTCAATTGATGGGTACTTTGATGTCATACGAGGTACGCAAAGATAGCAAGGTGAAGTTACAAGAAAAGATGAAGTCCTATTTGAACCAAGACGCGCCTAAGAAAAAGGCGATTGCATTCAAGGCGGCTTCATCCACCTCTACCGATGATGAGGACTCGGAAGAAGAAATGGACATGGAATCCATTGCACTCATGGCAAAGAAGTTCAATCGCTTCTTCCGAAAGGGTAACTTCAAACAAAAATCTAAATTTACTTCTACTAACGCCTCTCCACCTTTGTGCTTTAAATGCAATAAGCCAGGACACATCAAAGCGGATTGTCCTCAAAACAAGCAAAAGGAGAAGTGGAAGGCGCCGAAGTTCGACAAGTCAAAGAAGTACAAAAAGGGGTACAAAAAGGGACTTGTCGGAGCAACATTCACCGACTCCGAGGATTCCTCAAGCGGAGAGTCAGACGATGAGAAAGTGGAGCAAGCGCACATGTGATTCATGGCAAGAGAGGAGCATGATCAAGGATCTTCCTCCTCCGATGATAGTGATGACGAAGGCAACGATGAGGTAACTATGGATGATCTTAGAGATGCTAACTCTCATTTATGGTCTAAATACACTAAATTAGTAAATAGATATACTAAAGTAAAAGATGACCTAGCTAGCATTCAAACCTCGCCTAAGACTATCATCACCAACAACGACACCGTTGTTGAAGAGTTAAGAAATGAGATTGTTAATCTCAAATCTAAACTTGAACATGTTAGCATTGATGATCCGGAAGAACATAGGATAGCGGATTTAACTTCTCAAAACTCGATTTTGAGTATTGAGAACGAGAATCTCAAATCTCGTGTTTATGTGCTCACATCGCAAGTATCCACTTTGGATACTTCTATGCATTCTCTCAAAGAGAAATATGAGAACACATTAGGCCGAATTAATAAATTCAATAAGGGTAAGGACCATTTGGATAAAATCCTAAGTGACTTACTTCCGGCCAATCACCACATTGGTTTGGGGTATACGATGGGATGTCCATCCAAAGCGGCCACTACTTTTGTTAGGCCAACTTCCGGTGACTCTACGAGTGGTAGCAAACACTCTATTGGTAGTTCATCTACCAATGGTGCTTCCACCTCGTCCACACCCTCTTTTGGAAAGAAACCCACTTTGGGTGGACCTCCAAAGAAGGGGCATGCTTATATGTACACCAATACCATGCCACGTAGGAACACACGTCCTACTCCACCGTCTCACACATATGATGATTTCTATGCTACACGTTCACGGGCACGTGCACACCATGTGAGACACCCTCACGCACGTATTCCCACACATGCATATGTTCACCCACCTCATCATATGAATAATTCTCGTCGTGCACCATTCCATCATGTTCCTTATGCCTATCCACAACATGCATCACGTAGAAATCAACGTCGCATGCATGCACCCAATAGGATGATGGCTCCCAAAATTTTCACTATTTGGAGCCCAAAGGACACAAGCATGGATGAAAAACAAGTGTATATGAATGCTTATTTTTCGGATGTTGTGCATAGTAGAAATTATGTGGGGAAGTCTAAGTCCAATTGGACTTGGCTTCCAAAGGTCTAACCTTTGAGGACCCAATGACCTTGGGTACCATGATATGAATGTTTCTATCTTTAGGTACTCAAGGAAAAGAAAAAGAAGAGGAGCAACAAATTTAAATTTAGCTCCAAAGGGAATTGGATACTCGATAGCGGGTGTTCAAAACACATGACGGGTGACGCTCAATTGCTCTCCGGAGTGGTTCCCATTGCAAATGGAAATCACGTCGTATTTGGAGGCAACGAGAGCGGAACCATCGTCGGTGTTGGTAAAGTGGGTAACCCGTCTAAACCCTTAATTAGTGATGTTTATCTAGTTGATGGTTTAAATCATAATCTTATTTCAATAAGCCAACTTTGTGACAAAGGTTACAAAGTTAGCTTTGCGAAAGGATTGTGTCATATTTCAAATGATAATAATAAATTATTATTTTCTGGCACACGCCATAAAGATATTTATATTTTGGATCTTCCTAAGTCATATGAACAATGTCTCGTTGCCAACACAAGTGAACAACACTTATGGCATCGACGCTTTGGACATGTGAACTTTGGAACACTTTATAAGCTTTCGAAATTAAATTCCATTAAAGGTTTTCCGAAGCTCGTTTTTGAAAAGAAAAGTTTTTGTGATTCTTGTAAACGTGGCAAGTTTCCTAAATCTTCATTTAAACCTAAGAAAAGCATTTCTACGAAACGGCCACTAGAGCTATTACATCTAGATTTATTTGGGCCAACTAGAGTTGCTTCCTTAGGAAATGCAAGATATGGACTAGTCATCGTTGATGATTATTCAAGATTTACATGGGTATTTTTCTTATGTAATAAAAATGAAGCTTTTAAAAACTTCACAATATTTGTGAAGAAAGTACAAAATCTCATCGGAACCACCATTGTCACTATTCGTAGTGATCATGGGGGTGAATTTGAGAATGAGTCTTTCTCAAATTTTTGTGATGATCTTGGAATTACTCACACGTTTTCTTTCCCTCGCGCACCTCCTCAAAATGGTGTTGTTGAGAGGAAGAATAGAACGCTTGTGGAGTGTGCTCGCACTATGCTCGAAGATAGTCAACTTGATTATCAATTTTGGGCGGAAGCGGTACACACCGCTTGTTATGTGTTTAATAGAATACTTTTGAGGCCTGGCACCAAACAAACTTGCTATGAATTGTTGTTTGGTAGATTGCCTCAAGTTAAACATTTTCGTGTTTTCGGCGCAAAATGTTTTATTAAAAACACATATGATAATTTGGACAAGTTTGATCCGAGATCGGATGAGGGAATATTTGTTGGGTATTCCTCACGTAGCAAAGCCTACCGGATATACAACAAAAGATCCTATACGATCGAGGAATCACTTCATGTCTCTTTTAATGAGAATTTTACTACTTCTAGAACTTCAAATGATAATGATTCTATGGATGTTTTATGTGATTCGTTTGAAAATTCTAAGTCTATTGATTCAATTGATTCTATTGATACTAACCTGACTAATGAAGTTGTTGAGAATGTGCCTAGTGATCAAGGTATTCCCAAGCGGCTTCATACCGTTCGCGACCATCCCCATGAGCAAGTCATTGGCAATATTCATGATAGTGTCAAGACGAGATCGCAAGTCCACCACTTCGCCAATTGTGCCTTTGCCTCATCGATAGAGCCAAAGAATATAGTTGAAGAGTGCGAAGATAGTGCTTGGATCCTTGCCATGGAGGAGGAACTCATTCAATTCGAGAGGAATGAGGTATGGGAGCTTGTTCCTTTGCCATCGAAGAACCACACCGTCATAGGGACAAAGTGGATCTTCAAGAACAAAACCGACGAAAATCAAGTCGTCGTCCGGAACAAAGCTCGGTTAGTTGCTCAAGGCTATCGCCAAAAGGAAGGTATCGATTTCGAAGAATCCTTCGCTCCGGTAGCTAGATTAGAATCAATTAGACTTTTATTGTCTTATGCATGCCATAAAAATTTTAAGTTATTTCAAATGGATGTTAAAAGTGCATTTTTAAACGGAGATGTTGTTGAGGAAGTTTACGTTTCTCAACCTCCGGGCTTCATAAATGAAAAATTTCCAAATCATGTTTTTAAACTAAAGAAAGCTCTTTATGGTTTGAGACAAGCTCCTCGAGCTTGGTATGATCGCCTAAAGAATTTTCTTTTGGATTTGAATTTTAAAATGGGCGAAGCCGATTCTACATTTTTTGTTAAGCATGCGAATAATGATATTTTATTAGTTCAAATTTATGTTGATGATATCATTTTCGGTGCTACTAACTTCACTCTTTGCGAAGAGTTTTCTAATGTTATGAAGGAACAATTTGAGATGAGCCACATGGGCGAACTCAAATATTTCTTAGGTCTCCAAATTCGCCAATTGAACGATGCAATCTTCATCCACCAAACGAAGTATACGGTGGAGTTGCTTAAGCGATTTGGAATGGAAAGTGCTTCCGGGAAAAAGACTCCAATGAGCACAACTACGCATCTTGACAAGGATACGGGCGGTAAGGATGTAGACATTCGTCTATATCGAGGTATGATAGGTAGTTTACTTTATCTTACTGCAAATAGGCCCGATATTATGTTTGCCGTATGCATATGTGCTCGTTATCAGTCTCAACCTAAGGAGTCTCACTTAGTAGCGGTTAAACGTATTTTCCGTTATCTAAGTTATACACTTGATTTTGGATTACTTTATCCAAAATCTAGCATGTATGAGTTAGTCTCATACAGTGATGCCGATTATGCGGGATGCAAATCCGATAGGAAAAGTACTAGTGGCACTTGCCATTTTCTAGGAAATTCTCTTGTCTCTTGGTTTTCCAAGAAGCAAAATTCCGTATCACTTTCAACCACCGAGGCGGAATATATTGCTGTCGGTGCCGCTTGTGCCCAGGTTCTTTGGATGAGACACACTTTGAAGGATTTTGGTATTCACTGTGATACTAGCCCTATCATGGTGGATAACCAAAGTGCTATCTGTCTTTCAAAGAATCCGGTGCACCATTCCCGATCAAAACACATAGATGTCTGACACCACTTTTTAGATGATCATGTTGCTAAAAAGGACATCATTTTAGTGTACGTTGAAACCCAAAAGCAAATCGCCGATATTTTCACGAAACCCCTAAAGGAGGACTCCTTTGTGCGGTTGCGTCGAGAATTGGGGATTATGGGTGAATCCAAGATATAGGGTTCATGTTTCATTCAATTGTCTTGCATGCTATTATATTTCGTGATATTTCGTTCATGCTAGATTTATTGAATTTTTGGGAATTTTATGTGATATGTTTGAATTTATGATCTAATTCTTATTTGAAAGTCGTATTTAAGATTTCGACGTTTTATGGGGTAATTTAGATGACTAATGAGAGTGTTAAGATGTTCCATCCAAGTGGTTTATGAAGAGAACTCATTTATCAATTTTTGGACTCTTCTAGTCGGTTTCAGTTCATTTGTCAACCGACTAGATGCTCATCTAGTCAGTCAGCAAGTGAACTCAGACCGACTAGTTCAAGCTTTTAGCTCTCTATTGTCATTGACTTCGTTTAGTCGGTCCTAGTACACTTACCGACCGACTAGATTAAAAACTAGTCGGTCAGTTTGTATACTGCGACCGACTAATTCTAGCCCTAAAAAATTCATGTTTGCCTCTGTTTCGACTTAGTCGGTTCAAGCTCATTGACCGACCGACTAGATCGTAATCTAGTCGGTCAGTGCTTGAACTGTGACCGACTAAGTGTGTTAGGGCAAATGTGTCTTTTCGCTTTCCAGACCGACTTATCTCTATCTTATTCGACTAAAATTTGTTTTAGTCGGTCTTCTTCTCCTCTCCAGCCCGCAAAAACCCAAAACCCCTCCGAGACCCTTCGACTTCTGACGTCTCTTCCGTCGATTCCGGCCATCTTTCCGTCCATCCGTCGCCGCCGATCGCTCTCCTAGGTATCCTCCTCCTCCTCCTTGGTCGATCTCCTATTCTAGGGTTCGATCTTGGCTGATTTCTCATCTAGGTGTTCTAGGGTTTCGGATGTTTTTGAAGTTCTTGTGTTAGGGCTTGTTGATTGTGCTTTTAGGGTTTGATCACTTCGATTTTTCAGCTCTAGGGTTTGTGTAGCTTCGGTTGCTTGTACTCGTCGTGCCGCAATCATGGCAAAGACGAGGATCCCTATCACTTCATCTGGGGCTTACCCAATGAGTGTAGAGCCTTCTAACCCTAGGAATCCATCTAAGCCCAAGCTTCGTGCTAAATCTACCCAAGCTTCTCTGTCTTCGCCTCCTCTGAAGAAGCAGAAGACGGCGACTGTCAAACCCCGAAAATCTAAGTCTAAAAAGCCCATACTCCACTCTCCCTCTACTCCTCCTGATTCCGATACTGAGTTTATCCCTGAGGATGAGTCTGGCCATAGGGAACCTACTCCTCCACTTCGTCCTAGGACTCGCCAGCCTAAGGGAAAGGGCCCAATGCCAGCGGGTGGTGTTGACATATCGTTGTGTCGCGACGACCCTATGTGTCTCGCGGCCTACAACCGTATTGAACACTGCCCGATGCTATTGGAGCACTATGTTCAGTTTTCAGATTTCCTTGGCTTAGCTGACCTCCTCTCCTATAGTGGCCTACTTGATTATCTTCGCTATGACCCCAAGGCGAATCCTAGACCATATCCTCGCATGGTCAAATTATTCTACGCCAATCGTGTCCGAGGCCTGTACGATGAGAGTCACTCCATCGAGACTACTGTCTTGGGAACTCCTATAGTTCTCACGGCAGAAATCTTGGGGGAGATTCTTGGCTGTTCGTCGTCTGGTCTCCTTCCTTCTGACATTTCCGTCGATGATATCACCTCCTTGGATCAGTCCATTCTTTCTGACATCTTCCATATGATCCCTCCTGCCTTTATTTGAGTTCCTTCGAAGTCGTTCAAACCTAATGCCTGGGTGCTGAATCTCATTCTGAAGTCGTGCTTGCTTCCCAAGTATGGCTCATCTTCTCTGCCATCCCAGCCGTTTCTCAAGCTTATTTACGCTCTTTTCTTGGGTTGCGAGATTAATTGAGCTCGTGTTATACTCGATAAGATGGAATCTTTCGAGTGTATACACAAGACCAATAAATCTGCGCATATCCCTTATCCGTGTCTGTTGACCCTGGTTTTCCGTCATTTCCGAGTCCCTCTCCCTCCTGACAATGAGCGTCCCTTGGGTCCCCCTCTGAACGCGACGGCCGTTAAGAAATCTCTAGCGGCGCTTCGTCACGTGCAGAGGTCGACCGCATCTGCTTCCCAGGCTACTCCCTCAGCTGCTGCAGCCCCCACTCCTCCTGCTACATTAGATGATGTCGTACGCCTTCTTCGTCGGCACGAGTCGCGTTTGGCTCGTACCGAGGAGGTCGTCTGCCGTATGGCTCAGATGATGGGCATTGATCTTCATCCTTCCGTTTCTGAGGCCGAGGAGATGGATGATGAGGAGATTGACGATCTTGTCACTTCCTTGGCTCCTGGCGATGAGGCCACTGCTGCTGCTGCTGCTACCACTTCAGCTCCTGGAGTTGGCACCACTTCCGGTGCTCCAGAGACTTCTGCTTCAGTAGTTTAGACTTCTGACGCTGCTGCTGTCCCTGTTGACGAGCCTGCTCCTATCTCACCTGCTGCTGTTGAGACCCCTGTTGTTACTCCTGTTGTGACCCCAGCTGTTGAGCCTGTCGTTTCCACACCTGCCCCGACGATCCCGTCTGTTGACACGCCTCTCCCCCCTGCAGAGCCTGAGTCCACTCCGTCGACTGGACCCACGGAGACTACAGATCCAGCCACTTCCTCGTGATCGTTCGTTTCGAGGACTCTCCACTACTCTTTGGATGATATATCTTATTGAGAGTATTTTGGGTTAGGATGGAGTTTGAGGGTTGTTTTGATGTATTTTTGAGTTTTCTGGATGTCGGTGTTGGATATTTTGATGTACTTTGGATGATGTTGATGTTGGTGTTATATTTTGATGTGGATGATGATGTTGTACTTTTTGATGTTTATATAGATGATGTGTCGTACTTGATATGATGTACTTCTTGTATTCGATATCTTTTTGGATGTACTCATGATGTGTCTATCTATATATACATCGATGTTCATGTTGTGATATTTACTTCGTCATGCACATTAATTCTCATTCAATGTCCATGCTATGTAAAATCGTCGCTCGACGATTGAAAAACTTGGTTAAATAGATTGAAATTCTATAATTGTATAGAATTATTTTCCATGCACAAATTTAACCAAGAATATTGAATATTGAAGAGTATGTTTCTTTATTCAAGAAATGAACAATTATTTGGTATTTTTGATGATTTTGATTATCGCTTTTTGATAATGGACAATTTGGCACACCTTGATTTGATTTCATCATTTTTCCCTTGGTGTCAATTAGGTCCATCGTCATTGTCTACGACTCCCGATGTTGGATTTTCCATTTCCTAGTTGTTGTCGTTGTATGCCCCCCATTTTTGGGATAATGCCAAAGGGGGAGAGATAATGATAATAAATAGGGCAAATGAAAATTTAACTCAATTTCCAAGAATCTAGTTTGATATGTTAGATTCAGGGGGAGTTAAGATATATATAAGGATTTTCAAAATCCGATATTTCGAAAATCGATTCTCTTTATTTATCTTACTCGTCTGATTGATGCAATTCATATATATTCATTTTGGAATTAACGTGTCATCAATGCAGGGGGAGTAAGCATTTTACATTTGAATCATTATTTTTGATTATTATTTATGTTGGTTTGTCATCACCAAAAAGGGGGAGAATGTTGAATATTGGACTCCCCGGATTTGGTTTTGATGATGAGCAAACATAAATAATCCATGAACTAACAATTTGTGAGCGCAGTATTGGAGATCATCGCCAAATTCACGAGAACCTTCAAAGCGACATCTCAACACTTCTCAAAGCTTCGTTGAAGCTCTTGCGCCGTTTTGGAAGTTATGAAGAATCAATCGAAGCTCTCGAAGACCGTTTATTAAGGTTTTATTTATAGTCTTTTAAGCTTCGATCAATAGAATGTTAAGCCTTGAGTATATCTTACGTTTCTATCTTCATAACGCTCATATCGTAGCTCTAGGATCTTAGTACAAGTTCATTCTAACTTCCTCGAAGCGTCGCGCTTCGATTCGGACTTGTTTGTGCATGTTAGTTGGTACAAGAAGAAGTACTGACCGACTAGATGGTGATCTAGTCGGTCAGCAACTCTTCTTGGACCGACTAGTTTGATTCCTTAACTTCTTGGACTTTACTGTTTACAGTTAGTCGGTCTACGTTGACTCACCGACCGACTAGTTTGTGAACTAGTCGATCAGTGATGCTTCTTTGACCGACTAGTTGTGACTTACTGTTCATGCTAAATTTCTCCTAAGCTACTGTTTATCGTTAGTCGGTCTAAGAACGTTTGGTGACCGACTAGTTGACAATCTAGTCGGTCAACTTTTGTTCTTGGACCGACTAAGTCAATTTGTATTCAGACTATTTCATTTTGCCTCTTAGTCGGTCTACGTTCATTGACTGACCGACTAGTTGTGAAACTAGTCGGTCAGAAAGTCTTCTTGGACCGACTAGATTTCTAGGTCTGAAATTCTATCCCTTCTCAGTTCCTCACTTAGTCGGTCCATGTTGTTTGACTGACCGACTAGTTGATGAACTAGTCGGTCAGTGATTGTTCTTTGACCGACTAATTGCCCCAGATTTCTATCCGTTGAAAATTGACCTAACTTGTTTTTATGGGATCCTATAAATACGAACCTAGGTCATTTCTATCTAGGTTAGAGCTGCCATTAAGAGATCCATTGAGAAAGAAAGAGATAGCTATTCTCACTCATTTCAACAGCTCTCTTCCTCACAAGAAACCCATTCTCTCACATTCTAGATCTAGATCCATCTTGAGAGAAGCTTGTTCTTGGTGAGCCCTTCAAGCTCTAGCTTGAATCAAGTCTCCAAATCTCTCCTAGGCACCTATTGCTCGTCATTTCCTTGGTGCTAGGACTTGGTGACTTCATCTTCCTCAAATCCTTCCTTTCACCTATTTTGGTAAGAAAAACTCAAGGTATAGGATTTTGTGGTAAGTTTGCTTATTTCAATATAAACTCATTTATATTGCTTGTTGATTCTCTCGGTTGTGAGAGAAGGTTGTGATCCCGGGTTGTGGGATTCACTATTGCCATTGTTGTATGATTTGATATTGTGAAGGTTTTTCACAAGATTTTCATAGTGGAAATCTTAGGTTAGCGTTTCTAACCTAAGTATCCGGAGGGGATCCGGGTGGTTGGGACGTAGGATCACCAGGAACAAGTCGGGGAGACTTGGGTGGATCCGAACCCATTAACATCATTTGTTTGCATTGTTAATTTTGTTGTTGTCATTCAATTTATGCTTCCGCAAATTGATTTGGTAGTTGTTTGCACAATAATTTGGAATTATACTCCTTGTTATTTTTAAAGTACTATTCACCCCCCCTTTAGTACTTGTGCAGTAGCTTGTAGGGCATTACACCATCCCCTTGCCACCAATGACTCTTGTCGGACGTAAGTCGAGTGGCCATTCCCTCACTAACGAACGCCCTTGGTCAGACGTAAGTCAAGTGGCCATCCCCTCACTACCGAACAACCCTCATCAGACGTAAGTTAAGGGGCCATTCCCTCTCCACTGAACGACCTTCGTATGACGTAAGTCGAAGGGCCATCCCATCACAACCAAACGACTCTCATCGGACGTAAGTCGAGGGGCCATTCCCTCGCCACCGAATGACCTTTGTCGAACGTAAGTTGAGGGGTCATCCTCTCGCCATCGAACGACTCGTTAGAAGCAGATCGAGCGAGCACTCCCCTCGCTGCTTAACGTTTCTCGACAAATGAGGGATTACTCCCTTCGTCGTTGAGAGAAACATTTTGCAAACTGCTCACTCATTGCATTTGTCATATGCAAAGTCCGACTTGTTGAAAGGGGCCAACCAGTGATAGGATGCTTATGATCCTTTAATGACAAGATATTTCATGACAATAAGTACAAGTTTTCACTAGAAATTTAAATTTTTCTTGCTTTTTACAAAAGGATGATACACCCTAATACAATCAAAAGGGTTGAAGGGGCCGTTGAATCTTAAGGCGAATTTTTGGGAAGCACAATTTTCCATGTTCCTCCAGCCGAAATGTGTTTCCCTAATCCCTAGAATGCACAACTTCAGTAGCCTCATCCGTCGAAATGACGACTTCCTCAATCAAGTTGGCAGCTCCCCCCTGTTGAAACATGGTCAACCTCATTTAACAGGCTTTCAGGTTCTTCATCATCTAATGGCATGGGTAGCCGATCGAAGTCGATCTCTAAGGCAGGAAACATCCGCTTTACCTCATGTCGTTACTGCTCGAAGCCCACCCTGTATAATTTGTCCAAATCGCATATTCTGTCTTTGTATTCTTGGACAGCTCTCTCAGCGATCTCCTTTATGTCAGGATCCCATATGTTGACAAGTTACTGAGCATGAGTGTAATGGCCTGTATTTTTCAATACCTTTAATTACGTATTTAACGTATTTTCATTTTTAAAAAGCATTTTATAGTGGTTAATCAGGAGTTTTGAGTGATTTCAAAATTTCTTACAAAAAAAATATTTTGAAGTATCAAACTAGTTAAGGTGTATTTTAGTAAGTTCAGTTTTCATCAAATGCCTCTAAACAATTTTAAAATAATTTATTTTCAATTTTTACCGTTTTAGTTGAATGAATTAATTTTCTATATAAACATCATCAAAACGTTTTCAAACTTCTAGAGTATCATTCTATGATCATTTAGGGCTCCCCATATTAATTTCGTAATTTTCTGAAGTCAAATCAATAGAGAGCCCACAAACATGCATCTTAAATGTTTTGGCCTAAAACTCGTATCTCCGAAACCCTGTCGTATTAGTGATCCTCGCAAAGATACGATCCCGTGGCTATGTTTTCGTAATTTTTCGGACACGCTTGGTTCCAGGGGCACAATCGTAATTTCATAATTACATTCGTTAATTACCTTCACTAATTACTTTTTAACTTAACTAAATTAACCTAAACAACAATTACCCTAACCATGTCCAAAACGTGGGAGGGGACACGTTTAACTTGTCTTAGTTTAGTCAAAAAGCTAAACCTAATGACATTTAATATCTACCTAATCTCTTAAATAAGGTTGACTAACCTAAGTAATTATTAATTTAAATATTATAAATAACCCTCCCATAACCCATATCCTTCAAATTAATCAAGGCTTCCTCTTTCGCTCTCTCTCGTTCATTTTACCAAGCCCGTCACACACACCCGCTAAGCCCGAACCCACGGCAAAACATCTCCCCTTCATCTTCGACCCAAGCCCGAACCTACCCCCGACTCGTTCCCTTCACCCTAAGATCACCGCCGGCGAGCCACACACCCCTCCCCTCGTCACCTCACCGGAGAGTGCCACCGTACGCTCGCCCTGCCTCTGAGGCACCTCAGCCGCCCGTTGTCGACACCCAGCCCCGCCACCGCTGCAGTCGACGCCGTGCGACTCGCCCGGTGCCTCCCCTGTGACCACGAAGCCCCCCGTCGCTGCCTCAACCCCTCGTACCGCTCTCTGCCTTCGCCCACCGCTCCGAGCTTCTGCCGCTTCCCCCGACACCTCGTCGCCGCCTCTTGCCACCGCTGCCGCCTACCCGCACTCCGCCACCGTCCGACCGCCCGCACAGCCCCCGGCCCATGCAGCGTACCAAGAGGAGAACAGTAAGGGTTTTTATATAAAACATTTTTTTAAAATATATACGCGTATATACGTATATCTGTATTTATAATAAGGATTTATTGGTCTAAAATTAATAGTATATAATAAAAGCCTCAGAAAAATACAAGGCCAGCTCCAGAAAATCAGAAATGACGTTCTGGATCCATTGGCTCTAGTTTCATCTAGGGCTATTGACGAACAGAATGTTTGACGAACTACACGTGAACAAGCTCAGTACATGTTCATTTACGTTCGTTTCAAGAAGCTTAATGAACAAGCTTGAACAGATTTTTAGAGTTCGGTTAGAAAACGAACAGAGCTTGAACATAACTGTGTTCGTTCATTTAAGTTCATGAACAAGCTCGTTAAGTGTTCGTGAATGAACATGTATCGAAAATAGTAAATTTAGACAAATACTGTATTTTTCACTATGCTTGGAATAGATGCTTGTAATGGGATGTATGGAGCTATTATGTTGGATTTATTTGTTTTTGTCCTGCAAATATCTAATCCTTTTATTTAATTGATTTAGTCATTGGCAATTATGTTTAAATATTATTATTCCTGATTAAAAACTGACGTTCGTTTGTTTGATTGAAAATCTGCGCATGGACAAGATTGATTGTGTGTTTACAAACATGTTTACGAACAAGCTCGATAAGTCTTGTTAACGAACAGAACGTTCGATTAATTACTCGTGAACAAGCTCGATAAATGTTCGTTTACGTTCGTTCGATAAGCTTAACGAACAAGCTTGAACATGTTTTTAGAGCTCGGTTAGTAAACGAACAGAGCTTGAACATGGATTTTGTTCATGAACAAAACCAAGCTCCATATTCAAGCTCATTCAAGCTCGTTCAAGTTCATTCGTCAACAGCCCTAGTTTCATCTCAATCAGACACTTAGTTTTTCCACAATGATTTTTTAAGTCTAAAACTTAAATACGTCATTTCACTTTAAAATCCATAACTTGTTATTTTCACGTAAACTGATAAGCGAGAAAAATATATGTTGTAGCACTCTTCGAGACGGTCGTTTTGAAAGCACACTTGCAACTATTCGATTTGTATAGCATCCAGAATAAATTGTTGAATAATTACGTTTCCTAAGTAAAATTAGTTTTTAAATTGATTTTTGAGCTTTTAAAAATTATAAAAATTAACAGAAGCTTCTGAAAAATATTTTCTCTTGCAGTAAAATTATTTTCTTCATATCTAACCTATATAAAAATTTAGAACGATTTTCGACAACGTTTCAATCCGTTTAAAAATAAAAACGATCAAGTTAAATAGATCGAAAAGAGTGTATTCTTTTACCGATTGTTTCTTGTGATTGCAGGTATTAATTCTCGTGCACCAGCTTGCTTGAAAGCACTACATCTAGTCCCGGCTCACTACCATCACCTCGGAACTAGTAAGTCGCAATGAATTCTAGATTTAGAAAATTAGATAGTGTACTCGTACGAACTTTTAAACCAACATTTTTTGTGTTCCTTGTTCGTTGGACTTGTCTTTATCCTAAATTTCTTAGCATCCATTTTGCTTTACTTTCTGGCTTTCAAAAAATAAGTTTCTTTAATCTTTCATCCCATGTAAACTCATATTCACTCTTGTTCGCTCTTGTCCACCATGTTCTAACACTTATCATTTGAAAACTGTGCATGGACAATTGCTCATAGACACATCACCTGCTGCATGCCATTATTACTCAGTGAATTCTAATGAATTATCGTATGGAATACCATGTGTGGAACATCTTGTGATACATCTTGTGGAATGTTATGGAATATCTCGTGTAATGTCTTGTGGAATATCTCGTGAAATGTCTAAATGAATATCTCGTAAGAAAAATGTAATCGATACACACTACACTGGGGTTTGGGGTAACTCATTGTAGAGAAAGTGTGGGAGCTATGACCGGAGTCACTCTCTCTTGTCTCATCTCGTCTCCTTTTTCAAAGTATGTTGTGGTTGACGCCCGGGATTTGCTCCCCGTGGAGGTGACCCATTGTTGCATATCATACTCTCCTACGTGAGTCACCTCACATAGTTTAGTTAATTACTGCCAACACCAAAATAACTATTGATTGCACGTCTTATTGAGTACTTTGCATGTTTATTACCGTTATAGTTCATGCCTGCTAGTCTCACCATTGCTATCACCATGAATTCTCTTACACGTTACTCGTTGACTTGCACGGTCACCTTTACTTTATGCATTACATGCACTTTACTTACCACACCTGTGCAGTCACCAGTACTTTTCTTTCGCATTTATAGCTACAGTGGTAGCATTTTAACTTGCTTAGCCCGCTTTACACTTGCACTACCACAGTACAATTTGTTCTCTTCTTTCAGTTCGGTTTACCTTTACTACTCAGTTATGTACAGTTGTTGCTCAGTACTTTACTTTTCACTCTAGTTTGCTTGTACGTAGTTACTTTTTATCATACTTGTACACAGCTTCTTTTCTATATTTAGAACTGTTGTAACTTACATACGGTTCCATCTTCGTGGCACCTCAGACGCCGCACAGGTTGACTTAGGCACTCCTGAGTTCGCAGAGCCGTAGCTCGATCCTGAGACTGCCGAATTTTATATTTGGAGTGTATGTGTGATGTACTTTCTATGTATTTCCTTTCCGCTTTACTGTTCATGTATTTGGTGAGAGAGTGCTGCTTGTTGTTGTGCTTTAAATTTGGACTGTAATAATATACGCTGGCTTGAGTATTATGGTACGTCTCTGCATTATGGCTATATTGGTTTCACTGGTTAACTGCAGACATGCGAATAAATCAAATAAGTAACGGGCCCCCGAGAGCGGGTCGTTACAAGTTTGGTGGCCTATGTAGGTTCGTGCTAACTACCTCGTGAAAAATATAGCAAGATCAGGATGTACTATATATAATACTCAACGAAGCTCACAAATTTTCTATGTATGCAGGTGTGACATTCAAAATGATGGACGGAAACACCTCTGGGAGTCCCAACGGAACTGACCTATTTGGATCTAGCAACCAGACCAGCAACGGACCACCTCCCACTGCGTATCAAATTTCTGATATCGCATTGCGAGAGCTGGTTCAAGCTATACGAGGAGAGCACAAGCACGAAGGAGGAATACAACAATTTCGGTCACTTTTCCCAAAGACCTGGAATGGCGTGGATGGTCCTCTAAAGGTCGAAGAATGGCTGCAAAGCACCGATGATGATTTGAGAGCCGCTCAGATCGCAGAATATGCATGGGTGGACACTGCCAAGTCCCAACTGACTGATGGAGCTAGAATCTGGTGGAGTTCCGCTGAATGTCGCCTGTAACGACCAATCGACTGGGTGACGTTCACTGAACACTTTAACACCCAGTACTTCTCACCCGAAGCTCAGATGGAACATCAAGCTCAGTTCGTCGGGTTGAAGCAAGGTTCCATGTCAGTGGAATAGTATGATGTCCAATTCACAATGCTTAGCCGTTTTGCTCCCGGGATGGTTGCCACCCCTCTGACCCGAGCTCAATGCTTCAAGCAAGGGCTAAACATAGATATTCGATGAAGCTTGGTCGGACGCCTACTCTGTACCCATACTGAGGTCCTCGCTGCAGCTCACGAGTACGAGTTCATGGAAAGAGAAGAGAAGCGAGAGCAAGCTTTAGCTGCCCCTCCCCGAAGGCTGCCACCTCCTACATCCACTGCTGGATCCAGTTATCGACCTCCATCCCATTTGCATTGCCCAGTCCAGCAGACTCAATTCAAGAGGCCAGCATCGTAGTAACATTGAGAGTGCTTCTACTGTGGTAAAACTGGACACATCAAAGCAGAATGTCGATTGTACATGAACCTTTGCTTGATCTGTGGATCCAAGGACCATAGAGCAAGGGATAACCGAAAAGATAGATATAGAGATGATGTTGATGCCCCTACAAGGAATGCTCCAGAACGACCACCACTTCCCCCTCAACAGAAGGTGTTCCAACAAGCGCAACAACCAGCCCATCACCGAGACGACAATCCTACACCATGATCGCAGAAGATGTCGAAGCCATCAACCAGGCGATTGAAGGTATGAGTTAATGCTTTTAATATTATACTCGTTCATTTGCAATACCATTATATTATCGTAATTTTGGCTACTTGAAAAATCAAGATAGCTATTATGATAATACTAGTCTTGAGATTAGCTATAGAAGCTATGGTGATGTCTATAATATATATTCATACATAACATCTCTTGTTTTCTTGATGCTATGATATCACATTATATTTCATGTTATTTACAACCTGATTTATTAGATCACTATCATTTTATCATTTTATTTGTTTGAGCTTCTTCATAACATCTATTGTCTAGTTCAAGAAATTCCAAGGACGGAATTATTTTAAGGAGTGTAGGATTAACGGCCTGTATTTTTCAATACCCTTAATTACGTATTTAACGTATTTTCATTTTAAAAAATATTGTATAGTGGTTAATCATGAGTTTTGAGTGATTTCAAAATTTCTTACAAAAAATATTTTGAAGAATCAAACTAGTTATGGTGTATTTTAGTAAGTTCAGGTTTCATCAAATGCCTTTAAACAAATTTATAATAATTCATTTTCAATTTTTACAGTTTTAGCTGAATGAATTAACTTTCTATATAAACATCATCAAAACGTTTTCAAACTTCTACAGTATCATTCTATGATCGTTTAGGGATCCCCATATTAATTTCATAATTTTCTGAAGTCAAATCAATAGAGAACCCACAAACATGCATCTTAAATGTTTTGGCCTAAAACTCGTATCTCCGAAACCCTGAAACGAACTTCGTATTCACGATCCTCGCGACGATACGATCCCGTGGCTATGTTTTCGTAATTTTTCGGACACGCTTGGTTCCAGGGGCAAAATCGTAATTTCATAATTACATTCGTTAATTACCTTCACTAATTACTTTTTAACTTAACTAAATTAACCTAAACAATAATTACCCTAACCATGTCCAAAACATGGGAGGGGACACGTTTAACCTGTCTTGGTTTAGTCAAAAAGCTAAACCTAATGACATTTAATATCTACCTAATCTCTTAAATAAGGTTGACTAACCTAAGTAATTATTATAAATAACCCTCCCCTAACCCATCTCCTTCAAATTAATCCAGGCTTTCTCTTTCGCTCTCTCTCGTTCATTTTCCCAAGCCCGTCACACACACCCGCTAAGCCCGAACCCACGTCAAAACATCTCCCCTTCATCTTCGACCCAAGCCCGAACCCAACCCGACTCGTTCCCTTCGCCCCTAAGATCGCCGCTAGCAAGCCACACACCCCTCCCCTCATCACCTCGCTGGAGAGCGCCACCGTACGCTCGCCCTGCCTCCGAGGCACCTCCGCCGCCCGTTGTCGACACCCAGCCCCGCCACCGCTGCAGTCGACGCCGTGCGACTCGCTTAGCGCCTCCCCCGCTACCACGAAGCCCCACGCCGCTGCCTCACCCCCTCGCACCACTCTTCGCCTTCGCCCACCGCTCCGAGCTTCCTCCGCTGCCCCCGACACCTCGCCGCCGCCGCTCGCCGCCGCCGCCGCCTGCCCGCACTCCGCCACCGTCCGACCGCACGCACAGCCCCCTTGCCCATGCAGCGTACGAAGAGGAGAACAGTAATGGTGTTTATATAAAACGTATTTTTTAAAATATATACGTGTATATACGTATTTATGTATTTATAATAAGGATTTATTGGTCTAAAATTAATAGTAAATAATATAAGCCTCAGAAAAATACAAGTCCAGCTTCAGAAAATCAGAAATAACGTTCTGGATCCATTGGCTCTAGTTTCATCTCAATCAGATACTTAGTTTTTCCACAATGAATTTTTAAGTCTGAACCTTAAATACATCATTTTCACTTTAAAATCCATAACTTGTTAGTTTCACGTAAACTGATAAGTGAGAAAAATATATGTTGTAGCACTCTTCGAGACGGTCGTTTTGACAGCTCACTTGCAACTTTTCGATTAGTATTGCATCCAGAATAAATTGTTGACTAATTACGTTACCTAATTAAAATTAGTTTTTAAATAGATTTTTGAGCTTTTAAAAATTATAAAAATTAACAGAAGCTTCTGAAAAATATTCTCTTGCAGTAAAATTAATTTCTTCATATCTAGCCTATATAAAAATTTACAACGATTTTCGACAATGTTTCAATCTGTTTAAAAATAAAAACAATCAAGTTAAATAGATAGAAAAGAGTGTATTCTTTTACCGATTGTTTCTTATGATTGCAGGTATCAATTCTCGTGTACCGGCGTGCTTGAAAGCACTAGATCTAGTCTCGGCTCACTACCATAACCTCGGAACTGGTAAGTCACAATGAAATCTAGATTTAGAAAATTAGATAGTGTACTCTTACGAACTTTTAAACCAACATTTTTTGTGTTCCAAGTTTATTAGACTTGTCTTTATCCTCAAATTTCTTAGCATCCGTTTTGCTTTACTTTCTAGTTTTCAACAAATAATTTTCTTTAATCTTTCATCGCATGTAAACTCATATTCACTCTTGTTCGCTCTTGTCCACCATGGTCTAACACTTATCATTTGAAAACTGTGCATGGACGATTGCTCATAGACACATCACCTGCTTCATGCCATTATTACTCAGTGAATGCTAATGAATTATCGTATGGAATACTATGTGTGGAACATCTTGTGATACATATTTTGGAATGTTATGTAGAATATCTCGTGGAATGTCTTGTGGAATATCTCGTGGAATATCTCGTGAAATGTTTAAAGGAATATCTCGTAAGAAAAATGTAATCGATACGCACTACACTGGGGTTTGGGGTAACTTATTGTAGAGAAAGTGTGGGAGCTATGACCGGAGTCACTCTCTCATCTCGTCTCGTCTCGTTTTTCAAAGTATGTTGTGGTTGACGCCCGGGATTTGCTCCCCGTGGCATGGAGGTGACCCATGGTTGCATATGATACTTTCCTACGTGAGTCACATCATATAGTTTAGTTAATTACTGCCAACACCAAAATAACTATTAATTGCACGTCTTATTCAGTATTTTGCATGTTTACTATCGTTATAGTTCATGCCTGCTAGTCTCACTATTGCTATCACCATGATTGCTCTTACACGTTACTCGTTGACTTGCACAGTCACCTTTACTTTATGCATTACATGCACTTTACTTACCACACATGTGCAGTCACCGGTACTTTACTTTCGCACTTATAGTTACATCGGTAGCATGTTTCACTTGCTTAGCCTGCTTTACACTTGCACTACCACAGTACAGTTCGTTCTCTTCTTTCAGTTCGGTTTACCTTTACTACTCAGTTATGTACAGTTGTTGCTCGGTACTTTACTTTTCACTCTGGTTTACTTGTACGTAGTTACTTTTTGTCATACTTGTGCACAGCTTCTTTTCTATATTTAGAATTGTTTTGACTTACCTTCGGTTCCATATTCGTGGCACCGCAGACACCGCACAGGTTGACTTAGGCACTTTTGAGTTCGCGAGCCGTAGCTCGATCCTGAGACTGCCGACTTTTATATTTGAAGTGTATGTGTGATGTACTTTCTATGTATTTCCTTTCCACTTTACTTTTCATGTATTTGGTGAGAGAGTGCTGCTTGTTGTTGTACTTTAAATTTGGACTGTAATAATGTACGCTGGCTTGAGTATTATGGTACATCTCTGCATCGTGGCTATATTGATTTCACTGGTTAACTACAGACCTGTGAATAAATCAAATAAGTAACGGGTACCCGAGAGCGGGTCGTTACAATGAGGCTTGGTTTCTTCTGTCTCCCACCCACTCTTTTCCTCGAGTAATTGTTCCTCGGCCCGTTCCCTCAGGGAAATCTCTTCTTGTAGCCGACCTTTAGCTTCCTTCCTTAGTGAAGCTTCCTCGAACAATTGTTGTTCGGTCTCCATTTTAAGGGCAGCCTCCCTCGAACGAGCCTCGGCTAGCTCTCACTCAACTTCTTTCACCCTAGATTTGAGTATGGATTTTTGAAGCTTCCATCACTGCAGCTTTGCTCTTGCCTGCTCGACGGCCTTTTCGGTGGATTCCACTTGCCTCATTCTATGGGCCAAATTGGTCTTATAGTTATCCACCACCGGAGGACGCCGACGTAGTTCAGCGGCAGCCAAAACTACCTATAAAACGATCAAGGAAGTTAACTCTGATACCTGACTTTGAATCGAAAGTAAAGGAGATTATTCACCTGGAGATTTTGTTAAACCATGAATGCGGCTAGCCTCTCATGGTCGACTCTTTCCAATATGGCCATATTCCAGGGATGGGTCGAGTTCTCGACGAGCCGAGAGACGGTCCAACAACAGAGGAAGGCCGATTCGCCCCTTTCCACTGGGAAAGATGGTCATGGAACATTCGACCAGAGCCTGAGGTAACCTATCTTCCAAAAAGATCGACATAAACTTCGGAGGAATGTCCTCTGCCAATGGCTCTTGAGGAAGTAGACCACCTAGTGCCATGAATCCTCATAGAAACACGGTTCTTGAGAGGGAGTCGAACCCCTCGAGGGTTCCTTTAAGGAGGGGGACCAAGATCGTTTGAGGACCACAGTCGAAACAGTGGCAACATTCGCATCGGATGAACCTGAACCTGTAACCACGAGCCATCTCCTTTGTTTCTTTGTCTAGATCTCAGTCTTACCGACTTCGAGCATGGGTTATTTCCTTCTCCTTTTTAGCGGTTGGGGGACTTCTTGAGCCACCAGGGATAAACTTTCGGCAGCCTTGGTTGGTTCATCCTCCAAAAGAGTCATCTAATGGGGAGGCGAATCTTCTTCAACCTATCAAAGGGAAGCTTGAAGCGCTTCTTGTACATCCGATTCAACCAGATATTCTTGTCTGATCATATCTGCAAAGAAGAAAGGAATTTTCAGAAGAAGAAAATCAGGCTAATGGTGGAAAAAAGATTCGACCTTTTGCCCAGATGGTTTTAAGCAACATCTCGTCGACAGAACCTTTTACGTTGATCTACTTCCTTCCGGCAACCATGACAAAAGAGCAAAATCCTTTTTTCTTCTTCAGAAAGGGATTTTTCTTCATTTATTACGAGCTCAAGATTTCCCCACTGAGTAAGAAAGCTTTCCACGACTGGGAATACCACGTACACAAATTATTCCTTCCACTTCGAATTGGGGCTAGGAAGATCTTTAAACAGTTTTCTGTCTCTCCGAGCGGTGATCACAAACCAACCAGAGGACAGGGGAAGGGACAATATGAAGAAGTAGTTGAACAATCTCATGGATGGTTCATCACCATTCAACATACACAATACAATGAAGCTAACCAGAATACCCACAGAATTAGGCATTAGCTGACAGAGGGAAAAACCTAATGTGTTCAACACAGAAAGCATGAAGGGGTGCATGTGAAATCGGATCCCATGATGAAAGGCTTTAACGTACACCCCCACCTCGCAATCACCAAGGAAGCAGATATTTTCCTCCGCCAGCGGTAATCGAACCTGATAAATGCGACGTACAAGGGATTTGATCGACTATTACTCAAGAAGCTTGGTCGGAGACTACATCTGGAACCCTTGCCACCTTGAGGAACAGAGGTCGAAGGCCCAACGGAGTTACGATCCACTGAAGAAGAATCCTTGGCTGAAATCTTCGAAGATGAAGCTCTGTTCCAAATGCCTGAAACGTTAAAATTTGCCTCTTCTATTTTCCTTATTAAATCAAAGAAACATCCCGAAGTGATCAAGACCGACCCTCTCATCGAAGGACACGTGTCGAAGATCCATGTACACGTCTGTATCCTGACCTTTGAGCTGACCCAACGGCCAAATAAAAGGAATAGACGGTGTTGGCACTTAAACTCAAAAACTCTTGCCTCGACTGCTGTGTCCAATTAATGAGGTATCGCATCACTCGACCTCAGCCGACAAATTGTAACGTCCGCTTTCCAACCGTACGTGTTTCCTGCGTGCACGTGCTTTATCGTGCATGTATTCTTTTTGGCTATTCCTGAGCTCCGGCATATGCGATGCGATATGCCGTTACGATTGTTTGAGAGTGTAGAATTTTATAGTAATTTTTGGGAACGTCTTTTCACGGCTCGTTTTCTCGCAAAACGATTTTGAAAGATAGGGGCGTTTTAGTCATTTGACTCAAAACGCCGTTCCCAATTTTACGTAAATTCTCGGTAGGCGTCACACACGATCGGGCTCCGTAGATCTGTGTGTCTCGTCTCCACGATCGCCCCGGTATTTTCGGATAAATTTTCTGACGCCCGGATTGAGAGGTATCGCGCGGAGAAACCTGGACCGTTGATCTTTGGCCCTAATCACTTGAGTTTCAAAGTTTAAACCTGATCTTAGCAACCCCTTATCTGCCTCATGCGTATCATGGGGTTATTATTCTGTTCTCTGATTATACCCATCTTTTCTACAGTTTGCACTCTTCCTATCTCTCTACCCCTTCCCAAATGTGTATAATCCTATTGCTATTTATCTTTCAAAACTTTATAAATCCTTATTATTATTAAACCCTAACCCTAGACAAAATCACGTGAACCCTAGGGCACCTATCTTTCTCAGCCGACGGCCCTAACAATTCCTCTCTCTCCCGTTGCTCTCTCTCTCTTCCCTCGCATCTCACCCTCTCTCGCGCCTGAGCCCCCACCGTCGCCGCCCCTAACTCCGGCCAACCAACCGCCGCCTCAGCCTCCTGAAGCAACCGCCGGTGGTGCCACCACGCCGCAGCAACGCAGTAACGGCCGACGGCAGCTGCTGCGACATCCGCAAGGCTGCCAGTCGCCGCCCCCGACTCCCCGAGCCGCCGTCACTCCGACCCCGACCACCGGAGGCCCTGCACGGCGCTGCCCTAGGCCGCTACAGCCGCCGACAACCGTTTTCCGCGTGCACCGTCGCAGAACAGCCCCACACCAGACCGGCGGCCACCCTCTCGACCTCCGAGACCCCCTGCACCGCTGCCGTTCGTCTTCTTCGCCTTCACCTGCAACCATCGGGGAAGAACATAGAGGTTAATCTTATTAACAGTTAGGGTTTGTTCCTCTAATTGTTTTAAGGTACTAGAAATGTTGTTGGACGTAAATCCTGTTAGGGTTAGTATTAGATCAAGTTTTACTGCAAGTTTTTTTAGTGAATCTGTTAGAGATAATGTGAGTTCTCTTTCCATATGAACAGAAATTGTATATGGGATCTAGGTGTTATAAAATCAGTATATATGTTATTAAGATATGTTAGTTTGCAATGTATTATACGTTGTAGGTTACTTCAGTTTGTTAGTAACTAGTTACAAGAGGAGTGAACAGTAAGCTACGATTCGTTTATTAGAAATAGCATTGTCTGTACCCTATACCCTATGTCAGCTTATGAATAAATGGAAATGTGAGATTCACTAGTGAAGAGTAAATGTTAGGATATATTATTTCAACACATTCCTCTGATTTATAATGTTTAATATTACATATATGTATTTTTACAAACAAGTTGGCAGATTTTATACATACATCTTATGTTAAACGAATATGAAACACTATAAAGTTTATATTAGGTGTTAACATCAGGCTTATAAGTATTTGAGTGAGCATAATTATATATGTTTATATGTAATAATGTATAATAACAGATGGAAGTGTACTAAGTGGATTTAATTCTTATAGTTTAATATCGCGAATTTAATGATGCAGAAAAACGTGACTTTCGCTTCTATCACCAAGGACCAGTGACGGGACGCTCTTGGAACAGAGGTGATGCGATCCGTTGCCGTTCCCAGATCCGATGACAGACCTACGTGTTGACGTCATACTAGGTTAGTCCCCTAACTCGTAGCGAAACCCACACTGTAGCAAACTGAACCTTAACTAAAACTGGACAACAATAATTAAATTTACTTTTCTGCACCAGTAAAACATTGCTCACCGTAGAAATCGACCATCGGACAAAATTTCTGTGCATATAGGGTAGTGGTCGATCTAGGCTGATAAAACATCAAATTGTGACTTTGACAATTAGGGTAGCCCCGACAACCTAGAAATGAACCTAAATAGGATTATTGAAAAACGCGACCTGCCACCGTCGCCATGACCTGTTTCAGACGGACTTCCGCGGACGCGACGACTGGACGAGACGCCCTGGACAGACGACACCCTCGCCACCGCAGGCAAGTGTACCCACTTGCGTTTTTCACCGTGCTTTGGTCTTAGATTACTAGAACTGTTAGACTGTGAATGTATAGAACCGGACGTGAAATGATAACGTCTGGGACGCCCCTGACGACTTAGACTTGACGACAAAGTCTAAGCTCGACAAACAACAACTTTTGACACCGTAGGGCTATCTTGTGTGTGCGTGCGTGTGGACACCCTAGAATAACAATTCCGTACACTTGTCATGTCTCGTCCCTGTTACACAAAAAGCCTTCGGGCGTTTCGGATGCTTTCCTTGCGGAAGTGATCCCTGTTATACAAAAAGCCTTCGGGCGTTTCGGATGCTTTCCTTGCGGAAGTGATCCCTGTTATACAAAAAGCCTTCGGGTGTTTCGGCTGCTTTCCTTACGGAAGTGATCCCTGTTATACAAAAAGCCTTCGGGCTTTTCGGCTGCTTTCCTTGCGGAAGTGATCCCTGTTATACAAAAAGCCTTCGGGCATTTCGGATGCTTTCCTTGCGGAAGTGATCCATGTTATACAAAAAGCCTTCGGGCGTTTCGGATGCTTTCCTTGCGGAAGTGATCCCTGTTATACAAAAAGCCTTCGGGCGTTTTGGATGCTTCCCTAGCGGAAGTGATCCCTGTACTTCTTGTCCTGAGTTCCTGGGTTGGGGTAGGGTTGAGCGTGCGCACGGCAAGAGGGTCTGATCCCCCTCGAACCGTAAGGCGTGAACCCTTCGTGTCACACTTGTCTTGTCTTGTCCCGTCCTGTTTGTCCTGTTTTGTCCCGCCACGTCCCGACTTATCTTGACACCTGTAGGTTAGTCCCCGTAGTTGGTAGCACACGCTACGACTACTACTTGTCCCGTTTTACTTTCCTGCTACGTTACTTCCTGTTGTGTTACCCTGTTATAACCACAGCATGCTAATCAACCAGTAAACTGTTGTGTAAAAGAACCTCAGCATGTTAATCAACCAGTTTAAGGTTCGGTGCACTTGCAGTAAAGTCTAACCCTTCTTGTAGACTTTACCTGACGTACAGTTCCATTTTCTTGGGTGCTGTACGTCAGGTGCTCAGCCAGAGTTCGTGGACGAGGCAGACGCACTGGAGCACGAGGGGCCGAGGACGTCGACCCAGAGTACGGGCCCGACGAGGACCAGACCTAGAGGTCTTTTTAGTCGCCACTTTCAGAGGTTACTGCTTTTAGGTTTGTTTTTTTTAAAAACTTTTATTGCCATGTTTAGGCTTCTTTTTAGACTTGCACTCGCTGGATATTAGAACTCTAATGAATGCCTTTTTCCTTTCTGTATTTCCTATTGTTCCGAATTTTATGAATGCAAGAACCTGAAAGTTTTAAAATGGTACCCCTACAGACGCTTATTGGGTCCGAGCTTCCCAGCTCTGGCCTAAGCGGGCCTCGTCATGTTTCGCTTCCGTCGTTTTGGGAAGCGGGGCGTGACAGGTTTTAGTGATGGCCCATGCAGGTCATGCAAGGTTCGGAACAATAAGAGTACCGCATTCATTTAATATCCATGTACAAGTCTAAATTAGGTTTTCCCAGTCTTAGGTGGTAGGAAGACATAAATAGACGCCCAGGTTGATAGTCTGACGCCTTGGTTAAGATCGAGTCTTCATCGTCCCAGACTACTTTAGCATCTCCATTTGACTCCGATCGTGCTAGAATTTCTAGAGTCCTTCTCTTTTTGTCTTTCGCTCGGATCCATCGACTTCGGGCCCAGCAGGATATAATCTTGATTCTCTTAGGAACCTTCCCTTTAGATCCTGATTATAGTCTAGCTCATTAGGAAGTCTTAGAGCTGAGTTATCCTAATCTTTAGACGACCCGATAATTAGGACCCCTGACTTCTACCGTCTCTCTGATCATTACACCTCTGTGTTATCGATCGTAGGGTCCCATCGTAGCCCTTGCATCTTATCCTATGTGTAACCAACGTGAGATCATTTTCCTTTCTTCCGATTCCCGTGATCGTTTTCGGACGATTATCGTTGATCCTTCGAATCCCTTCCTTGGCCTATTCTGCTTCCCCTAAAAGTATTTTCGAAATTTATTATTAAGTTTTTCGCTCAGCTTAATTTCTTTGAAAACCCCTACATTATATATATTTTAAAATTCTTTTTTTTGGTTGAGTTAAAATTCTTTCACCGATTTTAAAACCTCCTTGGTCGTAAAATTATTTTACTATCTCGTGCCTATTTTCAAACCGGTATCTTCCGTACTTCAGTTTTAAACCTTATTATCAAAATCTATAATCCAATATATATATTACTTTTCTAAACTACAAAAAAAAAATTTCTTATTCCTAACCACTTATCGTACATACTTTTAAAATATTTTCTAAACTAGAGGGAACTCCGATTATTTTATTATTATTAATATATCAGGTTTATGTTCTTCGTGACCACATTTCAAATCTTTGTTTAAACCTATCTTCATTTGCAAAACAATCGTTTCTCTTTGGGTTTAGTTTTTCCTTCTTTCTATTGTTTAGATATTAGTGCTTGTAGTTGCCCGTGTCGACTCTAGTTTAGGAGTAGGCCCTTTGGTAGGTGATGTCATTGTGGTGCGTGAGTATAGGTAGAGTATGTAGACCTGTATGAATGTGTGTTCTTTAGGATCCCGATGATTGCCTTTTTGTGTCTTGAATGTGTACTCAGTGTTAACCATGGTATGCTGGGAGTTGTCTGAATGACGATATTCATACTTTTATGAATGGTGTCATAGCAGGCAGTTCCTTAGACTCAGTTTTAGTTTTAATGAATGGTTTATCTTGACGGTATGTGACTGTATCAAAGCTTTGTTTCCTTTTAAACCAAATCTTTAAAGTTTTTGAAATTAGCTCACAAGATCACGAATCAATTATTTTTCCTCATCCATTACCACGACTCCACACGTTTTTCCAAATGTTTTAAAAATGTGTCACTGGTTTTAAGTTTCCCTTTCTCTTCTCTCTCTCTCCATTTAGAAATGTTATGTTATGATTGTTATAGTTTTGGGACTAGCTATTATTGTTGTAGGATATTGTTGCGTGTAGGCTCAGGGAGAGAAGAGATTTGTTATAGCAAAGATCAACTGATTTTGGAACAATAGGATATTGCAATAGAGTTTGTTCAGAAGATGAGAATGAACTGTCCAAGACTTATTTATGATACTGATGGGAGACAGACTCAATGGAGAATTCGGGTTGAATGAGATTATATGCGTGAAGATGAGAACTTATCAGATTTGAGGTTTAGACGAATGGCAGATAGGAGTAGCTAGGAAGGTATGGTAAGATTTAGAGTGACCATGGAATGATGAAAACATTTGAAGCATCAAGACATGATCATTAGGTTAACGTGAGAAGACTTTGGGAATAACACGACGTGTTGAGATAAATGGATGATTAGGTAGTCGGACTTAATATTGGTTGGGATTAGTTATAGTGAGTAGGATGAGATGTAATTCTGATGGATCAAATTATTTGGGGGATAAATTTGTGGGGAGATATGACAAGAATGTATTGAAGACATGTCGATTGTTGATTTGTGAAGGTATTACAAGATAGACAAAGTTTTAGCTTTGGATTGGTGGTTGACTAGAATCTCATTTTTTTGGAGATTGATTAACATTGGGAGGAGATTGAGAAATTTAAAAGATATTATTTGAGAGATGATATTTAGTGGAGTAGTCTGGTATGAGAAGATAATTATTATTCTTTTGTGAGAAACTTGGAGTTGGAAATTTGAACAGTAGTAAAGGGTCAATGGTTGAGTGTTAGGATGTGAAAATAGCCGTGGCTTTATCCAGTGAAAAGATGGATTATAATGGATTATTTGAGGAACGAAGTTGAAATTTTAGGGCTAGAGACCTTTGTGTGGAGGATGAAGTTATAGGCTTAAGTATTTATGGAATTTATGATTAGTCTTAGTGTGAGTGATTCCGAGGGCGGAATCATTTCTAAGGTGGGTAGAATGTAACGTCCGCTTTCCAACCGTACGTGTTTCCTGCGTGCACATGCTTTATCGTGCATGTATTCTTTTTGGCTATTCCTGAGCTCCGGCATATGCGATGCGATATGCCGTTACGATCGTTTGAGAGTGTAGAATTTTATAGTAATTTTTGGGAACGTCTTTTCACGGCTCGTTTTCTCGCAAAACGATTTTGAAAGATAGGGGCGTTTTAGTCATTTGACTCAAAACGCCGTTCCCAATTTTACGTAAATTCTCGGTAGGCGTCACACACGATCGGGCTCCGTAGATCTGTGCGTCTCGTCTCCACGATCGCCCCGGTATTTTCGGATAAATTTTCTGACGCCCGGATTGAGAGGTATCGCGCGGAGAAACCTGGACCGTTGATCTTTGGCCCTAATCACTTGAGTTTCAAATTTTAAACCTGATCTTAGCAACCCCTTATCTGCCTCATGCGTATCATGGGGTTATTATTCTGTTCTCTGATTATACCCATCTTTTCTACAGTTTGCACTCTTCCTATCTCTCTACCCCTTCCCAAATGTGTATAATCCTATTGCTATTTATCTTTCAAAACTTTATAAATCCTTATTATTATTAAACCCTAACCCTAGACAAAATCAAGTGAACCCTAGGGCACCTATCTTTCTCAGCCGCCGGCCCTAACAATTCCTCTCTCTCCAGTTGCTCTCTCTCTCTCTTCCCTCGCATCTCACCCTCTCTCGCGCCTGAGCCCCCACCGTCGCCGCCCCTAACTACGGCCAACCAACCGCCGCCTCAGCCTCCTGAAGCAACCGCCGGTGGTGCCACCACGCCGCAGCAACGCAGTAACGGCCGACGGCAGCTGCTGCGACATCCGCAAGGCTGCCAGTCGCCGCCCCCGACTCCCCGAGCCGCCGTCACTCCGACCCCGACCACCGGAGGCCCTGCACGCCGCTGCCCTAGGCCGCTACAGCCGTCGACAGCCGTTTTCCGTGTGCACCGTCGCAGAACAGCCCCACACCAGACCAGCGGCCACCCTCTCGACCTCTGAGACCCCCTGCACCGCTGCCGTTCGTCTTCTTCGCCTTCACCTGCAACCATCGGGGAAGAACATAGAGGTTAGTCTTATTAACAGTTAGGGTTTGTTCCTCTAATTGTTTTAAGGTACTAGAAATGTTGTTGGACGTAAATCCTGTTAGGGTTAGTATTAGATCAAGTTTTACTGCAAGTTTTTTTAGTGAATCTGTTAGAGATAATGTGAGTTCTCTTTCCATATGAACAGAAATTGTATATGGGATCTAGGTGTTATAAAATCAGTATATATGTTATTAAGATATGTTAGTTTGCAATGTATTATATGTTGTAGGTTACTTCAGTTTGTTAGTAACTAGTTACAAGAGGAGTGAACAGTAAGCTACGATTCGTTTATTAGAAATAGCATTGTCTGTACCCTATACCCTATGTCAGCTTATGAATAAATGGAAATGTGAGATTCACTAGTGAAGAGTAAATGTTAGGATATATTATTTTCAACACATTCCTCTGATTTATAATGTTTAATATTACATATATGTATTTTTACAAACAAGTTGGCAGATTTTATACATACATCTTATGTTAAACGAATATGAAACACTATAAAGTTTATATTAGGTGTTAACATCAGGCTTATAAGTATTTGAGTGAGCATAATTATATATGTTTATATGTAATAATGTATAATAACAGATGGAAGTGTACTAAGTGGATTTAATTCTTATAGTTTAATATCGCGAATTTAATGATGCAGAAAAACGTGACTTTCGCTTCTATCACCAAGGACCAGTGACGGGACGCTCTTGGAACAGAGGTGATGCGATCCGTTGCCGTTCCCAGATCCGATGACAGACCTACGTGTTGACGTCATACTAGGTTAGTCCCCTAACTCGTAGCGGAACCCACACTGTAGCAAACTGAACCTTAACTAAAACTGGACAACAATAATTAAATTTACTTTTCTGCACCAGTAAAACATTGCTCACCGTAGAAATCGACCATCGGACAAAATTTCTGTGCATATAGGGTAGTGGTCGATCTAGGCTGATAAAACATCAAATTGTGACTTTGACAATTAGGGTAGCCCCGACAACCTAGAAATGAACCTAAATAGGATTATTGAAAAACGTGACCTGACACCGTCGCCATGACCTGTTTCAGACGGACTTCCGCGGACGCGACGACTTGACGAGACGCCCTGGACAGACGACACCCTCGCCACCGCAGGCAAGTGTACCCACTTGCGTTTTTGACCGTGCTTTGGTCTTAGATTGCTAGAACTGTTAGACTGTGAATGTATAGAACCGGACGTGAAATGATAACGTCTGGGACGCCCCTGACGACTTAGACTTGACGACGAAGTCTAAGCTCGACAAACAACAACTTTTGACACCGTAGGGCTATCTTGTGTGTGCGTGCGTGTGGACACCCTAGAATAATAATTCCGTACACTTGTCATGTCTCGTCCCTGTTACACAAAAAGCCTTCGGGCGTTTCGGATGCTTTCCTTGCGGAAGTGATCCCTGTTATACAAAAAGCCTTCGGGCATTTCGGATGCTTTCCTTGCGGAAGTGATCCCTGTTATACAAAAAGCCTTCGGGCGTTTCGGCTGCTTTCCTTGCGGAAGTGATCCCTGTTATACAAAAAGCCTTCGGGCGTTTCGAATGCTTTCCTTGCGGAATTGATCCCTGTTATACAAAAAGCCTTCGGGCGTTTCGGATGCTTTCCTTGCGGAAGTGATCCCTGTTATACAAAAAGCCTTCGGGCTTTTCGGATGCTTTCCTTGCGGAAGTGATCCCTGTTATACAAAAAGCCTTCGGGCGTTTCGGATGCTTCCCTAGCGGAAGTGATCCCTGTACTTCTTGTCCTGAGTTTCTGGGTTGGGGTAGGGTTGAGCGTGCGCACGGCAAGAGGGTCTGATCCCCCTCGAACCGTAAGGCGTGAACCCTTCGTGTCACACTTGTCTTGTCTTGTCCCGTCCTGTTTGTCCTGTTTTGTCCCGCCACGTCCCGACTTGTCTTGACACCTGTAGGTTAGTCCCCGTAGTTGGTAGCACACGCTACGACTACTACTTGTCCCGTTTTACTTTCCTGCTACGTTACTTCCTGTTGTGTTACCCTGTTATAACCACAGCATGCTAATCAACCAGTAAACTGTTGTGTAAAAGAACCTCAGCATGTTAATCAACCAGTAAACCGTTGTTTAAGGTTCGGTGCACTTGCAGTAAAGTCTAACCCTTCTTGTAGACTTTACCTGACGTACAGTTCCTTTTTCTTGGGTGCTGTACGTCATGTGCTCAGCCAGAGTTCGTGGACGAGGCAGACGCACTGGAGCACGAGGGGCCGAGGACGTCGACCCAGAGTACGGGCCCGACGAGGACCAGACCTAGAGTTCTCTTTAGTCGCCACTTTCAGAGGTTACTGCTTTTAGGTTTGTTTTTTTAAAAAAACTTTTGTTGCCATGTTTAGGCTTCTTTTTAGACTTGCACTCGCTGGATATTAGAACTCTAATGAATGCCTTTTTCCTTTCTGTATTTCCTATTGTTCCGAATTTTATGAATGCAAGAACCTGAAAGTTTTAAAATGGTACCCCTACAGACGCTTATTGGGTCCGAGCTTCCCAGCTCTGGCCTAAGCGGGCCTCGTCACGTTTCGCTTCCGTCATTTTGGAAAGCGGGGCGTGACAGATCGTATGGATCCAAGTGATGGGGGTCATTGTTACATCATCGAACCAGCCCTCGAGAAAGGAGAAAGATATTCTCAATCAGATTATGAAGCCCACAAGAGGGACATCCTGGCCCGCTAAGCCCACGAAGCCCATAGGGGAAGTTACCCACATGCCCAGTCAAAGTCAAGCCATGTTTTGCCCATTGAGCTTCCGAGCCTTAGGAGACGATTAATAATAGATTTAATGATGACAGGTTAAGTGGACAACGGTTACATCTATTCTTCACGAATAATCATGCCCCTTTTATGGTGAAGCGGTTATCCTCCAACATCACTGAAAGGATAGCTTTGCTTATAAATAGTCCGAACGTCAACAGTACATAGGACACTCTAGAGGTACTGAATACTAGGTACTCTGACAAACACTTCTCTCTTTCCACTTTTATATGTCTTCCTCCAAAAGCTCGGCGTGACTAGATCAAGACGGTCTCCATTAGGACGATCTTGACATCCCCAAGCCAACTTAAGTCGATACTAATTTAAGCCTCAGAGGCACTACTACAAAAGGGACATTTAACAGCGCTTAAATAAGGTCTTTAACAGCGCTTCTGCGCGCTGTCTATCTCGCCGCTGCTAAAGGGGGGCTGGCTTTAATAGCACTTTACAAGCGCTGTTAAAGGCCCCCTTTAACAGCGCTTGTTTGTGCAAGCACTATTAAAGGAGGGCCTTTAATAGCGTTTGTTTGTGCAAGCATTGTTAAAGGCCCCCCTTTAATAGCGCTTGCTAGTGCAAGCGCTGTTAAAGGGGGGGCTTTAACAGCGCTTGTTACTGCAAGCACAGTTAAAGGGGGGCCTTTTGTTGGGGAATTGGCGGTCCCTTAGGGCACAAAAACTCTAGTCCCGTCCTAAGTCGGACGGAACATAGATAGGAAAAACAAAAGCAGCGGAAGAAAAACTAGTTAATCTAAATTAACATGCAGTTAAAAACGATTTTTAACTTAGCCCTAAGGTCCAAGACCCTATGCCAAGATCTATGCCGACTTGGGATGGGTCTGACCATCCCAAGAAGGATCTAGCCAACTGCGATTAAACTAAACTAATGCTAATAAAATACTTTAACCACATACCCGGAATCTCAGCCCTGGAGCAGGCGAGATGTTCCGCGCCGTCTTCCGAGCTGCTCCCGCCCCACGCCGAGCCGCTCCTTGAATCGCTCCCCGAACCGCTCCTCGAACCGCTCCGCATCCCGAGGCGATCAATCCCCGTGCCGCCGAGCCAACCACGCGCCGAAGAAAGTTTCACGCGAGTGAAACCTCCGCCAAGATTTCAGATTCTGAATCCGAACTCCTTTGTGGCTTTGCCAGAGCCCGCAGGAGTAAGGCAGAAATTTAGGGAGAAGAGAAATATTAATTTAAGCTTAGATCCGAGCGTGCTCCAACATTTACGAGAGCCGCTCAGATCTAGAGCTTGGGACGACTTTTGAGAAAGGTGGGAGACCCCTATTTATATAGGCGGCGGACTCTCCCCCTTTCTCAAAATCCGATGTGGGACTAAATAATGAGTTAATTAAAATCAAGTTAGTTTGCACTTCACAAAGTGCAAACTTCCGTGAATTTTAACTCACTCACCGTTGAGCTTCAAGATTGATACAACCTATCAATACGACAAGCGTTCAACGGTGAACGCATAGGAAAAAACCGTTCGTCAATCGGAGGTCGTTTGACCCTCCAATTGACCGTTCAAAGATCAGCCAAACACACCCAAAACACAAAACTGCAGCCGTCACAAAATACACGCTGCCCTAGGCAGCGTGTGGCGCCACCACCATCAGGCCACGTGCAACGCACGCGACTTGAGGCGCGTGCGCTGCACGCGCCTCAGCACGCGCACAGTGCACGCGCTGGGCGCGTGCCTTGCACACGCCCAGTGGGCGCGTGCACAGCACGCGCCACGCGGGCGCGTGCTGTGCACGCGCCCTGCGTGCACTGTGGGGCGGGGCGGGGCCCCGCCTGCATGATTGCGGGCGGGCCCCGCCCGTGAAGACTGCGGGCGCAAATGCGCCCGCTTTTTCTGCTGTCCGGCCCATCTGCCTCTTGGGCTGATGTCTACATGGGCTTTTACTGTTTTGGCCATAACTTTTGGGTTTGGTGTCCGATTTGGACGCCGTTCGAACCTGGTTCTAGACCGGGACATTCCCGTCTTACCCGCAAACTTTTCCTTGTGTTTATATTATTAAATATTGTATTAAACAATTTAATACACATTTAATCGCTTTTGCATCAAATGCAAAATAGTCCCTATCTAAGCTTAAATTATCATATTGCATCAAATGCAATTATCTCTTCTTTTGCATCAAATGCAAATATTCTCCCTAACTAATTTCTACCTATTACTAGACGAAGCGTTGCACTCTGTGTGAGACCCTACAGCCTGACCCTTACAACAGGTTGGGCTCGAAGCCCTATACGGCAGTGACCACGAGCAGTGGTTGCCGTCCCTGCTTCAGGAATCATCATTATGTGGTTAACTCATTGACATGAGTATTGTCGGGACCACCTGACTGTTTCCGTGATGATTTCCGCAGTTATAGTCTCCTCGTCTAAATTGTGTCATGTAGATCAAGTCTAGGGTACGGTCAAACTGTCAACCCCAATAACTTGACTCTGGTTAGTTTCTATCGATCTTTAGTCAACTAATGTTGGACTTCTTCCAACATACTCTGCGCAGAGTTTTTACTAAAGACCGTACTAACTCTACGACACTAACTCCCATTGACCGGGAGAGACGAATCCTTTCTTGGTCATTACTCGCCTCGTACGTTTCAAGTGACACCCAATCAAAAGACCTTTCGACAGGCCTTGCCTCGAAGCTAGGTCAGTTGATCTAAGTGGCACCGTTCATGCACAGGTCCGTCAAAATGACCTCAAGTCAAAAGACCAACTATCCTATCATCACTCAGAGTTATCACTGACAGATTGGTCAATATAACCATATGATAACTCTAGTGGATCATTCAGTGAACTCATTCTAATGAGCACATGTGTCTCGTCTTCGACTTCGCCAAGTCAAGCGATCATGAGATCATCGCCACCGCTAAACGGTGCAGACTAAGACACAATGGTCTATCCGATGTTTCGATATCCGTGTCTCGAAACATCTACGACCACGAACCATTTTAGACTTATGCTACAGACGGTCAAACGTTTCTCCATGATCGAGATACTCATCTCGATACCCGTTTGACCTTGCATAAAGTCTCAGGACTTTACCTAAGTTGATATCTAATGTTGACTTAGATAAATTATTACCAAACAGCTTACTGTTATTTCGAACAAGATGTTTATGCTATTCACACAGGAATAAATGGCCTCGAGGGCATCATATTCCTACATCTCCCACTTGCACTCAGGCTCATTTATCTCGATATCTAATATCGTTTTTACACATAAGTTTTCCCGACTTCATGTGATAGAGCCTTCGTGAGTGGATCTGCTAAAACCGTCTACTCTATAGACTTAAGGGGTTTTTATGTTTGTGTTAGACCAACCATTTGAATCTCATTCAAATAATTCATTTGGTCTATCGGAATCTATAATATTTTATTTCCCTGGATCTTATCCAGTTTATCGTACTTTACGATAATCATTTAAATTAGTTACTGGTCATTTCAAATGGTTCATATCCATTTCTGATAAAGTATCAAACTCTTTGATTACTTAATCAAAATATATGTTCCATCTCTTTGATGTCTCGCATGTAATTTACACGCTCCCACTGACCTTGAAAACTATCTGGCTGATTCACATAAGTTGGTTCGTCTAAATCATATTTAGAAAAACGAACTTATAAGTGAATGCTCCAATTTTCGTGGTCAACTTGAGCGTTTACATCGAGATTTGGTCCGAGTAGATCTGTACACATCTGTTGGCGAAACCGGTTTCATCTTAATCCGTTTTAAAGAAATTTGGATGAAAACCATTCCCGTCCAACATTATTGTACTTCACTATTTCCTTTTCTGCACCAATCTTTCAACTTAAAGATTTACTTACAGAAAGTGAGAAAACATTTTCCTTGGGCACGTAAACTAAATTCTCAAATTTATTTACGCACACGGACCTTCATCAAGTTTTAAATCGGAGTTACTACTCCGAATTTCATCCTAGAAGTTGACTAAGTCATCATCAGTTATGATGTCTAACTCGACAATTCGTCTCACGAGATTCGAGTATTTTTACAACTTCCTTACGATTGATTTATTGAATATATTATTGATAATGTCCTCATAGAACATTATCAAAACCTAGGCATTACTATCTGGGACTTAACCCAGAGGGAGGAGTTAACTCAGAATCACTTATTTATGGATCGCACCAAGTCTAACTAAGTGTGATTCATACCTTTTAACACACCGATGTGTTAACAGACTTGATCTGAGAGAAAATCACATTTTCTTTTAATTACACAAGATTTTATTTAGCTAAGTATTTGACCATTCGATCTAATCGAATCAGTTTAAATACTTTAGTCATTTCGTTCTTTATTTTATCAGACTTGTGTTTCATCAAGAACACGTGTCTTAATAAAACATACGAATAACTTATTTTGGTTAATCTAGACTCGGGTACATCAGTATGTACTAGACTGAGTTCGACAACTCATTCTCCCACTGTCTCACAGATGGGTTTCGACCATTGTATCTAAGCGGCTAAGACTCACAAGTGTCCGTAGACTTCATAATACGAGAGGTCAGTCCCCTCTTTATGTGACTTGTGAAGCTTAATCTCTTGATACGGCCTAGTCTAATTTTACCATATAAGTTTGTTACTATCTTGTGTATTTATATATTAACATTTAATATATATATATATATAGTTATTTACAAATCACTTAACACAAAACATTACTTCAGAAGCAATGTGACGACATTCGTCAAAATGTGTTAAACGTCTTTTGTATAACAATTTATTCTGAAATCGTGACATCAAAATATGTCACATTTTCATTTCCTCCTACTTATGCCTTTACTAATGATAAATTAAACTATTTAACTCGATTGACTTTCCGGAGTGCCTTCTTCCTTTTCTAAATCACATTTAGATATCAACATAAATAAATAGCTATGCAAGCAACTTATGTATCCAAATGCTTGAGCTTTGCAATCTTGAGTGTAGCTCAAGAAGTTGCTTGTCTCAAGATCCGGTTGGGATACATAGTCTTGCATCGCTCATGCACTCGTATTCGACTCAAACGGTTTAATCGAATTCTCGAACTTTGCGGATCAAAATTGTTTGTCCATACAACCTTGAGGGTAGCTCGACAAGTTGTAGGGAGAAACATACTTTGAATGTCCTATATGTTCAAGCTGCCTCATATAGAGACGAGTGACATGTAGTTTCAATTCATTTATTGGACCCAGAACTTAATGAAATCATATTTCTTAAGTCTGTTCTTTAGAAGGTCATTTAATGTCAATGAGAATATAGTTTAATTACATCAATTAGAATTTAATTTGATATTCAATTAATCAACTTTTGACCAATTAACTTATTAAAATATTATATTTTAATTCCTACGGTAAACATAATCTTGCCCTAGTTTTAGCATATGTTCAATATTAAATATAGGTAGATTGGCTTTTATCTATCTATATCCTCCCACTAATTTTACGATCGTTTTAAAGCTTAATAACGAACGATTTAATCGAATTAAAATTAATGGGTAAGAGTTCCAATCACCTTGAGTCTAAACAACCTTTAGTGTAGCTCAACAAGTTGATTGACTCTGCGATCGGAAGATGACTCTTCATCGATCACATCGGATATGACTCTCTTAATCGGTTTTTGCCCCTAGCCATTCGTGATCATGAGTGTGCTCATCCAAATCACAACGTCTAGTCTAGTCGGACCCTTGTTTTCATGTCTAGCCTGACTTGCCCCTCAGCTCGGTGTATGCACGACACGTCGGTTTGGGTCAGGTCTTAGACTACATCTAGGCAGACTACATCCTTGACTAAACTTGTGTAACGACCACTTTTCGTCGTACGTTTTTCGTGCACGTGCTTTTGGCCGTGCACGTGTTTGCGTTAGACTTTATTTGTTTGTGAACACTTTTGTGCGATATGCCGTTATGAACGTCTCTGAGAGTATTAAATGGTGGCACTAATTTGGAACGACGTTTCTCGAGTCGTTTTCCCACAATTTAAACTTACTCGATGAGACGTGACGATTCTCACTCTTGACGGGAGACGTTTCTATTTTTAGTTTCGTCGTCCGACGTCGAATCTGAGATCCGTCTTCTTAGTTAGCTCACATTCGTCATCACGATCACCCCGATATTTATTTTATAATTTTTGGAGTTCATTTGACCACTTTTATAATTTTTACAAGTTTTATATTATTTTTAATAATTTATTTTTCAATTAATTTCGGCCAAATAAAATTTAATTGAGTTTAAAACGTTTTAAAGAATTTTTGAGCCAATTTCCAGCTCATTTGGACCAGGTCAAATCCTAGATTGGGTTGGAGAAGTTTAAATTCAAATTTTAAATCTTTTTGAACTTCTAATCCTATTAGATTTAGCCCTAGACCAAGTCAACCCACCTATACTATATAAGCAACCCCTAGCAAGTCCTATTTTCCAAAGAAATTAGCCCTAGCCTCTTCCAAACTCATTTTGGACGTTGCGACGAATCGTCGCAACGTTGCGACGTTCAGCACCCCGTACGACCGAAGAAACCCCCCGCAATCCCCCGCTCCGACCGAGGGCAAGCTCCGCATCCGCTCCGTCCGCACCGCTGCAGCAACCCCCGCCCCGTTCCCCCGCTTGACCGATGGATCCCCTCGGTCTGACCGAGAAGCACAGCCCGCATCGCTGCTTCTCCGCATCCCCGCTCCGCACCAAGCCCCGCTCAGCGCCCGCACCGTTCACCCGCATCTCTCCGTGCCCGACCGGCCCGCATCTCCGCATCGACCGCTGCTCCGCAACGTTGCAGCCGTTGCAACGTTGCAGCGTTGCGCTCCCCGCATCCAACCCGCACGACCGATGGCCTCCCCCGCTCCGACCGAGAGACCCAGCTTCCGCCCGCTGCTGCGACCGACCAAGCGCTGTGCAGCACCCGTTCCCCAGTGTCTGACCGAGCCACACCCCCGCATTTGGCTGTGTACGACCGATGGCCAATCGTCGCAACCCCGCATCCGTCGCACCACTTGCCTCCGTGGGCCCCCCAAGTTCTCCAGAGGTATTGTGGGTCCCCCAAAGGCCCCTAGGACTACTGTGGGCCCCACCTAGGTGCTTGCTCTTCAAGGATCCGTCGCGTACGACGTCGTCGCACGTCGTAGCCCGTCGTCGCACGTGCGAGCTTTGGAATCGGGAACCGTCGCTCCGGTTGAAGCTCTGAACTTTCCAGCGAGAAAACTATATTGGAATCAGGACTTGGAGCGCGTTCTATTATTCCAACCCCCGGTGTCGCTACCCGACGCCGGTGTAGCTTTCGCGTCGTGTTGAAGTAACGCTTTGCACCCCTAGGACCCCCAACCAAATTGCATGCTAATCAAGACTAAAATCAGTATTTTTAAAGTATTTTAAATGTTTTAAATTCACTAATCAAGATTAATAATATGGACTTTAGGCCGGTGGACTTGTGCACGTAGGATAATTGTGATTTTTGGACTCATTGGACGGTGTGCTCAGACGTCGAATTTGCAGGCAAGTGAAACTTGCCAACTCTTGTGTAGGGCCATGTTTTTAGGCCACTTTCTTGTTCCTAGCGTAAAAGAGACTAGTCAGTGAAATGATAGCTGGCTAGACGCCTACTTGATCTAGTTTGACAACGAAACTAGATCCATCACCTAATTGATCTAGCTTGACAACGAAGCTAGATCCAACTCTTTAAACTTGTCATTCATGCATGCTAAACTGTCACGTTTACTTTCCTTATCTGTACGCACTTTTAACTGCCATGCATTGCATCTTACATGTCATCCAAATTAATTGTTGCATCGTAGCACACGCTACAAAATACTTGTACAATCCGTGTTTCCGTGTTTCCGGCTAGGTGCACCCCTACGCCATACTTGTTTACACACTTCCTGGCTCGTGGTCCAGAAGCGGGCCTCATGTGTTGGCTAGAAACCAATGCCCGATACACGTGGAGGGGTAGGGATAAACGGTTACTTGAGCTTAGGAGTGGCCTGATCCGCCCTCTAGCCAAAAGACGGAATCTCTGTGCACGAGGTGCTTACTTTCCTTGTCTCGTACTTGTCTTGTGAATGATTCATGTAATACTTGTCATCCCTGCCATGCCATGCTCGTACTTTACTTTACCTTACTTTACTTTACCTGCTGCACTCATACTTTAACTGCCATGTCATTGCATCATGCTAGAACTGCTAGGTTGTTCACTTTACTTTCAGTTTCCTTGCACAAGTCTCTTGTAGACTTGCTGACATGTGCCCCTTTCTCTTTTGGGTGTCACATGTTAGACCTGAGCCAGAGATCGTTGCTGAGTACGTGATGTGTCGCTGACACTGAGTCCATGATTGCCAGGAGGATTTTGGTGGACACCGGTGACCATTCTTTGGGTCTTTGTTGAGCTTTATTTTGCTTTAGGCTTTATGTTAGTTGCTGGTGCGTAGCACCGTTGTTTTGTACTTTGTACTTTTGTTGGCCATGTTTGGGCCTATAGTCTCTTTTCTTTTAGCCTGGTGGCTTTTCTGCGATGTTGGAAACTTATTTTATGGATATTCTGAGATATTTCTTTTGTCTCATTTAATTATTATTATCTTTGTTTCGTTAGCGTTGCAAGGACCTGCCGTTTTAAATTTGATCGACGCTTATCGGACTTGCAGCTTTGTAGCTTCAAGTCTGAGCGGACCTTCTCACGCTTCGCCTCCACGTTCTTGGGAAGCGGGGCGTGACAGGTTTTGTTGGTGGCCCATGCAGGTCCAATCTTGCAATTGCGAATTAACGAAACAACGATAATAACGGAATGTCCATTAAATAAATTGCAACATCCGAGTTATAAAGCCCCGAGTCTAGTCGCTTTCTTAGGACACTAGGTGATAAGAAGGCTTAGTTAGACGTCTGTGCTTGCTAGTTAGAAGCCTCCGATTGGTAGTTAGACCCCCTTCTAGCAATTGATCGTCGTAGGAGTTACCTTAGTGGTCCTTGCCTAACCCTGACCATATTAGGCTTCTAGAATCCCCTTAGTCGTTCGCTTTTGGGTTCATCGATTTCGGACCAAGCTGAACGCATTTCTTTACCGTCTAACCCTTAGAAGTCTTAGCGCCTAGTTCCTAATCTTTAGTTGGTCGACCGTAGGAGTTTCTCCGTAGCCTCCTCTGGTTCATATCCTAGGCTTATGAATGTCTGATCTCCGACCAATTCCCTTGCCTCGATTCACGAGATCGCCTCATGACGATTGTCGTCAATTTTCAAACCTTTCCGTTACAATCTTGAATCTTCCAAAAGTATCTTTCAATTTCCTCTTTCCCTAGGTTTAAACTTGTTCAAAATTTTAATATACTTATACTTTATACTTCTTCATTGATTTAAATTTTGAAAAATGTTTGTAGGAATTTTTGAATGCTAGTTTATAGTATTTTCCCAGTCTATGCTTTTCGTACTTGTGTAAGTGTGTTGTTCTTTCATATATTAATTTTATTCTGAACCGTACTTTTATTTTGCTCAATTCGATTTATAATTTCCCTTCTTATTTATGCCATTCGAATAACACATCGTGTTTACTTTTAATATACTTTTCAAGACACATGGAATTTCAGCTTTCAGCAAGTTGGTTTTTGCTCATCGTTTTCCCTGTTTCAGATTTTTGAAATTACTATTTTCATAACCACTTCCTGATTTAGACCCTCAGTGATTTGATTTTAAAGACTTACTATTCGACTTCGATAATTCTTATACTAAGTCAATATTGTTATTTTTCCGTGCACCATACCTACTTTCAACTATTTTTATCCGTGCCAGACTTGTGTGCTCGTAGATTAAGAACCTTATGTAAATCAGTTTCTGATTTTGGCAAACACTGGTTCTCTAAAAGAATTTTCAAAATTGATTATTTTAAATTTTCCATAGCCTAAAAGTTTTGAAAGCATTTAACATGAGTTTAAATTCTTCCGTTACTCGAATTCATTCTTCGACTTTCCAAAACTTTTGACAACATTATATTAAATTACTGACTGATAGAATTTTCTAAACCATGTCCTTAATGTTCGCGTAAATGATTTTACTTCCTTTCAAAATGATTTTTAGAAACAATAGACCATTTTCTCTTATTAAGAATGTTCGACTCAAATTTACTTTGAACAACTTGTTTTATCGATTCCGAAATATTTCTTTTCAGACGAGGATTCTGATTTTGAAGAAAAACAGTTTTCAGATTTCACGTATTCTAGCTTGTGCTACTTACCCTATCTTCTTTTCTATATCCTATATAAGCATCACTATATCCTTTTCCTTCAACCTAAACATCACCATTGAGCCAATGTTCGTCCAACCAAGCTGTCTCCTTGCATTCGCCCTATCTGAACACGTGCTTATCGATCCTTCCCTCGTCACGCTTTCGACCTCCCTCTATTGCTTAGGTATTAGTGCCGTAAATGTCTATGTCCACCCTAAGTTTTTAGTAGGCCCTTGGACCCTGTGAGGTGTCGTAGTGCACGTGCCTAAGCTGGGTACGTGAGCTTGAATGAGAATTCCCATAGTATATTGGTGCTTGCCTATTGTGTGGTATATATATATATACTCGGAGTTATTCGTGATAGTATGAAGTTGTTGTGCGTTAGTAATTATAGATTTTTGTGTGGATAGCTATACTATACTAGGGATGCCGGTGTATATAAGAGCTAGCGTTGAAATATCTAATGGAATGTATGTAATTAGAGATACTTATAATGGTTGAAATAAAATGATTGGTAAAGCTATGTGTGTGCTAGGTGTGATAATAATAAGTGTATGTATAGTTAAGTAAGTAGGCCTATTGAGTGACCCATATATTATTACGTATGAGTATGTGCTCGTAGGTAGGTATATATGTGCTTATATGTAAGTAGTTATGTTTCGTTGCATGAGTATATAGGTGATATATATAGGTAGTAGGGTTATAATTTTGATTGGTATTGTTTGCTTTCGCGGGATGTCGCATGCGTGCATACCGTGAGGTATACACGACCATTGCACATCTTAATTATGTATGTGTGGATGTGTTAGTATACTAATTATAGGTAGTAGGCTATGGTGTGAATATATGTTACATGTGTGTGACTATACGATGAATGCGTATGTATTAGGGAGTGTATTATAGTTATACGTGTGCTGATGTCTGTATTATTATTATGGTATATAGATTGATTTAACCATGTGAGTATTACCTGACTAGATATTAGGTGAATGACTTATGGTATGTATATGGTTGTATTGGTAGACGTATAAATATTGGAATGGTATTGGTATAAGTATGAATGCCGTGTTACGTATATAGAATATCCTGATATGTGTATTGAGTCTCACTCAAGCTTGAGTGAGTATACTCTAAGTATATTGAATGTATGTCTGAAGTTTGAATATAGCGATGTTTGATGTATGTATAGTGATAGGAGTGTTTGTGCCTGGTTGTGTTACGCACATGATTGTGGGTCGCTACACCAGTATATAGTTATATGTGATGGCCTTGAGATATAGCTATTTACTAAGGACTTGCCTGTATGAACGTATGTGTACTAGCTAAAACTAGGTGTGTATGTGTGCTAGCTATATAATGGTATGATTGGTGTATGTAAATGAGATGTTAGCGTGTATGGGAGTGCACCATGCACGGGTAAGTATGTGCTTAGTTATAGGTATGGGTGACTATGGTATATGTGGCGTGTCGTGAATATAGTTATAGGATCGTACGTGATGTGGATATATGGTGAACTATTTGCATGTATTGAATGACTATATATTGTGAAATTATAGTAGTGGTGAATGTATATTAGATATAGTGAACTTGATTCAATAATAGTATGGTGTGACTATATGTGTTGAGATGCTTGGTATTGGATGAATATTAGCGGGTAGTATACCCTTGATGTTTGTGCATAGGTAGCTACATATAGGTAGAGCGATGATTGTGATGGCTAAGCGTGAAACTATCATTATATAAGTACCTGAAGTATTGTTTTGTGATTAGGTAGGTAGTAGCTATATAAGGGATGCATGCTTATATATATGATTGAAATACGTGTATGAGTCTGACTGACTATAATAGGTATAAGAGTATATGTACGTGAATGTATATATATATATACACGTATTGGTAGTATAAATGTTTGACTACCTAGTGCATACATGAGCACTTGAAATGACTATACCTGGTTAAATTATTATATGGCTTGATTGGGGTAGTTACTAGAGCGACTAGTTATATTAGAAAGTCCGAGGACGGACTTTATTCTAAGGTGGGGAGGATGTAACGACCACTTTTCGTCGTACGTTTTTCGTGCACGTGCTTTTGGCCGTGCACGTGTTTGCGTTAGACTTTATTTGTTTGTGAACACTTTTGTGCGATATGCCGTTATGAACGTCTCTGAGAGTATTAAATGGTGGCACTAATTTGGAACGACGTTTCTCGAGTCGTTTTCCCACAATTTAAACTTACTCGATGAGACGTGACGATTCTCACTCTTGACGGGAGACGTTTCTATTTTTAGTTTCGTCGTCCGACGTCGAATCTGAGATCCGTCTTCTTAGTTAGCTCACATTCGTCATCACGATCACCCCGATATTTATTTTATAATTTTTGGAGTTCATTTGACCACTTTTATAATTTTTACAAGTTTTATATTATTTTTAATAATTTATTTTTCAATTAATTTCGGCCAAATAAAATTTAATTGAGTTTAAAACGTTTTAAAGAATTTTTGAGCCAATTTCCAGCTCATTTGGACCAGGTCAAATCCTAGATTGGGTTGGAGAAGTTTAAATTCAAATTTTAAATCTTTTTGAACTTCTAATCCTATTAGATTTAGCCCTAGACCAAGTCAACCCACCTATACTATATAAGCAACCCTTAGCAAGTCCTATTTTCCAAAGAAATTAGCCCTAGCCTCTTCCAAACTCATTTTGGACGTTGCGACGAATCGTCGCAACGTTGCGACGTTCAGCACCCCGTACGACCGAAGAAACCCCCCGCAATCCCCCGCTCCGACCGAGGGCAAGCTCCGCATCCGCTCCGTCCGCACCGCTGCAGCAACCCCCGCCCCGTTCCCCCGCTTGACCGATGGATCCCCTCGGTCTGACCGAGAAGCACAGCCCGCATCGCTGCTTCTCCGCATCCCCGCTCCGCACCAAGCCCCGCTCAGCGCCCGCACCGTTCACCCGCATCTCTCCGTGCCCGACCGGCCCGCATCTCCGCATCGACCGCTGCTCCGCAACGTTGCAGCCGTTGCAACGTTGCAGCGTTGCGCTCCCCGCATCCAACCCGCACGACCGATGGCCTCCCCCGCTCCGACCGAGAGACCCAGCTTCCGCCCGCTGCTGCGACCGACCAAGCGCTGTGCAGCACCCGTTCCCCAGTGTCTGACCGAGCCACACCCCCGCATTTGGCTGTGTACGACCGATGGCCAATCGTCGCAACCCCGCATCCGTCGCACCACTTGCCTCCGTGGGCCCCCCAAGTTCTCCAGAGGTATTGTGGGTCCCCCAAAGGCCCCTAGGACTACTGTGGGCCCCACCTAGGTGCTTGCTCTTCAAGGATCCGTCGCGTACGACGTCGTCGCACGTCGTAGCCCGTCGTCGCACGTGCGAGCTTTGGAATCGGGAACCGTCGCTCCGGTTGAAGCTCTGAACTTTCCAGCGAGGAAACTATATTGGAATCAGGACTTGGAGCGCGTTCTATTATTCCAACCCCCGGTGTCGCTACCCGACGCCGGTGTAGCTTTCGCGTCGTGTTGAGGTAACGCTTTGCACCCCTAGGACCCCCAACCAAATTGCATGCTAATCAAGACTAAAATCAGTATTTTTAAAGTATTTTAAATGTTTTAAATTCACTAATCAAGATTAATAATATGGACTTTAGGCCGGTGGACTTGTGCACGTAGGATAATTGTGATTTTTGGACTCATTGGACGGTGTGCTCAGACGTCGAATTTGCAGGCAAGTGAAACTTGCCAACTCTTGTGTAGGGCCATGTTTTTAGGCCACTTTCTTGTTCCTAGCGTAAAAGAGACTAGTCAGTGAAATGATAGCTGGCTAGACGCCTACTTGATCTAGTTTGACAACGAAACTAGATCCGTCACCTAATTGATCTAGCTTGACAACGAAGCTAGATCCAACTCTTTAAACTTGTCATTCATGCATGCTAAACTGTCACGTTTATTTTCCTTATCTGTACGCACTTTTAACTGCCATGCATTGCATCTTACATGTCATCCAAATTAATTGTTGCATCGTAGCACACGCTACAAAATACTTGTACAATCCGTGTTTCCGTGTTTCCGGCTAGGTGCACCCCTACGCCATACTTGTTTACACACTTCCTGGCTCGTGGTCCAGAAGCGGGCCTCATGTGTTGGCTAGAAACCAATGCCCGATACACGTGGAGGGGTAGGGATAAACGGTTACTTGAGCTTAGGAGTGGCCTGATCCGCCCTCTAGCCAAAAGACGGAATCTCTGTGCACGAGGTGCTTACTTTCCTTGTCTCGTACTTGTCTTGTGAATGATTCATGTAATACTTGTCATCCCTGCCATGCCATGCTCGTACTTTACTTTACCTTACTTTACTTTACCTGCTGCACTCATACTTTAACTGCCATGTCATTGCATCATGCTAGAACTGCTAGGTTGTTCACTTTACTTTCAGTTTCCTTGCACAAGTCTCTTGTAGACTTGCTGACATGTGCCCCTTTCTCTTTTGGGTGTCACATGTTAGACCTGAGCCAGAGATCGTTGCTGAGTACGTGATGTGTCGCTGACACTGAGTCCATGATTGCCAGGAGGATTTTGGTGGACACCGGTGACCATTCTTTGGGTCTTTGTTGAGCTTTATTTTGCTTTAGGCTTTATGTTAGTTGCTGGTGCGTAGCACCGTTGTTTTGTACTTTGTACTTTTGTTGGCCATGTTTGGGCCTATAGTCTCTTTTCTTTTAGCCTGGTGGCTTTTCTGCGATGTTGGAAACTTATTTTATGGATATTCTGAGATATTTCTTTTGTCTCATTTAATTATTATTATCTTTGTTTCGTTAGCGTTGCAAGGACCTGCCGTTTTAAATTTGATCGACGCTTATCGGACTTGCAGCTTTGTAGCTTCAAGTCTGAGCGGACCTTCTCACGCTTCGCCTCCACGTTCTTGGGAAGCGGGGCGTGACAACTTGCGCCGCTGCTCGGTGTATCCACGACAACGTCGGTTTGGGTCAAGTCAAGATGTCATCTTATGAATTTAAGAAGTTGGTTTCTACAAGGTTGCCATGTCACAGCTTGAGTGTATCTCAACAACTGTAACACGGGCCCTATAGTTGCTAACCCTAAAACAAGGAGGGCTACGGCTAATCTTGAAAAAGATTATTAACGTATTTGACTTAGATATAGTCCAGGGTGTCATACAATCATGATTCGCGACATTGCGGTCCAGCGGAACTCAGCCATGGAATTGACTAAGCCAGGATCACTATCCCTTAAAGGGTGATCCAGAACTCTTAGCCAAGCACATTGACTGGATCATGGTCCATTGAATGAAGCTTGTCATTTTTGTATGTATGCCATAGACTAAACAGCTTTTATTAACAACTAATTAATCCTATCAACTAGTTGAATCCTTAAATTCAAAATTTTTAGGATTTGTTTAATAACTTTTATTAAGTCCTTATCAACTATAAGGTTCACGTGCTACCCTAATCGTTATTAGGATTTTAATAAATTTTATTAACAACGCTAGAAGCGAAGTCCTTTAATGAAAACTAATTATAACAATTAGAATTGAAAATTCATTTAAAGGACTACCCTAATCAGGAATTAGGTCTTAATATTGTTGTTAATGATTTATTAAAACATAGCAGGTCATTAAAATTCAAGTAATAAATTTTAATCATTTTTAATGGCTAACCTAAAGGGTTGTCTTGTGTTATCAAATAAGGGACAAGATTAACAAGCCATTAAAATAAAGCTACACTAATTTTATCAACATAAAATGAAAGTGTACATCTATTTAACAATTAAATAAACTAAGTTTATCGTATAAACAATTTTTAGACTTTTAAAATCAGTTTTAAAAATATCTTATAAATTTAAAACATTACTTTAAAAGTTTTCCATGTTCAAAAAATTATCATATACAATTTTTAAACATCTAAAATATTTTAAACTTATCGCATAAATTTAAAGCCTTAAAATCAATTTTAAAATTTATCACATAAATTTAAAAACACCATTTTAAAATTTCCATGCTTAAAAAAAATTTATCATATAAAAATTTTTAGGCATCCAAAATAAATTTAAACTTTTAAATATTTAAAATTAGTTTTAAAATTATCACATAAATTTTAAAACGTCATTTTTTAAAAAAAATTTCATGTTCAAAAATTTATCACATAGAATTTTGAACTTCAAAAACATTTTTAAAATTATCTAATAACTTTAAAAAATTTAAAAGTATTTATAAAGCATTAATAAGTTTAATGAAATCGCAGTACCTAGATCGACTACGCAAACCTAGGCTCCGATACCACTGTTGGGGAATTGGCGGTCCCTTAGGGCACAAAAAATCTAGTCCCGTCCTAAGTCGGACGGAACATAGATAGGAAAAACAAAAGCAGCGGAAGAAAAACTAGTTAATCTAAATTAACATGCAGTTAAAAACGATTTTTAACTTAGCCCTAAGGTCCAAGACCCTATGCCAAGATCTATGCCGACTTGGGATGGGTCTGACCATCCCAAGAAGGATCTAGCCTACTGCGATTAAACTAAACTAATGCTAATAAAATACTTTAACCACATACCCGGAATCTCAGCCCTGGAGCAGGCGAGATGTTCCGCGCCGTCTTCCGAGCTGCTCCCGCCCCACGCCGAGCCGCTCCTTGAACCGCTCCCCGAACCGCTCCTCGAACCGCTCCGCATCCCGAGGCGATCAATCCCCGTGCCGCCGAGCCAACCACGCGCCGAAGAAAGTTTCACGCGAGTGAAACCTCCGCCAAGATTTCAGATTCTGAATCCGAACTCCTTTGTGGCTTTGCCAGAGCCCGCAGGAGTAAGGCAGAAATTTAGGGAGAAGAGAAATATTAATTTAAGCTTAGATCCGAGCGTGCTCCAACATTTACGAGAGCCGCTCAGATCTAGAGCTTGGGACGAATTTTGAGAAAGGGGGGAGACCCCTATTTATATAGGCGGCGGACTCTCCCCCTTTCTCAAAATCCAATGTGGGACTAAATAATGAGTTAATTAAAATCAAGTTAGTTTGCACTTCACAAAGTGCAAACTTCCGTGAATTTTATCTCACTCACCGTTGAGCTTCAAGATTGATACAACCTATCAATACGACAAGCGTTCAACAGTGAACGCATAGGAAAAAACCGTTCGTCAATCGGAGGTCGTTTGACTCTCCAATTGACCGTTCAAAGATCAGCCAAACACACCCAAAACACAAAACTGCAGCCGTCACAAAATACACGCTGCCCTAGGCAGCGTGTGGCGCCACCACCATCAGGCCACGTGCAGCGCACGCGCCTCGAGGCGCGTGCGCTGCACGTGCCTCAGCACGCGCACAATGCGCGCGCTGGGCGCGTGCAAGGCACGCGGCGCGTGCCTTGCACGCGCCCAGCGGGCGCGTGCACAGCACGCGCCCTACGTGCACTGTGGGGCGGGGCGGGGCCCCGCCTGCATGATTGCGGTCGGGCCCCGCCCGTGAAGACTGTGGGTGCAAATGCGCCCGCTTTTTCTGCTGTCCGGCCCATCTGCCTCTTGGGCTGATGTCTACATGGGCTTTTACTGTTTTGGCCATAACTTTTGGGTTTGGTGTCCGATTTGGACGCCGTTCGAACCTGGGTCTAGACCGGGACATTCCCGTCTTACCCACGAACCTTTCCTTGTGTTTATATTATTAAATATTGTATTAAACAATTTAATACACATTTAATCGCTTTTGCATCAAATGCAAAATAGTCCCTATCTAAGCTTAAATTATCATATTGCATCAAATGCAATTATCTCTTCTTTTGCATCAAATGCAAATATGCTCCCTAACTAATTTCTACCTATTACTAGACGAAGCGTTGCACTCTGTGTGAGACCCTACAGCCTGACCCTTACAACAGGTTGGGCTCGAAGCCCTATACGGCAGTGACCACGAGCAGTGGTTGCCGTCCCTGCTTCAGGAATCATCATTATGTGGTTAACTCATTGACATGAGTATTGTCGGGACCACCTGACTGTTTCCGTGATGATTTCCGCAGTTATAGTCTCCTCGTCTAAATTGTGTCGTGTAGATCAAGTCTAGGGTACGGTCAAACTGTCAACCCCAATAACTTGACTCTGGTTAGTTTCTATCGATCTTTAGTCAACTAATGTTGGACTTCTTCCAACATACTTTGCGCAGAGTTTTTACTAAAGACCGTACTAACTCTACGACACTAACTCCCATTGACCGGGAGAGACAAATCCTTTCTTGGTCATTACTCGCCTCGTACGTTTCAAGTGACACCCAATCAAAAGACCTTTCGACAGGCCTTGCCTCGAAGCTAGGTCAGTTGATCTAAGTGGCACCGTTCACGCACAGGTCCGTCAAAATGACCTCAAGTCAAAAGACCAACTATCCTATCATCACTCAGAGTTATCACTGACAGATTGGTCAATATAACCATATGATAACTCTAGTGGATCGTTCAGTGAACTCATTCTAATGAGCACCTGTGTCTCGTCTTCGACTTCGCCAAGTCAAGCGATCATGAGATCATCGCCACCGCTAAACGGTGCAGACTAAGACACAATGGTCTATCCGATGTTTCGATATCCTTGTCTCGAAACATCTACGACCACGAACCATTTTAGACTTATGCTACAGACGGTCAAACGTTTCTCCATGATCGAGATACTCATCTCGATACCCGTTTGACCTTGCATAAAGTCTCAGGACTTTACCTAAGTTGATATCTAATGTTGACTTAGATAAATTATTACCAAACAGCTTACTGTTATTTCGAACAAGATATTTGTGCTATTCACACAGGAATAAATGGCCTCGAGGGCATCATATTCCTACACCTTTAACAGCGCTTGTGCAAGCGCTGTTAAAGGGGGGCCTTTCAGAGCGCTTGTTAGTACAAGCGATGTTAAAGGGGGGCCTTTCACAGCGCTTGTTAGTGCAAGCGCTGTTAAAGGGGTGGCTTTAACAGTGCTTGTTACTGCATGCGCTGTTAAAGGGGGGCCTTTCACAGCGCTTGTTAGTGCAATCGCTATTAAAGGTGGACCTTTCACAGCGCTTGTACTAAACAAGTTGACATTTGACAGCGCTTGTATATCTATCTTAAAAACGAAACAACCAAGTCTGTAACTAATCCAGCAAGCATCGATATTAAGATGATAACATCCAGTTCAAGGAATTGCCAAGATCACATTAAACACAAACAAAATCAACAACGATTCCCATACTTTTAAAAAAAAGTCTATGCTTCCCATAGACAATCCCCGGCGGTAATATCACAACAACGGAGGCATAAACCTCGAGACAGTCAAGTCATTTATTTTCAAAACTTAAAACACTCTCTTCTTGCACCCCCCCCTCCAGGGTGAGATGTCCCAACTATGCATCGTTTACGGCCTAAAGATCTACTGGACGCTGGCAATGTAGGCGATCAGATCAATGACACGGGTGCTGCAAAACACAACAAAACGGGATGCGAGCGAATCGATCAGTATGCACTCACCCCATTTTTAATAAAAATCTGCAAGCTCATATTGTGGCACATAGCTTTGCAGTGAACATTACCTGTATCCCAACTCGTTGTCATACCAAGCCACAAGCTTCACGAAGCCGTCGTTTAAAGCAATTCCAGCCTTGGCATCAAAGATGCTTGACCTGTCATGTGCAAGAGCAAACATAGCTGAGAATCGATAAATAAATAAATAATCAACTCTAAACTAAGTATGTTACTTCTGGTAAGTATGCGTACCTGCAGTCACCAATGAAGTCGGTAGACACCAAGTCTTCTTCCACGTAACCCAGAATTCCCTTGAGCTCGTTTTCTGATGATTCCCTTGATCTACTGGACGGTGGTTCCTTCCCCCGTGTAGAAGGATTACAGAAAGCCACACAGAAAGCTACTAGTTCTCTCCCAGGAGCAGACGCTGTCGCGAATAAATTAGAGACTAATTTTTCTACGATAATGAAATTTTACTGAGTTGCAGAAGCGACTATTGGAGGCTGTTTTCTTGATGGGAGCCGGGTTCTCTCAGCTGGCAGTCGACGCCCATTCCTTACGGATGTCAAATGTGTAATTGATCTCCAGGTAGCATTTGCCATCGCCATCAACAAACTGATCATCCAAGAAAGTGTTTTATTAGAATGCTATCGCATGATGGATTAAGATGGTCAAACAAATTACACTTCTTGAAGGGCAACTTTTATATTTAACATATGATTCTGGAAATAAAAATAGAAAACAAAATCCTTACTCGTTTTTTAAACCTTTTTGTTTTTTTCATTAAACTAGAATAGAAGTGAAATGTTTCAGCTTCGGCTCTAATTGTCTTTATCTTTATGTAGGACTTCTACTTATTATCATCATCATGGCTCAGATTCGTTTTGAATATTTATTTATTCAACGATGTCATAATCACAGTCGATACAACCTCTGAGTTACAAAAAATGAATTTAGTGACTAACCACCATGTCAAATGCTTGCTTGCTTCAAGACATGTCAAAAATTAAATGAATCCAATTAACATTGTGTCCTACATGCATTATGTTTGGCAATCTGTTCTTACCATCATTTAGTAAGGGCTACTTGGGTCATGATGATCTAAATATAATCAACAACGTCGAGCTTAATCATAGCTCTTAATCATATTAAGATCACATGCTGTAGTTGCAAGAAAATTTAATAAATCGTATGCATCAAAGTCTTAAAAACATAGCAGACATAATAAGCACATGGTGAGGTGGAAAAAAAGGGGGAAGATTAAACAAGAAGGCATATAATTAGCATCTGTTATGGTTGGTTTGCGTCTGGTTAGGCAATACATGCTCATAATTTGCACGAGGATTCTGGACAGCAGCCTCTCATTAGAGTTTTTAAGCTTGCTGATGTATATCTCATTCTGCAGTAACGACATGAATGATACCATAATTATACATTATTTCTCTAGGAAAATAAAAATGCAAAGAAACAGGACTCAGAATGAGCAATGTAAGGCCATACTTTATACTTGTCGGCTTTAAGCTCCTTCTCCAATTTCTTTAATGATGCATTTATTCTTGCAATCTCAGCCACCTAAGCAAGATGCCGTAAAAATGCATGCTCAGATCATCTATGTGTGCACAGTCAATGATCCATGCACATGAAATTTAATCTAGACCAAGTTCTTCCCCACATAGTACAACAAGAAAAGGAGAAACAGACCTCAATTACAGTCGTGCAAACAGAAGAAACCATCCAGCAAAAAAGGGAGATCCTGCCAATTAGTTCAGAAAAGGGAGATCCTGCCAATTAGGTCGGCACGCTCTTTGTCCTAACAGAATAAAACCCGAAAAAAATAATTTTATTTTTCCCATCAGAAAAATTACAACTGGATGCTGGAAGATATTAAACAAATAAACAAGTTGGGACCTTGTATATGCCGGTCTTCCCTGCCCACACGATCTGATCCAGGAATAAGAAAGTTAATAGAAGAGCATTCTTTGACTGCCATGAAAACATCAAATGTCAAAAATGTGAAATCGCAGGCACAAATAACCATTTTGATTCTAACAGAGGACATCCATTACCTTCCCAAGTAAAATGAGAGGAAGAGGAGTCCCTTTAGGTGATGGGCTTATGAGAGCATGCAAATCATTCACAAACTGCAAGATCAAAGAGAAGAGGGCGTAAAGGATTTTCAAAACAAAAAATAATTAATAGTTACACGTTGAATCAAACATGAAACGCTGACCTTCAAAAGTCGGAACACTTTTCGAGCCAAACTAGTTGATTTGTCAACATTTTGTGCGGTGCCAGGCTCTCCATTTACATCGGCAAGGAAGGACGACAGGACAAGGGCTTTTTTGTTTACCATGCTACAGAATTCTCTATAGAAAGAAAGAAGCTACTAGTCAAAATTGCCCAAAATATGCATCTGTCCTTGAAGTATATGCTCAGGGAAATACTCATTGCCATGGCTCATCTCCAAGGAGCATCATGTCACCATCACTGTCCGATTATACAACCATCCAGCTCTTACTGGAAGACATCAATTCACCCTCAAACTCAAACATAAGAATCCCAAATTTCGGCAGTTAGCTTGGCATATTTCGGCAGTTAACTTGCAGGATCAGTTGATCCTAACACCAAGAATCCCAAATTGTTAATCAGCCAACTATTTCTCTACCATCTACAATTCAAATTGTGTCTTCTAATCCCATTCGCCTCCCCCATTTCCTCGGTCCTATTAGTGTCCTAAATCCATTTTACCTACAGCTTGCTTGGTCTCTCTTATTATTGCAAGCATTTGTTTGTGTTATCACACAATTTCTATCTATTATGAACAACTATTTGCATGAATACCTCTACACACACATCAAACTACAGTGAACATGATCCAGTGTGTAGATTTTATATTTTTATTGAGTTGGTATCACAGAAGAGGTAGATTGATTTCAAAGAAATTGAATTTAGAGAACAGTAACACGTAAAGAAGCACTTGACCGAGCGGGTAGATGTCACAATATGGCGAATTTGGATCCTTCTCATATGCATCTTTTTTCTCTAGACACCATACTTCATAAATCATACAAGCTATCATGTTTCTTAACCATAAAAGTAGAACACAGTGTAATGTAAGGATGCAAAGTATTATATAAGGACTCATCAACCATGTTTACTTTTGCACCGTAAAAAAGCGTTGGTGAATGAACGGTAAAAATAACCAATTGCGTGGCAACCGATCAGACTGTCACAAATTAAGATTGTATGATAGAAGATAATAGCAAAGAGAGAGTAAGAAAAAACCTTGGGTTTCAACATCTGTCAACAGTATTTCATTCTCTCATAAAGGCACGAAAGGATCCGTAAAGTAATCAGGTCATGGAATTAGATCAAGTTTCATGTCCTTCTTATTGAACCACTAGAAATAACTCATACACAAATTGCACTAGGCAAAAAAACTAGATCAATATCTTATAATTATGAGTAAACTAGATCAATATCTTGTAATCAGGTCACAAATTGCACTAGGAAATAATATATTCAGGTGACATTGCCAACTGAATATCTTATTATGAACAGCCTTTGCAGAAGTACCATGATTAAATTAACCGCTAATTTATAAACCCGAATATCTTATAATTAATTATACTGATATAATATATTAAGAATATGACCTAATAGCTCACAGCACTATAAATTACTCATACTGTCACTTCCATTATAATAAAATGCAGATACACCGTCTGCATATGAAACAGTATCATACATTTCCTCTTCTCATCTTCGTCATGATCATATCACGGCATTCCACATTTTCATATTTCATTCTTGCTTTCAATTATTCTAGTAACCAATACCAATAAGAAATGTTTGAAGGTGTCCAACATGAGATGCTTTAGTTATTAACTGAACCTCAAGGCCACAGTCATATTTCAATCTAAATTTGGACTGGGACTACATCATGCTATACACTATAATCTATTCCAATAAATCGATGCATGGCCTAAGTGTAATCGGTTGAATGCCCAATTTGCTTTCGATATAACCGGAAAGTACCAACTCGATGATATCAGCATGTAAAATTTGAACAAGCTTCTTATCACAGTCATTATATCAAACAGATACAAACAAAAGCTTCCCAAAATTCTATGACAAAAAGAGCTTCAAAATTTCACCTGCAAGCTGCCACAACAAGAACACGGGATCTCCATGTTGGATGCCACGTCTTCCTCTTGGCAGATTCTGCACTCCACCAGCTTCTCTCCCTTCTTCCTCTTCTGAGAAAACCCCCCGATGGGGACCACCGAAGATGCCGACTCATCGTCGGGCAGAACATTTCGCGACAGTTTCAGGCTCTCGATTGTGGCCTCCAGCGTAGATTCAGTCAGCAATTTGTCCACCAACAACGCAAGATGGTCATCATCAAGCAACAGGGGCTAGATCACAAAACATGATATCAAGAGCAGTTAAAACTCTTACATCCATCCGATTCTCGATCTTGCATACCTTGTTCTTGATAGGCCCAAGAATTCCAGGAGGAAGCTGCTCTCTCTCAGACCAAGTGATGCCACCATCCATCGATCTCTACATCGCCCCGCTCCATCTGAGCATTTCGACAAACACTTAATGTGCGAGACACAACATGAACTTAAAAAATCAAACGGTGGCTGAAAAGGCTCCCACTTTTGAACCTCCTGCCCAATTCTGTAGAATAGAAGAAGCTCCTTTGAAGGGAGCTTGAACAGGACAGGGTTCCACAAGGGCACGTCGGGCTCTTCGTCGGCCACGACCGGAGGTTGCCAGCATCCATCCTGCAATTTCAAAAAAAATTATGCAATGTATCGAAAATGACGCATGAGACAAAGACTGAAGAAACCGAACACTGTATCTCTGCAGCCAGTCTTGACGTCGGGGGCTCCTTCTATCGATCCCCCAAAGTAAGCCACCAAGAACCGATCTTTCTCGACCTCGACGATGGTGGATGCGTGGCAGCTGTTGAAAGGGGCAGCGCCCGCAACGAAAGTGAACCCTTGGCTTACTGTTTTCAGCCGAGATCAGTATTGTTCCTCGTGATCATTGTGCCCGAGCCTTCGCCCATCTTTCTCCCTTCTCTTTCGCCACTCCCTGGCTTGACCGTGTCTCTGTACATGAGGAGACGGCGAGCACCGAGGAAGAAAGAGGTGTCGTGAAGCGGATGTTGGATTGGGTGTGGCCTTTGCAATTGGCGATGTCGACGGCGGATCGGGCCAGGGTTTGGATGTGGATGACGGCTATGGCGGAGAGGGATCGGAGTGCGACGGGCTCGGCGGTTGTGTACCCAATGGAGCGGCATATTTGGGCGACGGCGACGGTAGAGATGGTGGAGACGAAGGATGATGGCGATGATGATGAAACTCGTGGTTGTACCCGGAGAGATCACGGGGATTAGATTTTCTTGGTGCCATTCATAATCGTCTATCGATCAAACCCTGTGGTTTAATAAATCTAGGTTTTAATCTTCGAGCCGTCGAGCACACGATGATGGGAAAGAGAATATGCCTTGGGTTGCTCGAGCGCATGAAGCAGCGGGCTAAAGTTTTCTTCAATGTATAATACTCCATCTTTAACATCGCTTGTATGATACAAGCGCTGTCTATTGTAGACCTTTAACAGCGCTTGTGTTAAACAAGCGATGTCTATTAGCTGACTTTTAACAGTGCTTGTATAAAGAAGCACTGTCTATTACCTGACCTTTAACAGCGCTTGCAGAAAGAAGCGCTGTGTATAATCTGTGTTTCTAATAAACATCGCTTACAGAAAGAAGCGATGTCTATTGTCTGACCTTTAACAGCGCTTGCAGAAAGAAGCGATGTCTATTGTCTGATCTTTAACAGCGTTTGCAGAAAGAAGCGATGTCTATTATCTGGGCCTCTAATTAACATCGCTTATAATTGGCAAGCGCTGTTAAAGGCGTGCTATTAAAGGCCCTTTTTGTAGTAGTGAGGGGATTTGTGTCAGAACCAAGATCCGACCCCCCCCCCAAAAAAAAAAAAAAACGAATGTCTTTGTTGTAGGTTGTTCGAGGCACGACCCAGCGAGAAGGTCGAAGGGTCGTCATCTACAACCCAGAGATAGGTCGAACTCCAGCCCAGTAGCTCGACCCTCGTTCAGCACGACCAGTGTTTCATTCGTCGCGGGATGTCCCACCCTGCACCTGATAAGGCTCCACCTCAGCGGAGGCATCCGAGTCGGCCCACCTTACTGTTGGCCGAAACTCATCCGTCAACAATGACCATTCAGCATATATATCCCGACCCATCTACCTATTACACCATCAAAGTCGAATACTAACAGAATACCGTAAACGTGGGACAACAAACATTCACTGAACAGGTTGGAACATATATAGTGCCATGCACATAATAAAGCATTTGAACAACAGACACCCACGACAATGGAGCACAACAGTTTCTGGAGAGACAAAACTCCCAGAAGGCTTCTACCCGGCTCCTATCACAAGTACACGTAACAATCAAACAGCATGCTTGATAGCCTTGCTGTAGCCAGTCTGGTCATCGTAATACTTGGACCACAGCATCACCCCTCCATACTTGTTAGAGGCTTTCAGCGAGGGAAGCACCTGTGAAGTCAGATCTCCGGTTGGAATGAATCCACTGCCGGCGGCGTCGGGTGCCGCCGGCAGCCCAAGGAATATGTTGGTTGCCTTGATCCCGGAGGTCCACTGTTTCCACGCGTCCACCAGGTTGGCCGCGCCGCCGGACGAGTACTGGCACGGGGGGTTATTGTAGAACTGCACCCACACGTAGTCAAACAGGCCCGTGTCGAGAGCTCCTCCGACCCAAGCGTCAGGGTATGGGCACTGAGGCGCTGCGGTCAAGTAAACCTTCCTCCCCTTGGCGCTGTAAGCTGAGAGGAACCTCGCCAAATCGTCATAGTGGGCGGGGCTTCCGCCCTCAATGTCGAAGTCCACACCGTCGAGCACCGCGTCCCCCAGTGGCCTGGACGAAGACTGGCCCCCAAGGTAGCCGTTCCAAATGTATTGGGCCACTTGCCTTGCATCGTCCTTTGAGGTTATGACGTAAGACCCGGCGCCGCCGCCGATCGAGAGAATGACCTTCACTCCGTTGGCCTGGCAGGACTTGATGTCCTCGCTGAGGGCAGCGCAGCCGTTGGAAGAAGGATCGCAGTGGCCTGCCAGATTGAGCTGCGGGGGTTGGCCATTGCCGAAGACGCAGAGGAAGGCCAAGTTCACAAACGCGTAGTTTCCGGTCGCACAGGTTTCGGCCAGGGTGCCCTCGGCGCCGTTCTGGCCCCAGTAGACTGCAATCTTCCCGGCACTGCCAGGGGAAAATGCTGAAGCTAAGAAGAGGACAGAAACCCAAATTTTCATCATCGCTGCCGTTTTGAATATCCTTGGCGTTTAGAGTTGCCTGGTGTGGTGCTTAGCAGCGCTGCATTGGGCCTTCATATAGAGCCCTCATCTTTAGATTGTTGTGAGCTAATCGTGCCTTGGTGTGTACGCTGCATGCTGTCGCGATCTACATTAGTTAGAACGTTGTACGTACGCCTAATTATTTGATCATTTTGATTTGCATGTAAACAATATGTTACGGAGTTGTTATGCGGTGACTGGATTAGCATACACTGCTCGATGATTGACTATAAGCAGATGGTTTAGAAATTCTGGTTGATTTTGGATCTCTTTCACTGCCTCAGCCCTTGACATTCTTGCATTTGGCCTCGCTATTCACCTTCATCTATCATAGCAGAGAATGTTTCAATCAAGGCGATAAGCTCGATTTCTTTAATATTAGTGACCTCATAGAAAGATGGGCCACAGAGATTATTGGTTATCTATTTGCTTTGTCCATACTCATTTTTGAAGGTCTTGTTGATTTTTCTCGAGGCAAAATCAAAGGGGTCCCATGCTCTTATTCAGTTGGAGATGTTACTAGCTTCATTTCTGCATTTGTAATACTTAATTTTGCTGATGCTGTATTGTTAGCTCCAGCTTGATTTCTTTTCTGTATTCATCTGACCACCATTTAGGTGCTGGGAACACCTCCGATTTTGAAGCGTGACGCATCCGTAGATTTAGACGTCACGCCAGCTAATTCAAGTTTTATGTAGCCTGTAATATACATGGTTTGGCTGCTAGTTACAATGAATATTGTAATGAAGTTAATGATGCACTTATATGTGAGTTCAATAATTAAGTGATCATCCAATTGCTAAATAAAATGTTAAAACCGAAGGTAACCAATATTTCCAATTTGTTTATATTATCATAATATACTTGTATTGACTCCAGATACCGTAGTAAAGTATCTTGTCCAAATTACTAAATCCAATCTGTGAGATTTTGTAACTGCACTTGTATGTTGGCTTAATTTCGGAAAACTATCTTATACTTTCGCTGAATTCCAAAAAAAATACATCTTACTTTGATATACTCGTAAAACTATCTCATACTTTTCAGATTTCGATAAACTCACTACTACAATATGCCACAACAACGACGGTTCATGTTAACAGTCGGTAATATTGAGGCAAATACCGACGGTTATACTTTTCAGATTTCGATAAACTCCATCATCCACATATCCCCCTCCTTCCACTGCTGACATTCACCCTCTATCCATCACCGCCATCCCCATTACACCCACCGTCGACATCCCCCCCAAACTATCATCCCCCCCAAAACACCGCCACCCTTCATCCTCCATCAATCGCTGCACATCCCCCTTCCACCCACCGCCAACCACCCCACCCCTCCCCCCCTCCCCCCCCCGACCGTCCTCCTCCCCCCCCCCCCCCCACAGCCGCCCCCCGCCCTCCACCGTAGCCCCCCTTCCCCCCTTCCCCCACCACCGCACTCGTCCCCCACCTCCCCCACCTCCGCCATCTTCCCTCCTCCACCATCCCACATATATCAAACTATGAGGTAGTTCTACGAAATTAAACCAAAATATGAGGTAGTTCTACGAAATTAAGCAAAGTATGAGGTAACTTTAAGAAACCAAAGTATGAGGAGGTTTATAGAAACCTGAAAAGTACGAGTTAGTTTTGCGATGATATCAAAATAAGAGATATTTTGTTTGGAATTCAGCGAAAGTATAAGGTAGTTTTCCGAAATTAAGCCCTTGTATGTTATTGAAAGCATTTCATAATATGAATAAAAAAAGCAATTCAACGTTTCCAAACATTTGTCAATATTGAGTTCCATGTTACTGCATCAAAACTCTAGTGTTCTCACGTATTGGTATGGAATCAAATAAACTCAGGTTCAAATCTTACTGGATACATAAAAAATGGATTTACCAAGTTAAGGATAGGTCTTCTTCCATCAGAAGCTCCTCTCAGGGGACAACAGCACAGAATACAACTCGAACATCTCAAAGGAAGCATGTAGTACGCTTCTAGTAATAGCAGTAAGGATTGGTGCTTCCATATGCGAGACTTTGATAAGATTCTCAACCACACCAACTCCAAAAGTGTAAGAGATTATTCCCCACGAAAAAAACCGAGTACACCCTGTCACAGGCTCGGACTTCGCACTACCGACAACCGCGTAGCACTAGTCTCTCACTCCCCTTGAGAGGCTAGTGTAGTCTTTCCCACAAACTCTGGAAGATCAAAGTGTTGTCTAAGCCAAAGATTGCTTAAAATACCGAATAACTAACTCAAATAGTTGGAAGAACTCAAGAACACTAAAGGATATTTAGGAGGAAGTTAAAGGACTCTCTACTACTCAAATGATTGATCCACTTTTCGATGGTTTGCAAATGATACAAGGACCCCTATTTATAAGCCTCATCTACCTAAATGGATGGCTAAGATTGTTTCAATCTAATGGTTACAAATAAGTTCTATAATGATCTACACAACTTCCAACTACTCTAATAATTACAAGACTTTTCTAGAATTTCTCAAGTTATACAAGCCTTATCCCTAAACTATTCTTAAGTCTTCTGCTCTCCTCTAAAATAAGGTTTACATTTTGGGCTTGAATCGTGGGCTTTCTTTGGGGCTTGATGGCACAAATTGGCTTGAATGAGAAGTAGGCCGTGACATTCTCCCATATTCTATTTGGTGACGTCGTCGTCGCTCATCGGCAAAATGATCCCAAAACTTTGCTAACTTGTTGTATTGCTTCAAGCTCAACTTGCCACGTTCCAAGGGTTCCATGTTGGATGTAACGCCCCGCTCCCCGGGATACCCGATAAGTACGAATCTGTATCAGATATTCCCAAAGAGACGGGTGCTACGGAAGAGAAGCACAAAATTTCAAAACACTGGCAGGCCCACTGCGCACTGCTGGATGGTACCTGTAGCATTCCAGATGACAAACACAGAAACAAAAGGAGCCACCAGCTCAAACACCAGTATAACATATATATAAACTATTCAATTACAACATCGATTACAAATCTCATATACAATACATAACCCAACGCACCCAAGTACATTATCACACCCAAATTTCTCTCACACTCACCCACGCACTCAAATCCAACCCACTGGGCTCGTGGCCTCTGACTCCAAGATCCAACGCCTGAAAAACATCAACGGGGACACGTCACAGCGTGACCCAGTAGGATTTCCAAACCCAACTCACATGGTGCGCAAAATGATATGCACTAAGTAACAAACGGTAAACTAACTCATGGCATATCACAGTGAATTCATATGAAAGTGGAAATAATATTACTAACGAGACACGTACCTGCGGCAAGAGGGTAGCCTGCAAGTAAAGTGAGTATGACATAAAAAAGAGTGAACTGCATTATTAAGAAACTGAAACCTATCGTTCTACATTGGACTACAACAATTATTACAAGCTTTAGGCCACTTAGCAATCTTAGCAAAAGTAAAGCATTCCCTATCAACTATGACAACCCTAACAACCATCATATTGATTAAATGTAAACATTGTCAAGTATTCGTAAATTTAGCATATCTTCTAATGAGGGATTTAACCCTTGGCCATGCAAATAATTGAGCACCTAGCATACATAGGTAATGAGGTAATCATGCGACCTTAGCTTTTCACGAAATGCTAACTTTAGTTAAGAAGACCCAAAAACATCCCATCTTTTGCATAATTGGCCAAAATACTTAAGAAAGGAAGTATCTTTTCACATATATCTCAACTCAAATTGCCACTTTGAACCACCTAATGCTACCACCTCAACCACAAATCTCAATTAACATTTAACACCCCATGGTAATCATGCATATAATTCATAACACTCCATAAAACGTCAACTTGGGTGCACAACATGCAATTCCTTGTAGGGAAAAAGACAAATCTCCACACTAAAGGGGAGTATGGAACCCTACACTCTCTAAGCTTCCGACTTGCAACTTTTCTTTCATACTAATTTGTGTTCAAAAGGGTATTCATTTAAATGTGGAGATTTAAGGAATCTAGCAAGTGGCTTTTGCGTAGTGTTCCTAGCTTAAGTTTCCAATGCTTGGAATGGTAATGAAATGATTACGAAAATTTCGGCAGAGTCTCCTTTGTATTTATCAAAGCTCCCAAGTGCAACATAAGTATTGTTTAAAGAAAACTTGGTATAATTATAGTATTCCAACCACACCAATGACACCAACAACAACACCACCACCACTATAACCATCAAGACAACCTCATTCTTAAGAAACATTAATAACATCACCCAAAACCAACATTAAAAATAAGGGCAATTGTCCAAGAATTTGTGGAACAAATCATTCTAATGCATCATCAACATAAACATGTAAATCATGGCATCACATAATCCATTACTTCCATGGAATTTCAATCAATATGCACCAAAACAAGGAGTTTCCATAAAATCCCAAGAATGCCAACTTTGCAATTCAATATGATACGAATGAAACATGCAAGCTAGAGTTGAATTTCCTAACGACATCAACATCATAATATCACTACTAACAATAACAACATGAATAACATTATTTGCTAACAACTAACAAACCATACTTTCCAACATACCCTTATTCAAGCACCCAATACATCCATTGCAACATTCATTCTCAAAAGTCAACCATCACATACATCCAATCACAAGCACCCAAAATGCTAAATGATGCCATGATGCATATGATGCGCAAGTAATGCGATGCAATGCAATGCAATGGGATCCCATGAATGAGCCGGCGTGCAAGTGTATCGTGATTTCTACTCCGATATCAACGTGGTGCCACACCACGTGGAGCCACCTAATGGATCAAGAGGTGGCCAACGGCGTGTTCACCCACCTCCTACCGCGGCACTTTGTCCATGCCCGTGCACTCCACCTCGTGTCCTAATCACGTCATGTCACCCCATTCCAAATTCCACGTGTAACCAACAACACACCGCCAATTTCCCCATCTCATTTCATTTTTGCATCATTCACATTTCTTATACAACAAAGGTGATTAGTAAACATTCCAACCATCCAGATGAGAATCAATCCACAACATTAATGAAGTAAGACATTCAAGCCATTGAAGCGTAATTGTGGCGCCATATAAATCATCGCACCACATAAATTCGTTATGGATGTAAATTGAAGATTTAGCTTCCACCAAATCCACAATGCAAGCAATTTCATTTAATCATTATAACCAAATGAGAGCAAGTTGCCACCTTTGCCGTATTTATTTTCATTAAGCACTTGCATTTAATCAAATGTATGCAATCAAAATAACAGGAGGAGAACTATTTCGTTTTGTCAATGTAACAAAATGAAAACTATTTCATTTCATCACTATTTCAAAATGAGGGTTATTTCATCTAATCATTTCGACAAAGTGAAACAGTTTCAATCATTATATATATATATAACAAGATAAAAACTATTTCATTTACTCAATGTAGCCAAAATGAGAACAATTTCAGTTTATCAATAACTCAATGTATCTAAATGAGGGCAATTTCGTAAATATAATGAAGCATGGCATTCCATTTCATGTACGTAAAGTCAACATTTTAATCTCCTACCACAACTACCATTCCACTTCATTTCTCAATTCAGATCTGGCATTCAACTAAAACATCTTCATGGCACTAGGGCTCTTCAAACCCTAGGCCGAATTTCACGGGTGGCCTCAAGCCCCCATTTCATCACATATCCCTAGCCAATTACACATCTCAGTTTATTGCTCCCTTATTTCGCAATGTTCATACGAGGAAAAAAAATGAATAATAAACTTCCAGCATTTCAAAATGAGAGCAACTTCTCGTAAATAGCGAACATTCACTCAAGAGGATTATCAACACAAACATAGCATATACTTCATTACTTCATAACATAGCAACTATCCAAAGCCAATTTCACATAAGCATTTCATTATTAATAATTCATGTGTACTATACAAAGAAATTAAGTAATAAGCTTCCAACCATTAAAAAGAGAGCAATTTGCTAATTTATTGAAGCAAGGCAGTCAACTCAACATGGGACATATTTGTAGCATCAATTTAATTCAAACATCATCCCAAGTCAAATTAGAATACTCTATATCAAAAATTTGCCACAAACCCTAAAGATGCAAAGTTGAACTCAAGTTGAAAATGAATGAAACATATGAGTAGGGTTGGAATCCTACCTCACCCAATTAGATGCAATCCCCCATGAATCCAAGCTCCAAAAGCCCACATGAGAGCTCCGCCAATTTCATCTTCAAGCTTCAAAACCCTAATCGCGAAATTCCCCCAACTCCTCCATGAATTCCCCCTCTTCAACTCCAAGTCCCAACTCCTCTTCATCCCGAACTCCCACAACCACTAGAGATTGACAACAAACCCTGAAATTTCGGCCAAGATCAGATTTTTGGGTTGCTGGGAAGGATTTGGCCATGGGGTTTTAGATTGAGAGGAAGAAATTGAGAGAGTTGGAAGGGGGAAAAAGGCTAGGGTTTCACTCCTCTCTCCTTCCTCTTCCTTCCTTCCTCTTTTTCTCCACCCTCTTCCCAAAATTCGGCAGCAAGGGGGGTCCCAAAATTTTCGGCCTGGTTGGAATTTTGGCCATGGATGTGAGGGTAATGGTGAAGATGAAGGAGGAGAGGGAGAGGATAGGCTAAGGGATTAACTTCTTCTCTTCTTCCTCTTCTTTCTTCTCATTTTTGCTCCCTCTCTCCATTGCCTAAACCTGGCTTCGGCCATGAATTGATTTCGGCCAGCAAGGGGCGGCCAGGTTGGGGAAGAAAGAAGGGAAAGAGAAAAGAAATGAAATTGGAAGGAAGATTGTAGAAGGGGTTGAGTAATTACAAGTTTGCCATTCCCAAGTAAACCAACCCTATTCTCTTCATCTAATAAGCTAACCCAACTATCAAAACCCAATCAACAGTGACTAACAAGAATCCAAGCCCATCTCTAGCTACCAAAATGAATTAAGGCCTTCACAACAGTAATGATAATATTAATCACTATCAGTAATAAGCAAAACACTAATACCCAAAAATAACACCACATCACCAAAAAGAACAACCAAACATCAGTAATAATAATAATGCCATCCATTATTAACTATCTCAGCATCGCCAATTATCATGAACATACTGTTTTACTTTACACACTCACCAACGGAAAACGCCAAGCGCGCTAATAAACACTGTTAGCACGCTAACAATAATTTCGATTTACCACCCAACCACACTTATTACCTTATATATCCAACGCACACCATAGTCACATTATAGCCATACATGTAGGATTTTACTACACACACAACAAAATTGCTATACTCACATACGCATATAGTATTTCCGCACACACGGGCATTACAATCTACCCACCTTAAAAATAAAGTTCGTCCTCGAACTTTCTACCTTAGGACATTGCTAAAGGTGAATGGTGAAGAGAGAGATATAGGATCACTCTACCCTATCATATAGATGTAGCACATTCATATACCAACACGCTTACTAGGTCAAATACACATAGGTATAACATTTCAAACATACTCACATACACTGCCATCCTGAGACATACCACCACCTATGTCACCATGTACACATTTAAACATCCATACATATGTCATACATAGGGTCTTACACATCCACATTCATACACCCAGATATCACTATATTTATCCTAACACCGATGTAAGCGTACCCGCTTACAACCAGACATGCAACCGTATGCATCTTACATATATACATATATCAGACACACATCTCTAATACACCCAGGGCATGCCCACTCATACCTGAGTGGAACACAGGGATTCATACAAACAACATACCACATCTATGTACATATTTACCACATTATACAAATTCAAACAGCATGCCATAGCTATAGACGGCCTCGAGATCAATCAGTCACAAAATCCATGGTACACATTACTCATAGACTACTATACCTTAACACATAAACACATGCTCCTATATACAGAGACGCACCAGCATATATGTCCCTTAATATCCATCCAACATTCGCAGGTGTATCAGCACACAAAATTCACCATATCAATACCAGTACACGTAGATAGTCACATAGAACTATATCCATCCATATTCAAGTGTAAGCATACCAGCTCACAGCCATGATTGTGTCACATACTCATCATATACACCCACTCATAACAAGATTACCCTGGTCAATCACATAACTAGCTACAACACAGTACATCCATACCCTAATACATCCATACCCTACCTTCATCTCAGTCAAGTATATAACTCAGCTTACATGCTACTCATATATCAACTATTTATCAACACATACAATTCAAGTACACGCACATAGCCATATACTCATTCACACATATACCATAGTCATGTACGCTCATACTTATACATAGGAGTATATCGTCTCAATATACTCGACAAGCCATTCCATACGTACATAGCGGTCAATACATAAGTATACATATATACACCCATGCATAAACATATATACTCAATCAACACTCTAATGTCCACTCTCAGGGGTTCTACACCTTAAGCTTCTGCTATTCAGGTCCTATCCCAAGGCTGGACACTACCCACCTTAGGACTCAACCACGCTCAACACTGGTATACCACACGTACAAATCCTACACAGCCGCAGTGTGGTGACCTGCATGGGCCACCAAATGTAACGCCCCGCTCCCCGGGATACCCGATAAGTACGAATCTGTATCAGATATTCCCAAAGAGACGGGTGCTACGGAAGAGAAGCACAAAATTTCAAAACACTGGCAGGCCCACTGCGCACTGCTGGATGGTACCTGTAGCATTCCAGATGACAAACACAGAAACAAAAGGAGCCACCAGCTCAAACACCAGTATAACATATATATAAACTATTCAATTACAACATCGATTACAAATCTCATATACAATACATAACCCAACGCACCCAAGTACATTATCACACCCAAATTTCTCTCACACTCACCCACGCACTCAAATCCAACCCACTGGGCTCGTGGCCTCTGACTCCAAGATCCAACGCCTGAAAAACATCAACGGGGACACGTCACAGCGTGACCCAGTAGGATTTCCAAACCCAACTCACATGGTGCGCAAAATGATATGCACTAAGTAACAAACGGTAAACTAACTCATGGCATATCACAGTGAATTCATATGAAAGTGGAAATAATATTATTAACGGGACACGTACCTGCGGCAAGAGGGTAGCCTGCAAGTAAAGTGAGTATGACATAAAAAAGAGTGAACTGCATTATTAAGAAACTGAAACCTATCGTTCTACATTGGACTACAACAATTATTACAAGCTTTAGGCCACTTAGCAATCTTAGCAAAAGTAGAGCATTCCCTATCAACTATGACAACCCTAACAACCATCATATTGATTAAATGTAAACATTGTCAAGTATTCGTAAATTTAGCATATCTTCTAATGAGGGATTTAACCCTTGGCCATGCAAATAATTGAGCACCTAGCATACATAGGTAATGAGGTAATCATGCGACCTTAGCTTTTCACGAAATGCTAACTTTAGTTAAGAAGACCCAAAAACATCCCATCTTTTGCATAATTGGCCAAAATACTTAAGAAAGGAAGTATCTTTTCACATATATCTCAACTCAAATTGCCACTTTGAACCACCTAATGCTACCACCTCAACCACAAATCTCAATTAACATTTAACACCCCATGGTAATCATGCATATAATTCATAACACTCCATAAAACGTCAACTTGGGTGCACAACATGCAATTCCTTGTAGGGAAAAAGGCAAATCTCCACACTAAAGGGGAGTATGGAACCCTACACTCTCTAAGCTTCCGACTTGCAACTTTTCTTTCATACTAATTTGTGTTCAAAAGGGTATTCATTTAAATGTGGAGATTTAAGGAATCTAGCAAGTGGCTTTTGCGTAGTGTTCCTAGCTTAAGTTTCCAATGCTTGGAATGGTAATGAAATGATTACGAAAATTTCGGCAGAGTCTCCTTTGTATTTATCAAAGCTCCCAAGTACAACATAAGTATTGTTTAAAGAAAACTTGGTATAATTATAGTATTCCAACCACACCAATGACACCAACAACAACACCACCACCACTATAACCATCAAGACAACCTCATTCTTAAGAAACATTAATAACATCACCCAAAACCAACATTAAAAATAAGGGCAATTGTCCAAGAATTTGTGGAACAAATCATTCTAATGCATCATCAACATAAACATGTAAATCATGGCATCACATAATCCATTACTTCCATGGAATTTCAATCAATATGCACCAAAACAAGGAGTTTCCATAAAATCCCAAGAATGCCAACTTTGCAATTCAATATGATACGAATGAAACATGCAAGCTAGAGTTGAATTTCCTAACGACATCAACATCATAATATCACTACTAACAATAACAACATGAATAACATTATTTGCTAACAACTAACAAACCATACTTTCCAACATACCCTTATTCAAGCACCCAATACATCCATTGCAACATTCATTCTCAAAAGTTAACCATCACATACATCCAATCACAAGCACCCAAAATGCTAAATGATGCCATGATGCATATGATGCGCAAGTAATGCGATGCAATGCAATGCAATGGGATCCCATGAATGAGCCGGCGTGCAAGTGTATCGTGATTTCTACTCCGATATCAACGTGGTGCCACACCACGTGGAGCCACCTAATGGATCAAGAGGTGGCCAACGGCGTGTTCACCCACCTCCTACCGCGGCACTTTGTCCATGCCCGTGCACTCCACCTCGTGTCCTAATCACGTCATGTCACCCCATTCCAAATTCCACGTGTAACCAACAACACACCGCCAATTTCCCTATCTCATTTCATTTTTGCATCATTCACATTTCTTATACAACAAAGGTGATTAGTAAACATTCCAACCATCCAGATGAGAATCAATCCACAACATTAATGAAGTAAGACATTCAAGCCATTGAAGCGTAATTGTGGTGCCATATAAATCATCGCACCACATAAATTCGTTATGGATGTAAATTGAAGATTTAGCTTCCACCAAATCCACAATGCAAGCAATTTCATTTAATCATTATAACCAAATGAGAGCAAGTTGCCACCTTTGCCGTATTTATTTTCATTAAGCACTTGCATTTAATCAAATGTATGCAATCAAAATAACAGGAGGAGAACTATTTCGTTTTGTCAATGTAACAAAATGAAAACTATTTCATTTCATCACTATTTCAAAATGAGGGTTATTTCATCTAATCATTTCGACAAAGTGAAACAGTTTCAATCATTATATATATATATAACAAGATAAAAACTATTTCATTTACTCAATGTAGCCAAAATGAGAACAATTTCAGTTTATCAATAACTCAATGTATCTAAATGAGGGCAATTTCGTAAATATAATGAAGCATGGCATTCCATTTCATGTACGTAAAGTCAACATTTTAATCTCCTACCACAACTACCATTCCACTTCATTTCTCAATTCAGATCTGGCATTCAACTAAAACATCTTCATGGCACTAGGGCTCTTCAAACCCTAGGCCGAATTTCACGGGTGGCCTCAAGCCCCCATTTCATCACATATCCCTAGCCAATTACACATCTCAGTTTATTGCTCCCTTATTTCGCAATGTTCAAACGAGAAAAAAAAACGAATAATAAACTTCCAGCATTTCAAAATGAGAGCAACTTCTCGTAAATAGCGAACATTCACTCAAGAGGATTATCAACACAAACATAGCATATACTTCATTACTTCATAACATAGCAACTATCCAAAGCCAATTTCACATAAGCATTTCATTATTAATAATTCATGTGTACTATACAAAGAAATTAAGTAATAAGCTTCCAACCATTAAAAAGAGAGCAATTTGCTAATTTATTGAATCAAGGCAGTCAACTCAACATGGGACATATTTGTAGCATCAATTTAATTCAAACATCATCCCAAGTCAAATTAGAATACTCTATATCAAAAATTTTCCACAAACCCTAAAGATGCAAAGTTGAACTCAAGTTGAAAATGAATGAAACATATGAGTAGGGTTGGAATCCTACCTCACCCAATTAGATGCAATCCCCCATGAATCCAAGCTCCAAAAGCCCACATGAGAGCTCCGCCAATTTCATCTTCAAGCTTCAAAACCCTAATCACGAAATTCCCACAACTCCTCCATGAATTCCCCCTCTTCAACTCCAAGTCCCAACTCCTCTTCATCCCGAACTCCCACAACCACTAGAGATTGACAACAAACCCTGAAATTTCGGCCAAGATCAGATTTTTGGGTTGCTGGGAAGGATTTGGCCATGGGGTTTTAGATTGAGAGGAAGAAATTGAGAGAGTTGGAAGGGGGAAAAAGGCTAGGGTTTCACTCCTCTCTCCTTCCTCTTCCTTCCTTCCTCTTTTTCTCCACCCTCTTCCCAAAATTCGGCAGCAAGGGGGGTCCCAAAATTTTCGGCCTGGTTGGGATTTCGGCCATGGATGTGAGGGTAATGGTGAAGATGAAGGAGGAGAGGGAGAGGGTAGGCTAAGGGATTAACTTCTTCTCTTCTTCCTCTTCTTTCTTCTCATTTTTGCTCCCTCTCTCCATTGCCTAAACCTGGCTTCGGCCATGAATTGATTTCGGCCAGCAAGGGGCGACCAGGTTGGGGAAGAAAGAAGGGAAAGAGAAAAGAAATGAAATTGGAAGGAAGATTGTAGAAGGGGTTGAGTAATTACAAGTTTGCCATTCCCAAGTAAACCAACCCTATTCTCTTCATCTAATAAGCTAACCCAACTATCAAAACCCAATCAACAGTGACTAACAAGAATCCAAGCCCATCTCTAGCTACCAAAATGAATTAAGGCCTTCACAACAGTAATGATAATATTAATCACTATCAGTAATAAGCAAAACACTAATACCCAAAAATAACACCACATCACCAAAAAGAACAACCAAACATCAGTAATAATAATAATGCCATCCATTATTAACTATCTCAGCATCGCCAATTATCATGAACATACCGTTTTACTTTACACACTCACCAACGGAAAACGCCAAGCGCGCTAATAAACACTGTTAGCACGCTAACAATAATTTCGATTTACCACCCAACCACACTTATTACCTTATATATCCAACGCACACCATAGTCACATTATAGCCATACATGTAGGATTTTACTACACACACAACAAAATTGCTATACTCACATACGCATATAGTATTTCCGCACACACGGGCATTACATGGGAACTCTTCTTTACATTCTCATGTTGTACCTTGGCTTGTATAGCAGCAACCTTGACATCTTCCACCTTGTACTCTTCTCGGTCTTCTAGACCTCCCCATTCTGAGTCAGAATCAGAACTAGAGTCGTACAGACACTCTGATGGTGGATGTGCACCCACACACATCTCACACTTAAGTGGGCAATTCCTCGCCTTATGCCACCCTTCGCACCAATGACACACTGGCCCCGTTTTCACACTCTTCAGCTGCTCCTTGGGTATTTTCTCTTCTACTTCTGTTGTCACGGATGCAATGTCCATGAGGGTCTTAAATGATAGGCAGTCTTCTATATCATTCTCCCTCATCAATAGAACTAAGTGGACATCCCCGTCTTTATAAATGCCTAGCTTATTGGCATATGCAAATGGGATGACTCTGACTGAGTTGAAGAATTCTGCCCCCAATAACTAATGGATTATCATCTAAGGGAACGACGATTAAGTTGAGACGATCACTCCAATCGCCAAGTGTCACCTTCACATTGTAAGCACCACCGCATATTGTCTTAGCTTCTGAGTTGACCGTTTTGATCCAACCTTTCTTTCTGGTATATTTAACACCAAGACGTTTGGCTTCTTCCTTTAAGATGAAGTTGTTGGAAGCCCTCGTGTCAATTAGAGCTTTAGCATTTTGGTCTCCAATCTTGGCTTTTGCATACAAGTGTCCCTTTTGGTTGGCCTGGACCCCTCACTGGCTCGAATGTCATCTAATATTTGTAATGCGCCCATCTTGATTGCCTCTTTCATCTCGTCTACATTCTTTGCTTGGAATAGTGCTGATAGCTTGCTCTTCTTGGGATAGTCTCTTGCCCTATGTGGTCCATCGCAGAAAAAACACTTGATGGTTTGCTTTACTGTATTCTTGAATTCTTTGGGACTTAAATCTTCTCGATGTCTATTATACTTCTCATTCTTGTCATGCCTTCGTTTGTTATGATGTTGAGGATGTTGCACTCCCCTACTCATTTCATCATCGTCTCTTCTCCTTGGTGACTTGGGCCGATCCGGTCTCTTATGCTCAGTAAGGGACTCGGCAATGGAAATGGCGGTGGCAAGGTCTTGAGCTCCATGCCGATTGATCTCCAACTTAGCCCAACTATTTAATCCATCTTTGAAAGTAAAGAGAGCTTCTTCATCAGGATAGTTAATGAGTTCGAGTAGTACCTCAGTAAACATGTTAACATAGTCTTTGATGCTCCCTGTGTATCTAAGATGTCTTAACCTTGCTCTCGCCTCATCTGCAGTATTCTCTGGATATAATTTCCTTTTGAGTTCCCGCTTGAACTCATCCTAAGTGGTAATGACACATCGTCCTTGCTGAACATCCTCACTTCACTTTTCCACCAAAGTAATAGCATTGTTGATTTTCCTAGCATCCTCAATGATGTCAAGAGCGCCAAAGTATTGATCCATGCTCCATAGGAAGTTGTTTACTTCCTTCGCATTCCTTGAACCATTGAACAACTCTGGTTTTGGAACATTATTGCTTGACGGGGCAATCACTGGTACAACCACTTCTCCTTGAGCAATTCCCATTTTACAAAGAGCTAACTCATCTTTGGTTTCGCGGAGTTCCTCTTGAGTTCTCCTAAGGTCATCCCGCAAAGAACCAATAGCTTCAACAAATTGGATTTCAAGATTCCTTGCCTGATTTCCTATTTCCAATTTGAGTTCGTGAACAGCCTTATTGATGGCACCCAGCATCCCTTCACAAAGTTCATCCATCCTCTCTTGTTTTTCATGGCAAGCGCACTCCACCTTGGACAATCTTTCCTCCCATTCGAACTTGGCATCTCTTGATCTACCACGATCTGTCTTATCATTCTTCTTCTTGTGTCCAAGTTCAGTTTCCATCATGTTGGAGTTGCTGCTGCCGATGACGTCTTCCCCTGTCATATCCAACCTTCGCTTTGATACCACTTGTCAGAATCTTGGACTTCGCATTACCGACGATCGCACAACACTAGTCTCTCGCTCCCCTTGAGAGGCTAGTTCAGCCTTTCCCACAAACTCTGGAAGATCAAAGTGATGTCTAAGCCAAAGATTACTTAGAACACCAAATAACTCACTCAAATAGTTGGAAGAACTCAAGAACATTCAAGGATATTTAGAAGGAAGTTAGAGGACTCTCTTTACTACTCAAATGATTGATCCGCTCTTAGATGGTTTGCAAATGATACAAGGACCCCTATTTTTAGGCCTCTTCTACCTAAATGAATGGCCAATATTGTTTCAATCTAATGGTTACAAATGATTTTTAGAATGACCTACACAACTTCCAACTACTCTAATAATTACAAGACTTTTCTAGAATTACTCAAGTCATGCAAGACTTATCCCTTAATTATTCTAGAGTCTTCTACTCTCCTCTAGAATAAGGCTTACATTTTGGGCTTGAATCTTGAGCTATCTTTTGGGCTTGATGGCACAAATTGGCTTGCAAGAAAAGTTTGGGGGGGAGAGCAAAAAATGGCTTGAAGAAAAAGTGGCTTGCAAGAGAAGTGGGCCGGGATGCGGGGATGGCACAAATTGGCTTGAAGGAAAAGTGGGCCGTGACAATGCATTTGGGGCGGGGGGGATGTCACAAATTGGCTTGAAGGAAAAGTGGGCCGTGACAATGCTTTGGGGGGGTTGGGGGGGCTTTCCACCAATTTTCAGTTATATCTAATCGACATTTTCTCAAACATCCGGAAAAATCCTCTTTTTATGCAAGAATCGAACGGTAAAGTTTCAATTCTTGTGGATGCTTCACAAATAATTATCATGACAACATGTACATGCCCCCTTGTATTGTCTCTAAATTTTTGGGCTCCTGTAATGCACGTGTAAAAAATTAAGGATTTATAGCTATTTTTAAAAGCAAATTAATGTAAACACTTTTCTCATTTTCTTCATATTGAGATAAGTTGATAATATAACGGTTGAGGGTTGGGTTCGGGTTAACAGTAAGGGTGCTGATTTGGATCCTCGAGTCAACATGTATCCTCATCAACTGGAATGATCGGGCCCGTTCGCTAGGTAGCTCGGGACTAGATGGAGGCGGCTGAGCTAATTAGCTGAAGACCGACCTAGTTCAAAGGCGCTCCGAACTACTTCAAGGGTCACCTACCGAGCGACAACGAGATCGATCTCAAGGAAAAAGATCGTCTGAGGAGCTGGCCTGCCGAGTCAACGAGGAAGAAATATGTAGTAGAAAATAAAGAATAGGTGTTATCAGAGTACCTAGCACTTGGTAGCTCTCTTACCTCCCTCTTCCTTTGGGGTTTAGTCCTTTTATAGGTGGAGTCTTCCCCTCGGTCTTGTTTGACAAATAACTGCTTCGCCCTGATAGTGGCACGTACATGCCTTCATTTCTGGCATAATTGGTGTCTGACCATTACGCCATTACTGCGCCCATTTTCCCACCGCTTCTTAGAGATGTGGGGACTTAATGGACATGATGTGAACTGCCCTTGACTAAGTAAATAGCCAGTCATTTACATGGCCTTGATGTGCTTGATGGGCCGCTTTGCCCTACTTAGCGGGCTTCACTCATATGGGCGTTAATATCCATCATGTCTTTAGGAGTCGACCCAATGATGTAACAATGTCCCCCGTCACTTGAACTCAGTCGATGCGTCGATTAAGGTCGAGGAATGCGATACCTCATTAATTGGGCACGACAGTCGAAGCGAAAGCACTCAATCATAGTTAACAAAAACTCCGTTTCCACTGATTTAGCCGTTACAACTGCCTTAGGTTCAGAACACGTATAGTCATTGATTGGTGACACGTGCCTTTAGACTGGAGGGTCGGCTTTGATCATGATTGAGCATCCTCTCTATAAATGATAAAATAGGGGAAAGCGAAGCAAACTTTACGGCTTAACCATTTGGGAAAAAGAAATCTCTGGTTCTTTCCTTCTTCCTCACTCTATCTTCATCATGGCGACATCTTCGGCATCGAGAACTGGCGAAAAATGGGAAGAGATGGAGGGAGAGAAGGCTGTTGTACCTAAGGTAGAAAGTTGGTCGACCGTGGGGGGTGTGCTGACCAATTTTTCTCGTCCGATACCATCTGTAGAAGAGGGTGACTTGGCACTGATTCCTATCGATACCGAGGCCCCATCGCATCGTAAGGTTAAAGAGACCTCGACTGCACCCCACGCGGTTGCCATCATTGCCTTAAAGTGTCGACCATCCAACTGATGAATTACCGGAAGAATTTCGTCTGACACCCTTTTCTGATCCGGATCCCTTTACCGACTGAAAGAGTTTGTTGGCCTGGGGAATGCGAGGTAGGCATGTATATCAAGGCTTTTGAACGCGGGCTTCGCTTTCCGTTGCATCCATTTATCTTGGAAGTACTGAATGCTTTAGGACTTTTCCTTTGTCAACTGATGCCTAACTCTGTGGGTAATTTGGTCGGGTTCATAGCATTATGTATGACGATTGAGGTGGAGCCGACCTTGAGGCTGTTCAATTTCTTCTTTCAAGTGAAACCTTACCCAGGCTCTGAGTGGTACTGTATCACTACTAAGAGAGACAGATAGTTAATCAAAGATCTTCCCTCTTCTAATAATGGGTGGAAAGAGCAATTTGTGTTTATGGCTTTTCCTGGCTCAGCGATTTTCCTCACCAATTGGATGGATCCGACTCTTGCGGCTAATGAAGAATTGCCCCTTTCCGAGGGTGAGTTGAAGACCGTCGATGAGTTGCACAAAATCACTAAAGATCTTAGGATGGTAGCAACTCTTTTTTATACGAAGACTTTAATGAAGACTGTTTGGGCGGATTGTATGGAATTTCATTTTCACTAACTCTACCTTTCTCTTTCCTGATTTTCCCCTCATATTGCAGGAATGAACGGACATAAATATCAAGAAGATCCCGAGCTCCAGCTTGTCTTTCATGATTTCCTTTGAGAGGTTAGAGGGTTCTCGTCGTTCCATCCAGTGGTCTATCCTGACGAAGGGGTGACCAATGTTGTCGAAGGATCATCATCAGCGATCCCGGAGGTCTCCAAGAAGGATCAGGTTCAAAAGAGGAAGAAACCGAATCCTTCGATAGATTTGGTGGAGGCCCAGAAAAAGAAAAAGAAGAACGGTGGATAGGTTATGATCATGAGTTCACCTTCGGTGGCCCAAATGCTCCTTAAACGAGCCAGGGTCAGAAAAAAAGGAAGCTTCGGGCCATGGCTGAGGCTAGGGAGAAGATGATTAAATGAAGGAAGCAGGGAACTGAGGGTCCATCCGGTGGAGGTGACATCGTGGCCCTAGAGGTAGTTCCTGAGCGAGCTCGAGTCCCAACCTCACATGAGTCTTTGACGGGTTCACCATTGGCTCAGGGGTCTTGTCTGTATGAAGACTACTGGCCGTTGGGAGTCTCCTTCCCTAGGAGCCATTAGCCGAAGATATTCACCCGAAGTTTAGGTCGATATTCTTAGGGGATAGGTCACCTTAAACTCTGGAGGGATGTCCTTGAGAGGGGTCTCATTACCCAGTGGGCAAGGATGAGTCTGTATTCTTGAGTTGTCAGACTGTCTCCCGGCTCATCGAGAACTTGACTCTTCATCGGGATAGGGCTATCTTGGCCAGAGTCGATCATGAGAGAATGGCCGCATTGGAGGTTTAACAAACCCTACTGGTAAGCTATTTCTTTCATTCCTCATTCATAGGAAGCGCTGGGTTTTATTCTCTTTTTGTTTGCAGGCAACGACTACAGCCGACGAGTTGCAACGGCGCTCATTGGTCATGGCTAACTATGAAGCCAATTTGGCTCATAGAAACCAATGGATGACCGCCGCCCAAAGAGTCATCGACAAGGTGAAGACGAAGTTAAATAAATCTAAACTTCGCCATTTAGAACTCATCTCTCGTGTGAAAGAAGTCGAACAGGAACTGACCGAGGGAAAAACAAAAGCTACGGATGAGGCAGCCCTTAAAAGAACTTTAGAGGAGCGGCTTGCCAAGGAATCTGCCTTGTGGATAAAAGCCGAAGAGTGGTTGATAAAGAAGGAGGTGGAATGGGAGACAAAAGAGGGGGAGCTTCAAGGTCAATGGCCCGTTGCCTTGGGCAAGCTCGGCTCCTCCGGAGATATTGAAGGGTCGTCCTTGTTGGATCATGTGGATGGCAAACAATGTTGAGTATTGGTGTTTCATACCAATCTTATTTTGATGATGATCACAATATTATGTTGTTGCTAATGAATCTCATATTTTAGTCTCTCAGTTTATTTCAAGGATATCTTTCTTGGAGACTAATCACTTGGTGTAAGGATGGACATCATGTGAAGAAGGGCCAAAGTTTAGACTCAAGGAGTGCCAAAGCTTGGATATGGTGGAGAGCAATCAAGGCATCAAGATTGAAGACTTAGACTCTTAAGAAAGCATTGTAATCCATGTAATTTACTTTATTGCTTTCTCTCTCTTGTGAGTCTAGGGTTGATGTAATGCCTTGCTAGATGGTTTTCTCATTCATGCACATGCATTTAACCATCTTAGTGAACCTTAGGATTATCATAGAATCCAACCCAATAGGTTCACTCTGTCCAAAGACTCATTTGGAGTCTCTGGCTTTCGGTCAGTCGCCTGCTGAGGGAAACATAGTCGACTGGGTGATTTCCAGTCACCTGTAGATCCTTCTACAGTCGCCTGATATGCACAGCTCAAGTCAACATTTTAATTGACTCAAACTTGAGTTTTATGCACAGTCGCCTGTCGATCAGTTTTCAGTCGCATGTATGTTTATAGTCGCCTGGAAATTGGCCAACAGTCGCCTGTCTAGCGTAAGTACAATCTCTGCATCTCTCTGTCTTCTCTCCATATTTTACAGTAGTCGACTGATGTAGAATGTACAGTCGCCTGACTATTTGACAGTCGACTGTAGTATTTACATAAGTCACCTGTGCGAAGAATTGGAGAAAGAGTGCAGCTCTCTGTTTCGATCCATCCCCTGCAGCAGTCGTCTGCTAAAGGTTTAACAGGCGCCTGTCCTGTTTGTCCGACTGTCCTGGCTTAGATTATAGCCGTTGGATATTTTCTAGCCGTTGATCAGTCGACTGTCTTTTGATCATCAGTCGACTGTTCCTGTCGTTTTCACCCAGTTTCTAGCCGTTGCAGATTTGATTATTTGGCTGTTTCTTTGGGTTTTTGGGCTTGATATAGGATTCCTATATATATGAGTGTGCTGCCATCACTTGAGAACTCTTGACAACACTTGATAACTCTTAACTCTATAGAAAATCTCAAGAGATCAACAAGCCACTCTCAAACTCCCTCATTTCCCTCTATTGAGCATTCATCTTCCTTCATGCATTGAAGTCTAGCTCAAGGGAAATCATCCAAGTGATTTCAAGCATATTCCAACACTTGGAGATCCTCTTCCATGCCTTGCATTCATTCATGAGTAAGCATCTCAAGGCATAGGTAAGAGTATTTACTTTACATGGTGTAATTTATTTTCCTATTTCTCTTTGTGGGATTAGGATACTCTCTTTATGAGAGTTTCTATCTTTGTGAGAGGTTGTCTCTTTGTGGGACTAGGGAATTCTCTTTGTGGGAATTAACTCTCTTTGTGGGAGTTCTTGTGTCCTAGTGTAGGGCTAACCCTAATTCTCTGAGTGGGAGTTAGTGATTCTCTGTGTGGGAGTCTTGATCCTTGCGTAGGATTGGTTGGGTCTTTGTGTACGGCATAAATCCTCTTTGTGGGGTATCTCCTTGTGAGATTTGTATTCACTTCTCTGTGTGGGATTATAGTGAATATTGGTGTGGCTGGATGTACCCAAGTTTGGAGAACCAGGGTAAAACTTTGTGTTTGCGTTTGGATTGATTGTGCCATTTAATTCCTCTTGCATTTATAATTCCGCATTTGCAAGTTAAATTTTATTTGGACAATTTTATTGCCATTACACTATTCATCCCCCCCCTCTCTAGTGTGTGTTGTTAGTATTACAAGGGTTAGACGATCCCTACAATTGGTATCAGAACGAGGTTAAAACATACTGCAACGATGGCATTCAACACCTCATCTGCGTCTCATGAAGGAGGTCACTCAACCGTTCGACCCCCACTCTTCAACGGAACCAACTACCCAAGTTGGAAGATCAGAATGATGATCTACATGGAGGGTCAAGACCTATGGGACATCACGGAGGTGCCATTTGAGAAGCCTACTACTCCTGCGGCTTCAAGGACAAAGGCGGAGAAGGACTCAATCAAGTTCAATGCGAGAGCTATGAATGCATTACATTGCGCTCTCTCAGCTTGTGAGTTCAACCGCATCTCCATGTGCAAAACGGCGAATGATATTTGGCACACCTTGGAGATTTTTCATGAAGGGACAACGAAGGTAAAGAAATCTAAACAAACTGTGTTTAGATCTAAATATGAAATGTTTAAGATGCAGGAAGGCGAAAGCATTTCAGATATGTTCACAAGGTTCACCGATATCGTGAACGCTTTGGAGGGACTCGGGAAGACGATTTCCCAAGAGGATCGTGTTGAGAAGATCCTAGACTCTCTTATACCTCGTTGGGAGTCAAAGGCCAATGGAATTTTGGAGTCATATGACACGTCCAAATATACCGTTGAGGAGTGCATTGGAAATCTCATGGCGTATGAAGTGAAGCTTCAACACAAGAAGGAGATTCAACCAACAAAGCCCGAAAAGCTAGAGAAGCAGAAGGGGGTTGCATTCCATGCCAAGGAGGAGCCAATCAAGTGGAGGAGGAAATTCCATCGAGAAGCTCCAAGTGAAGAAGATGAGCAAGAAGATGCAAGTGGAGATGAAATTGAGGAGCTTGCCGAACAATTCAAAGCATTCCTCAAATGCAAGCAAGGTAAGTCTTTGTCAAAGTTTGCCTCCAATTCTAACAAGGTTCCTACTTGTTACACTTGCAGTGGAAAAGGTCACTTGTCCAACGAATGCCCTTCCAAACCCAACAAAGAAACCTACAAGGGTAAAGGGAAGAAGCATTGGAAAGGAAGGTCCAAGTTCAAGAATCAAAAGAAGGGACTTGTCGGGACCTTTGATGATTCGAGTGAGGAAACTTCGAGTAACGAAGAAGAGGATACAAAGGAGGATGCTCACGCATGCTTTGTAACCATGGATGGTCCTACACCAATCCCCTCCAGATTAAACGAAGAAGAGTTGGATGCTTGACTTGACGCATACAATTCCTATGCGGATTTGTGCCTCACGGCTAAGGAGGAGAAGTCGTCATCAAACCCTTGCAAGGATGATGATGATGTTGTTGAGATCGAGGAAGAAAAGATCTCATACGAGGAGCTCAAGATCAATTTTGACTTGGTCTCCGAAAAGGCTAGTAAGTGCATCAACTCTTACAATAGATTAAAAGCAAAATATAAGATTGCTAAGAGTAGATTGTATGAACTAGTTATTGCAAGTGTTATTCATGATGAAAGGCATGTGTATGACACTTGTGTGAGAGACACACTTCTCTCTCAAGTTAAGGAATTGAGTCTTTCAAATGAAAACTCATTGCTCAAAACGTTAGCTTAGATGCTCAAATTCAACAACTTACGTTGAAATGTGAAGAGGAATCCCGGAAGCTTATAAGCTTTGTGTATTCTAGGGATTCACTCCACGATTTGTTGGAAAAACAACATCCAGCAAATCATAGAGGTGGTTTGGGTTACATTCAAAATGTGGTTCCCAAACCCACCTCTAATTATTCTTTTGGTGAAAATACAAGAAATATTGCTAAAACACCTAAGAAGAATCACCATGCTTTCTTGCACAACAATAACACTAACAAGAAGCATATAGATCACAAGGTGATGAGGAAGAATGAAGAATCTTCATTTTTTGCTAAGAAGCAAAATCCTCATTCTTTGCATGCTAGGAAATTTGTTTCTACACCTAAGCATGCCACAGCCTTCCCTCTTGCAAAGGCAAAACCATTGCCTAGGAATTCCTTGAGATTATGGATTCCCACTATGGTTAGTGTGCAAGAGAGAAATAGTTACATCAACTCTCTAGTTATGGATGTGATCACCTCGTGTGATTACGTTAGGAAATCAAACTCCTCTTGGGTTTTGTTACCTAATGTTTAGGTTCCTCACACATATGCATATTGTATGGGTATTGTGCTTCTATGTTTATTTTAAGCATACCCATTGATTGTGTGTGTTTCATGATTTTGAAAATGTTTTTCAAATTTATTTCTTTTCATGAAAATGGGGACCTTGGGATTTATTGACATGCATGCATTTTTTATACATGTGTATGTCAATGGGAGAGTTAATATATTATATGTTTAAATTATTTTAAAGACATATTTTAACTCTCGTTTCGGAGGTTATTTGAGATCTGACGTGCGTTTATATTTCATATATTCACGCACGTTTTCTTTTGTGTTTTTCCGTTGTTTTTCGCCGTCTTGTATTCGTTTTCTCGTGTTTTCTTGTTTTCTTTCACTTTTCCGTGTTTTTGTATATTTGCAGGAGTTTACCGGTGTAGGGGACATAAAACGACGATATCATGAGTCCCCGGAGCAACTGGAGGAGTCACGCGTGATCCAGGGGGTCAAACGACGAAGATCGCATCTTTCAGCCCCTCACCCAACCGGTTGGTCATTTCCAACCGATCGGGTGATGCACGCGTGCACCATCCGAACACAAGTTGGAGCGGCCAAGAAGTCACCCGGTCGGTTCAGAGACCGGTTTAAACGCCCCAACTCTCTGATGTTTGTTGCTGAAAGCCAACCGATCGGGTGACCTTCACCTGATTGGTTCACTTGTAGCCGATTCTCCGAAGCCATCACACGGAGAGCTCAACCGACCGGTTCACCCGACGGCACGAAGATCCAACCGATCAGCTTCAACCCTCAACCGACTGTGTCGTGTGACCGGGTGAAATCCTATTCTGAGCGGCCGAAGAATGAAGCAGGTCACCCGATCGGGTGACTTTTCACCCGATCGGGTGATATCGTATTCTATATATAGGACCCCTAGGTTTTCCAGAAACGGGAGTTGTTATTTTTTGCTGTTTTTTCTCTCTCTCTTGACGGCTGTAATTTTTCAGATATTTGTAAGTTTTCCGATCTTGTTAAACTTTAATATAGTGTTATTACCATTGCTCTTACTGCTTTTCAATCGCCCGATCATGTTTCTAACGGTCGATTTTGATTTAGATCGCTTTTTACTAAATATGTGTGAATAGTTCCCAAATCTGGGTGTAACGCACCGCTTCCCAAAAGACACCGGAAGCGAGAGCGTTACACGGCCCGCTTGAACTGGAGCGGTGAAGCTCAAGTCCAATAAGCGTCTGTGATAAAAACACAGAAGAGGTCCTTGCATTTGCGTAACAGAACAATCAGAACATTCAAAGGTAAATGCCACATCCAGATATATAATGCGTACACGAAATTACAAGACAAGCCACAGCAGGGCAAGAAAAGAACTACAACAACACACTAATACTACTACAAGGAACTAAACTAAAACTCAAGCAGTGACGAAGGCCCTAGTCTTCCGCAGAAAGCGGCTCAGCGTCTACGACCAACTCTGGCTCTCCGAGCCAGGCGCCACGTACGAATCCCCCGGGTACTCAAGCGCTGAATCTGACATACATCCATAAACAATGAATGTATGTCAGCAAGGTCTGCAAGGAAAGATTAGCATCCCAAGGCAAGATGTACAAATAATATGAAATTTAGAAGCATTATTAAATTTAAAAAGGACCGACTGCAGCAATTAACAATTAACAATTACAGAGCATAAAGAAACAACCCTAGCATGCAGTTCTAGTTGATGACAAGTTTAAAGTTAGATTTCCTCCGAGTCCATTAGCATTTCAATCATCAGGATGACCAAGTCAGCATTGCAAGTTTTCATGTCAAGAGTTAGCATTCTAATCTAGGGTTCTCGCCTTTAGGTCGTGATGAGAAGGTCGTTCCTCTCACGGGGGCTTACCGTGATTGACACTAACCCATCGCGTCGGGTGGTGATCTTGAGGAGAGTATCTTTCATACGCCCAGTGGCCGCTCAACCCTAACCCCATCCAAAAGTTTTGCCGGAACACGAGCCGGCCTAGTCGACTCACACGACATCACGATATCGCGATACCGCCTTCGAGGCGCACAATTTCACGATGTCATAAATTGTTAAACATTCAAAATGTCCAGACAAGTTATGTACCAATTTAACAATGTCATCTTTCCATTTGTACAACATCTTCAAACATTAAGAGAGGATTGCCCGACATTTACAATAAATTAAGGAGAGTGTTGAACATGTGGGTTGAACGAGCAGGTTGCGAAAGCTAGTTTTCTTTGCCAATGTTTAAAGTTGAAAATTATCAGGTTATATGTCCAAAAGCCGCATTTAGTCTAGAACATTATGGAAATAATTCCAAGTGTCATTTCACGTGCAGTTTCAAGATGTGCAGATTTAAGTAAAAATGACGCAAACAGTTATTAAACTTCAAAAATTCATATTAATTGCACACTTGCCTGTTGTAGCTGGCTTCGGGGGTCTAGGCGGTAGAAATTAGGCGTACGTAATTATCTGTGCCAAAAGATAAATGGTATCAAGCCAAAGGATCTGAGTTATTATCAAAACTAATATATATATAACTAATATGTTAACATAAAGTACTGTTCCAATATAACTTCAAAATAATAATCTGTCATTTCCAAGCAACATAGTGTAATGATAATATAGAAGGAACTAGTTTTAATAACATACTGTTACGTAAAAGTCCTATACATGAATGACCATGAAGTAACATATACTCATCATATAATGTTATATAAGGTACCCTAACATCTTAAATTTACGTCCAACAGCTTATAAACAATTCAATACTCTTCCTAGGATATTTCCGAATGAGCCACATGCTATGCTACCCCATGATGCTGCTATTACTATATAATAGAAAGTTTATATTAGAGAAGACTTACCCTCTCTCCATGTTCCCTCTTCCGCTATCCATCTTCCTTCCTTTTCCTTTACAGTGAGCTCAAGAGGAGGAGTTCGGTCCGGGGACGGGACGGCGGCGTTGTGATCTGTCGAAATAGAGGTGAGGGGCTCTCGCGGGCGGCTTCACGACGGAGAGAGGGGGCTTGGTCGGAGTGCGGTTGCGGGAAGACGTTGAGCGGCTTGCGGAAACGTCGGTGGAGGCTTCAAGCGGCGGGGGGGTACTGGCGGCTGAGGTGTTGAAGGCGGTCGTCGGGCCCGACGAGCAGCGATGGTGCGACGGTGGAGGTAAAAGGAGGCGTCGGCGTTAGAGGGTGTCGATGGGTGTAGAGGAGAACGGCACGGTGGTTGATGAGGCGGTGGCCACGACGGCGAGGCTGTGGCGGCGTTGTACGGGAGGGGATGTCGACGTCGTGAGGCCTGGGGAGCTGCGGGCTTGTGCGCGAGGGAGGAAGAGCTGGTGTTGGGTTGCGGAAGTTCTGGCCGCTGGAGGGTTGCTGGGCGATGGGGAGAGGAGGCGGGCTTGGGGAAGAGAGGTCGACGGCGTCGCTGGGTCGCTTGCTACGAGGAGGCTGTCTCGAGCTGTTCCTTGGCGTAAAGAAAAAGTGGATGTGGCGGCTGTGGGAAGGGTGTAGGGCTAGAGAAAAGAAAACTAGGGTTATTGTAATAGGAGCCTAGGGGATATGAGGAGTTGCCAGCACGTGAGAAACATAGAGCTTTAGGATTTTAGTACAAAAGAAATAGCAGGGTGGGGGTTTGCGTATGACAGCTTGTGAGGCTCTTTTTTGGGTTCTTAAGTTCTTTTTATAAAAGTTTTTGCGTGAAATGCCCAGGACTAGGCCTAGGGTTATAATAGCTAGGGTTTCTTAGAGTTTTAAAAACACACAGAAATAGAGTAGCAGCTGGCCCTAGGGTCTATTAACAGTAGATGGGGTTTGTAGGGTTTATTAAAAGTATTAGTGTGTGTGTGTGTTCAATTGGCAGCACGTGAGCTAATGTTCGGCCATGGTAAAAACTAGAGTAATATAGAAATGTTTTGAATCTTATTAGTAATTGAAAGGGCTTAATTAGGAAGTGATTTTGAAAAATATTAATAGGTTTTTAATAGGTATAAACAAGGGAATTAAAGCTAATTAATATGTTTAAAATGGGTCTAAAAGGAAACTGCATTTAAATTCTAACTGTTTTGAAAACATGTTTTGAAATTTGAATTTGAATTTGAAAGTTTAAATTAATTTTAAGAAGAGATACTAAAAATAAGATTATAATAAAAAAACAAGAATTTTATTTAAGTGCCATGAAATAATACTAGTAATAATAATGATATAGATTGACTAAATGATTTAAACTACTGCTAGAAATAATTGATATGAAAAGTTGGTACGTGCACGGGTACGGGGACAGAAACGACTAACTACGGATACGGAAGAAAGTACACGATAGAAAAACACGAATAACGTAACGATAAAAACCGATCGTTACATCCTACCCACCTTAAAAACGATTCCTTCCTCGGAATCTTATCGGCTAAGGTACCGGGAAAACATAAGTGCAACGCTCGCATCTTTTCTACTAATGTATACACACCAATAGTATCACTACTGATATTGTCAATCAACGTCTGTGCTAACAATAGTAACAACATACGTACATACATTACTAATTACATATCAACATGACACGTTAATAAAATACCATCCTACAAATACAATCCAACCAATATTATACTCGGCGAATATTAACACTTCAATCGTACAATCACTTTTACACACTGCATATTACTATATACACGTAATGATATATATCATCACACACATATACATGTACGTAATACTTCACACCATACACAGATTTATATAAGCCTTACTCATAGCACTAGGTTCATCGTAATCTACCCACCTTAGGATCAAGTCCGTCCTCAAACTTTCTTAAATAGGTCGGCATGGGGGAGGGAGGACTTAGACACTAAGGTCATTCTATCCCAGTCATACATACATTACAATGAAACAATATACATCCATACGCCTATATTTACTCATATATCACGCACCTTTATATACCTATACATACGTTCATTTCACATACATATACATACTTACACTACTACACGCCTATCTCGTATCTATATAGATCAAATATACACACACGGGTATACACAACCATGGTAATTTACATAGGGCTAGTATACTATTTCATACATCCACATATACGTAGTCACAAATATACAGCTCTGCAAACCTCCTGGTATACACATGCCCACACGTCATCCCGTAGGGGTAATACAATATAACAATTCTACTATACACAAAACACACTTATTCATTAAATATATATACAAACATACCTATAACTAATCACATACACACATATACGCACGATTACACGCCAGACTTACTAACATATAGATCACATAATAAATCTACACACACAACTATACGTACACCTATTACCATTGCACCTAACACGCATATCACTGTACCAGCGTATAATTACAATTATTAACAAGTACGGCTAAGCTACATATACGCATAGTAACTAACCAATACTAAATTTAATACGCTCAGATATTCCTATATTGATATAGCCAATCACTGGCCTAAGTAGAAGTATAACGGTTACTACTATATACTCGACCATATACATACATATCACAAATTACCGTACACGCACATACAACACAATAGATAATCACACTATACCAACATATTAAGGGTAAACACACTTATGCATGGGTGGTATATAGAGATTCGAACACACTGTTCCAAACTCAAAATCTATTTACATGCACCACAACACCACCATCAAGCTAATGGTCCCACTATACTTAAACTAAAGCTGACACAAACAGGGATAAGCACTAATGGGATAGCTAAGCAAGTGTAGGATTCAGAGTTGAATGATGCAAAGAATTGATGTCGTGATGTGCGGTTCCGGAGGTGGTATGGATAAGAGAGTAGTTAGTTGGGTGACATAAAACATTTATGAACAAAAGTAAGAAGATAAAGATATGTGTAAAAATAACAATATCGTCATAACTTACGCAAAATAGAGAGCATACTGTAGGAATTAAAACGTAGAAGGTGATCAGTCAAATCATAGGTGAATGGTGATGTGGGTATAGTGTTGTAGTGCCTGTTTTGCGAGTGGAAAATAGGCTTGTAAAAAGAAAATAGAAAATCTTTTTTTTTCTTAAAATATTTGAAGACAATGATTATAAAACTAACACACAGGATTTTGAAGTTCTATTTAACTTAGGAACGTATTTTAAAAGTATGTATCAATGACCGTTTTTGAGATGTTGGTAAAAAGGGGTAATATTTTGAGCTAGCGAAATAGAAATAACGTTATAAAAGTTCATTACATGAGGAAAATAGAGTAGCTATATCAGGTTATGTGAAGCAAAGGTGCGGAAGATGTATGTTAGAAAATCGCTATAAGATAGTAACTAAGATTCGCGTCAGAAGAGTTCCATAATCACGGTTGGGTTTAAGTCGACTGAAGTGTAGAAAATCTAAGCAAAAGTTTTCAAAAGGATTTTAAACTTAGCGAAGAATTCAATAAAATAAATATCGAAAATACTTTTTTTTGGAGACCCTGGATCTGCAATGGGGGGTTCAAGGTTAAAGATGACAGGCCTGAAGATTTTACGCGAATCGAGGACAAGGAATATGTTTGACAATCGAAACTTAAGGACGACTAAAAGGTAGCTCCGTGAATTCGCTATGATGGCTTTCTACGATCGGTAACATGGAAGTGTAATGATTAGAAAAAGATAAAATCAGGGGAAGAATAATCATTGGGTGACTAAGGTTTAGCACTAAGGTTCTCCAACGAACTGGACTGCGATAGGGAAGCCGGGGTAAGGGTTCGTTGGGGGATCGGGATGGATATCTTATCTATAGATCTGGAATATCCTACGCTTCGAAGTCTACTCATTGCAGGCGTCTCCGGTTCGACTTGCACGGTGACGATCGCTACGTTCGGTTGGGCCCTAGATTCGATGAATCTAAGCGAATGACTAGCGAAACTCAAGAATCTAATATGGTCAGAGTTGGATGATCAATCGCTAGGGTGACCCTAAGATGATAATACTTAGTCGTGGTAAGGGTGTCTAACTAACGAGCACGAGCGTCTAATTGTTCTAATTATCCTAGTATTGGGTTTCCTATCGTGCTGAGACGAGGCATTCGAGTAATTTTGTGTACGAACTATTCTGGATGTTTTGGCTAATGAAAAGTGTTCTCATTGTTCAGAAGCTCGCAGTTGCAAGACCTGCATGGGCCACCACTAAAACCTGTAACGCCCCGCTTCCCAAAAGACACCGGAAGCGAGAGCGTTACACGGCCCGCTTGAACTGGAGCGGTGAAGCTCAAGTCCAATAAGCGTCTATAATAAAAACACAGAAGAGGTCCTTGCATTTGCGTATCAGAACAATCAGAACATTCAAAGGTAAATGCCACATCCAGATATATAATGCGTACACGAAATTACAAGACAAGCCACAGCAGGGCAAGAAAAGAACTACAACAACACACTAATCCTACTACAAGGAACTAAACTAAAACTCAAGCAGTGACGAAGGCCCTAGTCTTCCGCAGAAAGCGGCTCAGCGTCTACGACCAACTCTGGCTCTCCGAGCCAGGCGTCACGTACGAATCCCCCGGGTACTCAAGCGCTGAATCTGACATACATCCATAAACAATGAATGTATGTCAGCAAGGTCTGCAAGGAAAGATTAGCATCCCAAGGCAAGATGTACAAATAATATGAAATTTAGAAGCATTATTAAATTTAAAAAGGACCGACTGCAGCAATTAACAATTAACAATTACAGAGCAGAAAGAAACAACCCTAGCATGCAGTTCTAGTTGATGACAAGTTTAAAGTAAGATTTCCTCCGAGTCCATTAGCATTTCAATCATCAGGATGACCAAGTCAGCATTGCAAGTTTTCATGTCAAGAGTTAGCATTCTAATCTAGGGTTCTCGCCTTTAGGTCGTGATGAGAAGGTCGTTCCTCTCACGGGGGCTTACCGTGATTGACACTAACCCATCGCGTCGGGTGGTGCTCTTGAGGAGAGTACCTTTCATACGCCCAGTGGCCGCTCAACCCTAACCCCACCCAAAAGTTTTGCCGGAACACGAGCCGGCCTAGTCGACTCACACGACATCACGATATCACGATACCGCCTTCGAGGCGCACGATTTCACGATGTCATAAATTGTTAAACATTCAAAATGTCCAGACAACTTATGTACCAATTTAACAATGTCATCTTTCCATTTGTACAACATCTTCAAACATTAAGAGAGGATTGCCCGACATTTACAATAAATTAAGGAGAGTGTTGAACATGTGGGTTGAACGAGCAGGTTGCGAAAGCTAGTTTTCTTTGCCAATGTTTAAAGTTGAACAATATCAGGTTATATGTCCAAAAGCCGCATTTAGTCTAGAACATTATGGAAATAATTCCAAGTGTCATTTCACGTGCAGTTTCAAGATGTGCAGATTTAAGTAAAAATGACGCAAACAGTTATTAAACTTCAAAAATTCATATTAATTGCATACTTGCCTGTTGTAGCTGGCTTCGGGGGTCTAGGCGGTAGAAATTAGGCGTACGTAATTATCTGTGCCAACAGATAAATGGTATCAAGCCAAAGGATCTGAGTTATTATCAAAACTAATATATATATAACTAATATGTTAACATAAAGTACTGTTCCAATATAACTTCAAAATAATAATCTGTCATTTCCAAGCAACATAGTGTAATGATAATATAGAAGGAACTAGTTTTAATAACATACTGTTACGTAAAAGTCCTATACATGAATGACCATGAAGTAACATATACTCATCATATAATGTTATATAAGGTACCCTAACATCTTAAATTTACGTCCAACAGCTTATAAACAATTCAATACTCTTCCTAGGATATTTCCGAATGAGCCACATGCTATGCTACCCCATGATGCTGCTATTACTATATAATAGAAAGTTTATATTAGAGAAGACTTACCCTCTCTCCATGTTCCCTCTTCCGCTATCCATCTTCCTTCCTTTTCCTTTACAGTGAGCTCAAGAGGAGAAGTTCGGTCCGGGGACGGGACGGCGGCGTTGTGATCTGTCGAAATAGAGGTGAGGGGCTCTCGCGGGCGGCTTCGCGGCGGAGAGAGGGGGCTTGGTCAGAGTGCGGTTGCGGGAAGACGTTGAGCGGCTTGTGGAAACATCGGTGGAGGCTTCAAGCGGCGGGGGGTACTGGCGGCTGAGGTGTTGAAGGCGGTCGTCGGGCCCGACGAGCAGCGATGGTGCGACGGTGGAGGTAAAAGGAGGCGTCGGCGTTAGAGGGTGTCGATGGGTGTAGAGGAGAACGGCACGGTGGTTGATGAGGCGGTGGCCACGACGGCGAGGCTGTGGCGGTGTTGTACGGGAGGGGATGTCGACGTCGCGAGGCCTGGGGAGCTGCGGGCTTGTGCGTGAGGGAGGAAGAGCCTGTGTTGGGTTGCGGAAGTTCTGGCCGCCGGAGGGTTGCTGGGCGATGGGGAGAGGAGGCGGGCTTGGGGAAGAGAGGTCGACGGCGTCGCTGGGTCGCTTGCTACGAGGAGGCTGTCTCGAGCTGTTCCTTGGCGTAAAGAAAAAGTGGATGTGGTGGCTGTGGGAAGGGTGTAGGGCTAGAGAAAAGAAAACTAGGGTTATTGTAATAGGAGCCTAGGGGATATGAGGAGTTGCCAGCACGTGAGAAACATAGAGCTTTAGGATTTTAGTACAAAAGAAATAGCAGGGTGGGGGTTTGCGTATGACAGCTTGTGAGGCTCTTTTTTGGGTTCTTAAGTTCTTTTTATAAAAGTTTTTGCGTGAAATGCCCAGGACTAGGCCTAGGGTTATAATAGCTAGGGTTTCTTAGAGTTTTAAAAACACACAGAAATAGAGTAGCAGCTGGCCCTAGGGTCTATTAACAGTAGATGGGGTTTGTAGGGTTTATTAAAAGTATTAGTGTGTGTGTGTGTTCAATTGGCAGCACGTGAGCTAATGTTCGGCCATGGTAAAAACTAGAGTAATATAGAAATGTTTTGAATCTTATTAGTAATTGAAAGGGCTTAGTTAGGAAGTGATTTTGAAAAATATTAATAGGAATTTAATAGGTATAAACAAGGGAATTAAAGCTAATTAATATGTTTAAAATGGGTCTAAAAGGAAACTGCATTTAAATTCTAACTGTTTTGAAAACATGTTTTGAAATTTGAATTTGAATTTGAAAGTTTAAATTAATTTTAAGAAGAGATACTAAAAATAAGATTATAATTAAAAAAACAAGAATTTTATTTAAGTGCCATGAAATAATACTAGTAATAATAATGATATAGATTGACTAAATGATTTAAACTACTGCTAGAAATAATTGATATGAAAAGTTGGTACGTGCACGGGTACGGGGACAGAAACGACTAACTATGGATACGGAAGAAAGTACACGATAGAAAAACACAAATAACGTAACGATAAAAACCGATCGTTACACTGGGATTTTGGTGGAAACCCCTTTGTGGGCTCTCCCCGATGCATCCATAGGACTAGGAAATCGATAGGGATTAGGAATCTACCGGTTACGCGGGGTGTTTTATTGTCATCGGCGGGAAAAAGACCGCCTTTGACCGTTAGGCCAAGGGGGAATAAACTTGGCGGTTGACTCCCTAACCATAGCTCACGCCCTTAGCATAGACGTCAAATCTTAGCGCGCGGGAGCAGCAGGATGAGGCGTTGGGAGTTATCATTGCGACCTTAGTGCTCCCAGAGTCGGTCAGTGTTAATGGACACGGGAGTGCCCACTGACCGAACCCGGGAAGTCCGGCGTATCATCCTGGGCACCGACCGGAATATCCGGCCCATGGGACGCTGGTACCACTTTCAGAGGCATCGTCTCACCATTAGACCCTAATTCCGATCGCTATCCTACCTGTAGGCCGTATCAGTGAGAATCGCACGATAGGGTGGAAACCGAAGTCCCGGGTTTTCTCTTTATATTGTTTATCCCCTTGCATTCCATTTACTGTGACAACCCATTATCCAATTCGGGCTAGCTCGCCCATGGGGTGAATTTGGTCCTTCTTGACACAAGCACAACCACGCCTCCCTGAGTTCGACCCCCAGTCACGCAACGACACCATGCGCTTGCGGTTACAAATATTTAAATCTCACGCCCCCATTTATACATTGCACACTTGCACGCACGCAAACGCGGGGGACATCAAGATTTATGGCGCCATTGCCGGGGAGGCAACGTGCTTGTTATTTTAGGATTTAATGAACCCTTGAGTCTAGCTCACATCCCTACCTCGCTATAATTCTCGCATTCTTATTTTTTCTATTTCCATTTTATTCTTTAATTTTTTTTTATATTTCATCTGTTTTTTTCCCATTTTTCGCTTCACGGGTGTTTGTTGTTTTTAATGCGCAGGAGTTCAAGAAGTCTCGACAACTTGATTCCCGTTGACCCTGAGATAAACGCCACCCTAAGGCGTCTTGCCGCAGAGAAGCGAAGAAGAGAGGATCCTGAAACCATGGGGGAGAACACCCCATCTCACAAGTCCCTGCTGGAGTACTCGATGCCATCCATCGAGTCTACCTCTACCATCCGTCCTCCTGCTATTACGGCGCAAAGCTTCGAGCTTAAGCCATCTTTGGTGACGTGGATCCAGCAGGATCAATTCTCGGGGGCACCCATGGAGAACCCCATTGAACATTTGAACTCCTTGGAGAAATGTGACACCTTCCGAATAAATGATGTCACAACTGAGGCGATCCGTCTGAAGCTATTCCCCTTCTCTCTGCGAGATAAGGCCAAGCTGTGTCTTAGGGGGAAGGACCCGAATACATTCAACACCTGGGAGAAGCTTTCAAATGCTTTTCTGACGAAGTTCTTTCCTCCGGGGAAGACCATGAAGCTGAGGAGTGAGATCTCCTCCTTCTCCCAGGCCAGCCACGAGTCCTTGCATGAAGCTTGGACGAGATATAAGGAAATACAGCGAAGACGTCCCCACCATGAGCTCCCCAAGTGGAAGATCATAAATCTGTTCTATAATGGGTTGAGGGACGATTTAAAATCTTCCATGGATGCCGCGGCTGGAGGGTCCTTTATGTCAAGAAGCGAAGAAGATGCTGGACAGATTCTGGAGAATATGGCATCAAACAATGAGCGGTGGTGTGACGAGAGAGCCACACCTAGATCTGGGGGTATCCACAGGGTCGAGGATGTCGACAAATTATCCAGTAAGTTTGACTTGCTATCGACCCAGATCTCCGCTTTGATGGTAGGCGTCGGTGGCACCGGAGCGCAACAGATTGCTGCAGTGGAATCCGAAGTCTTTTGAGAATTCGACGGTGGTGACATCTCAGCACCGTTGGACCAGGCAAGCGCATTATTTTACAATCCTACGGGGAATGCGCCTTTTCCACCACGAACCAACTCCAACCCGGCCTACTCTCCAATCAACCGGAATCATCCCAACCTTAGTTACCGGGCACCGTATCAGCCGCCGCCACCTCAGCAGCAGTAACAACAGATATATCAGCCGGCTAGGCCTCAGCAGCAGCAGTTTCAGTAGCAGCAATTTCAGCAGCAGTAACCTCCACAACAATATCAGCAATATGCTCCCATGAATCAGCAACCAGTTCAGCAGCATCAGCAATATGGCCAACAGAGGGCTATCTCTCCGGTTGAGTCCCTATTGACTCAGTATATATCCAACCAGGAGAAGATAAATCTGAAGCTGGAAATGGGACACCAGGCTCTCACGGACCAAGTAACCCAGCTGGGGTTACAAGTGGCGAACCTTTCAAGGTCGCAAAACTTATTGCCGCCACAACCGGAGGTGAACCCGAGGGGAGAAAATCAGACCTTGGCACTCACGCGCGAGCATGCAAACATGTCCGCTATCGTCTTTAGGAGCGGAACACAAATCCCCACTAGAGTGCCCCCAAAGGAACCTGAAGCACCATTGGTCGTGGAGCGACCGATTGAGAAATTAAATGACGCCGGTGCTTCGTCGTCAAAGCCAACTACTCCGGAGGAAATCCATGAAGAGGAGAAGAAAAAGGATGAGAAAGGGAAATTCAGGGTATTCAAGCCCGTTGTGCCTTTTCCGCAACGGTTGGCCCAGGCCCAAATAGACAAGAAGTATGGCAAATTTTTGCCATGGTCAAAGATCTAAGCTTGCAAATCCCCTTCCTTGAAGCTATAGAGACCATACCATCCTACGCGAAATTCCTCAAGGATATGGTGACAAAGGGTTCTAGAAAGGAGAAGGTCTTTCTGACGGTAGAATGTAGTGCTCTTAGCCAACGAGCAAATCCTCCTAAGCTTAAGGACCCGAGGAGCTTCTCTATCCCTTGTGCGATCGGGGAGGTAAAGATACATCGTGCCCTCGTCGATCTTGGAGCGAGCGTCAGTTTGATGCCCTTGTCGCTGTATAAGAGAATAGGAATGGGCAAATTGGAGCCCACCGGAATGACCTTACAGCTTGCAGACCGTTCGGTAAAATATCCGATGGGTGTTGTTGATGACCTTCATGTCAATGTTAGAGGGGTGCATGTGCATGTGGACTTCGTTGTCATGGACATGCCTGAGGATGCACACACCTCCATCATTCTTGGATGGCCTTTCATGGCCACTGCCGACGTATTAATCAATGTGAAGAATGGGAAACTTTCCCTAAACGTCGGCACCGAAAAAGTCGAGTTTGACTTGGGGTTGTCGATGAAGCACCCCGATCCCCCAGATGATCCAAGATGCAATGTGCTGGAGTTAGAAACAGAGAGAGCTGCGAAGGAAAGCTACTGGGAAATTCTTTCGAGAAATCCCCCCGATAGCTTGGGGAACTCAGAAGAACCAGTCAGCCTGAAGAAAAATGATGTTGCTGGGATAACGGATGTGACGCACACGATCCCTCCCGGATTCCCAAAGGCTCCTCATACGAGGAGAAAAGGAAAAGAGCCCATGGGGCTCACCGGGAATGAGGTCCGGATCCTTAAACGAGTGGCAGTGGACGCCAATATGAGGGAGAAGCCCCCGGACCCCGTCAACAAAGGGAGAGTCGTCGAACAAGTTTTCTTGTCGCCACCGGCTACACCAAAACCTACCAGCTATGAAGTTGAACCGATGCCAGACTTTGGGCATCACCTGTATCGCCCACCTTGAACATCATCTACGGGCGTCGAGCTAACGACGTTAAACAAAAGCGCTTCATGTAAGGCAACCCATGCGCTAAACCTTTGTTTCCAATTTTTAGGAATATTTTTAACTTTATTTTATCTATTTTAATAAATAAATCCAGCCGCAAGAACTTCCGTTGAAGGACTAAGGCCATTTGTGGACTTTTGCAGAAAACAAGGCCCCAACCGATCGGTTAATAACTCACCCGATCGGTTGGGATGTATCAGCTGCTGGCCGTATCAGTCACTCAACGAATCGATCGGGTGAAAATATGCCAGACCTGTTGGCAGACCGGGTGAACTGGGCTGAATTCTCGGGAATTTTTGAGAGATGATCAACCGATCGGGTAATGAGAAACATGACCGGTTTGTTGGATCCTGTGGATGGCAAACAACACTAGAAGGGGGGTTGAATAGTGTTGTTCAAATATTAAACTTTTTCGTTCGTTGATTAGCACAATTAAAACCCTTCTAATGTTGCCTAAGAAACCAAGTAGAGTGATCTACGCTTGGTTCTTAATCAACAAAATAATCTTACAAATAATATGAACGAGATAAGATTACAATCAGATAAGAGATCTTTATAAAGAGATCTTTACACGGCGGAATTAAATAAATAATCTTTGCAATAATAAATGAACAAGGAATTACAAAGATATAAGATTAGCAAATGAAAAATGCTTGTATAAGAAATATAAACAATCACAGTAAAACAAACGCAGAGACAAGCGATTTTATCCTGGTTCCCCGCAACCCGGGTACGTCCAGTCCCCGACCAATCCGGTACGAGATTTTCACTATCTGCCTTGGCAAATACAAGCACCTAACTTCACTCGTTAGGATTTCCAACGACCTAGCCTTGACCAGGATTTCCGATCACAACACCTAGACTTGTCTAGGGTTTACCCTTGCCTCACAAACCGAGGACTTTCCAACCACCTAGTATCCCTACCAGGAATTCCAATCACCTAGACTTGTCTAGGATTTCCACTATTCCCTTATAACACGGGAATTTACAATTCAAAGTTTTCTTCAAAGACTTGCAACAAATATGAAATTAATTACAAGATTTCCTAAAGCCAAAAGAATATATTTGTGTATATGTGGCTTAAAGAAAATCGGAAAACTCTTGATCAAATTAAATGATATAGATAAGCACAGATTTGATCAAAGGAGTTATCTTGAAAATTGATCTTCTAAAAATATGCACTTGGGCTTTTAGAGATCAAAGATCAAGTCTTTTTAATCTTTGAAAGAATATAATTATAAAACACAAAGATTAAAAAGAAAGACTTGTATTTTGAATCTCAATATAAAAAGCTTTTAGCTTTGGAGATTAAAAACAAGTAATTCAAAAAGGTTGTCTTGAAAATGATCTTCTAAAATATGCACTTGGGCTTTAGAGATCAATGATCAAGATTTTGATCTTTGAGAGAAATATAAAAGTTAAGAACACAAAGATCAAAAAGAAAAACTTGATGTTTGAATCTCAAAAAGAAAAGCTATGAGCTTTGGAAATCAAACCAAGTTACAAAGGCTAGTAATGATCAGAGAAAATAATTGCGAAATTAAGCACAAAAGAATTAAAAACTTAGCCTTAGAAAAACTGAAGAACTTTGAGAGCTTGAGAACTTTGAGAACTTTTTGAGAGAATTATAGCTTTACTCAAGAATGAATTTCTTAGGAAAAATGTTCTCATATGGTTCTCTATTTATAGAGTTTAAGAGAGGATTTTGAAATTCAAAATGATTTGACTTCGGCCCAAAAATCAAGCAAATAATAAATGGGAGAGGCAATCAAGGAAGTCAAATCGCACAGCTGGTAGTCGACTCCCTAAGGTTGGTAGTCGACTCCCAGAGTAGTTTCTGAGAAAATCTGTTACAATGGTAGTCGACTCCCTCAGATTGGTAGTCGACTCCCAGAGTATCTTTTCAGGGAGAAGGCAAAAATCATGGTAGAGAACTACTGGGTGTTTGTAGTTGACTACACGTTGAAACTTAGCTTCTATGAAAATTATGCTTTCAAATAAGTTTAAAACAAGTTTAAAAACATTTTCGAAAATCATTTTGTGTGTGTGCATGTGTATAGAATATTCATTTGGCTTTTACATTCTAAATACACAACTTACTAATACACACATCTTTAGCTCTCGTTCTTCGATCTTTGACTTGAGCCATCTTATCTTGATCTTAAGTCTTCATATGTTTCGTATTGTTGAGCCATCATATGCTTCATTTCTTGGCTCGAAAGTAGACTTCCGATCATGGCTTCTAAGTCTGCATTTGAACTTCATGGATATAGAATAACTGATCAATGCATATACACACTTTAGATGTAGTGTAGATAGTACACTAATATCATTTGGTGTGCTCATCATCAAAACCACTTAGGGGTATTTCCATCACTCTCCCCCTTTTTGATGATGACACCCAAATGAAAAATGAAGTAAGTTAAATAATAATGATACAATAGAATCACTTACTCCCCCTGCTTTGATGCAGTACTCCTCCTGCATCAAAGCCAGTTAGCATAACAAAAGTATTCAATATCATTTTTGCATTTCAGTCTTTTTCTCCCCCTTGTCATCATTCAAAAAGATGACATAAAATATTCCATTAAAGATCAACCATCAAAACCACTGACATCATTTGGTGATGACAACAAATGATATAAAATATTGAAAATATAATATGACAGCAAAAATAACTTACGCTCCCCCTGCAGAAATGCATGAGCATGATTGCTATGGAGAGGTTACTCCCCCTGCATTAAGGCCGGTTAGCAATAAGAAGAAATGTGTACATATTATAGTTCCTTTTCAAGTGTGGAACAATATCATTTTACCAGGAAACATTATTTTATATGCATTGTATTTTTCTCCCCTTTGTCACATCAAAAAAATGTGTGACATGAATATAATCCAAGTGTTAAAAATATTCGTGACACCAAGTGTGAAAGAAAAAATTACATGGAGAGAATAATATGCATACTATGTGAAAAAGATATTTAATAAATAGCATGTCTGAAACATTCATAGCATGCAACATTCAATTATTCAATGAAATAAAATGTCTTACTATCCCTTTTATGCATATATTTCAATTTAACATAAATTGAAGCATGAATTAAAAGAAATCATACTTGCTTCTCATATAATAATGCATTAATCTCATGGAGGTTTTACACGTCTGGCATAAATGCTAGAAAGAAACAAGTAACAATTAAATATCGAATATATCCAACAACAATTATATTCAATAATCATATTCAATTCCAATAAAACATATTTATGATCTTAACATATGAGTAAAATCAACTATCATGCATAAAGAATGCATAACAACCAAGTATAATACAATCTTTTTCTATCCATGAACAAATGGAATATTATTCATTTAGGATGACTCAATAACAATTTTTTTTAAATCTTTTGAATCATAAAAAAAATATCCAAATATTCATTTATTTTAATAGAAAGTATGATACCAAGTGTTCTATCAATATCTCGTATAGAAAAAAAATAATAGGCATGGATTCATTTGTTATCAATGGTCATATTTCACAAAATGAATTGCATAAGCAAGAAATGTGAACAAGTGAAACATGAACATGTTGTATCATTAAGATAATAATTCTATCATGATTTTTTATGACATAGTATCTAACAATAAGCATTACGATAGATGTATGAGCATGTCAATCATGAATGTAATCCAGTATATATGTGACTAAGATGAACTCCAAAAGAGTAATAATACAAGATGTCACAAAATAAGCTTAACTCAAAATACTTTCATGGATGTCACATATCAACATATGCATGTCTTAGCATTTTAGGAATATGCCATGATCATTTGTCTATAATTTCAATATACCATATTCCAACTTATCAAATGAATAATATATTTAAGAATGTTATCATAAATAATGTTGACATCAAATATATTGCAATGTGATGATTTCTATGAGTATGAAAAAGAATTATCATCAAATATACATCAATTAATAATTTTATATATTAAAATGTGTGAGAAAAAAAAATATCCAAGATATCACCAAGTATTGAAATGGATATCTAAATAATAGCATGAGCATTAAGTCAAATATTACAATTGAGAAATGATATCATACGAGTAGTTGATATTCAATAAGGAGTAGGCTCAATTATGTCAACCAACTATTTTCTTCAAATAATATATAAAATGAGGCACATGAAAATAAATCTACAAATTAATCAATTTGTGTGACATAATAGTATAGCTTGATAATTCACACACTAGAGATGATGTGCCATAAATATGTGATGACATATATCATTTGTATGATATCATGTATTGAATAAAAATTATATCATGTCATCAATTAAATTTTCATATATCAAGTGGTGAAAATATCACGTGTTAGAATAATAAACATGATGCATGTGACTACAAGTCTGATAAAATTTCATAGTTCCAACTTTTAGCCCCCCCTACAAATGAGCATATCAAATGTCAATCTCCTTCTTTGAGTGACATTCTTTGAAAATCAAGGCATTGAAGGGGTTGGCTCCACTTTGTAAATAATACCTGAAAAATAATACTTTTGGTACCCATAATTTTTAGGGTCCTTGGGGTTAGTCATAAATCATATTTAATTCCTTCATTAAAGAATATAACATTATATTCAATTATAATTAATTCTATTTTATCGTTTTAATATCAATAAGAAGAAATTATAGGCATGAATACATAAGCATGACAGATTCAAAAAATGTATATCATCATTTTATACAAGGGTATCAACAGAATAATCATGTAAGCACATGGATACCCAAAATTAAAGGTTCGGATAAAACTATCCATTAGGAACCCAAATTCGATTTGAATTTGATTTCCTATGCACAAATGAATCATTATAAAATCCATGCACGCTACTAATCAAATTATGAACATAAATATTTTTATCATGCAAGCATAAGTGTTTAGGCACACATATCATATTATTTCTAATATTGTGTACATTGTGAGGTTTGTGTACAAAATGTGATCTTTGATGTGCATTGTGTACAATATTTTTGTTTGCCGTGTTATGGGATATAACATGAGATTTATTGTGTGCATTATGTATAACATGTGGATCATGTGAAGCATGAGGTGCATTATTGTGTCTAGCATTTTTACCATACATAAAAGCATACTTTTTAACATTGGCATGCACAACATTTACATTTCTACTCATATCTTTAGATGTAGAAGCTTGAGCATGAGTAGATCTATTAACAACATTTCTAGGAGTATAAGAACAAGAGGAAATAGAATTATTCTTAATATAATCAAATTTAGCAATTAATTCTTCATGCTTTATACGGCTAGAAGCAATAATATTTTCAAATGAATCTATCTTATCATTTAAACAAGAAACATACAAAGCATGTTCATTTTTCAATAAATCATTATCAATCAATAATGCATCATATTTTGCCTTCAAGGAATTATGATCATGTAATGAAATATTACTACAATCATTTTTCAAAACACTATAATCATCCAATAAACTATCATGTTTCTTATATAAATCATCATGGTCATCATGCAAAGCTTTGTACTTATTATTTAAACTTTTGTATTTCTTATTTAATCTTTCGAATTCTCTATACAAATTTTCATATGCACTAGCAATGTCAAAATCATTTTCATCATCAGAACTAGATTTACATACATGTTCCTTATTGTCTTGATAAGCCATCAAGCACATATGATTTGTGGGTTGCTCTTCCTCTTCTTCTTCACTTGAGTCATCCGACTCTGAATCGTTCTCTTCTTCATTAAATTTTCTCTCTTCTTCGTTGGTGTTGGTTGTGTCAAAAACCCATTTGTCTTCAACAATCTCCTTTCCATACTTGGCTTTAAGCAAGCTCCATATTTGAAAGGCCGTAGTGGTCTCTGAAACGTACTCAAAAATAAAATCGTCAATATTAAATAATAATAAACTCATTACCTTAGAGTGAAGAACAGCTTTGTCCACGTCTTGGTTCGTCCATTGGGATGTGGGAGTGGTAGGCTTGATGTACGGGAACTCGATGAAACTCCAAGCCATATGTCCAAGGGATTCAATGTCTCTCAACATCCTCTTTCTCCAATCCGCATAATTTGTTCAATCAAATCGTTGGAGGGCAGATGCTACCATTGTTGATGCCATCTCGATACCTCGCTTTGATACCAAGTGTTGGATCCTGTGGATGGCAAACAACACTAGAAGGGGGGGTTGAATAGTGTTGTTCAATTATTAAACTTTTTCGTTCGTTGATTAGCACAATTAAAACCCTTCTAATGTTGCCTAAGAAACCAAGTAGAGTGATCTACCCTTGGTTCTTAATCAACAAAATAATCTTACAAATAATATGAACGAGATAAGATTACAATCAGATAAGAGATCTTTATAAAGAGATCTTTACACGGCGGAATTAAATAAATAATCTTTGCAATAATAAATGAACAAGGAATTACAAAGATATAAGATTAGCAAATGAAAAATGCTTGTATAAGAAATATAAACAATCACAACAAAACAAACGCAGAGACAAGCGATTTTATCCTGGTTCCCCGCAACCCGGGTACGTCCAGTCCCCGACCAATCCGGTACGAGATTTCCACTATCTGCCTTGGCAAATACAAGCACCTAACTTCACTCGTTAGGATTTCCAACGACCTAGCCTTGACCAGGATTTCCGATCACAACACCTAGACTTGTCTAGGGTTTACCCTTGCCTCACAAACCGAGGACTTTCCAACCACCTAGTATCCCTACCAGGAATTCCAATCACCTAGACTTGTCTAGGATTTCCACTATTCCCTTATAACACGGGAATTTACAATTCAAAGTTTTCTTCAAAGACTTGCAACAAATATGAAATTAATTACAAGATTTCCTAAAGCCAAAAGAATATATTTGTGTATATGTGGCTTAAAGAAAATCGGAAAACTCTTGATCAAATTAAATGATATAGATAAGCACAGATTTGATCAAAGGAGTTATCTTGAAAATTGATCTTCTAAAAATATGCACTTGGGCTTTTAGAGATCAAAGATCAAGTCTTTTTAATCTTTGAAAGAAAATAATTATAAAACACAAAGATTAAAAAGAAAGACTTGTATTTTGAATCTCAATATAAAAAGCTTTTAGCTTTGGAGATTAAAAACAAGTAATTCAAAAAGGTTGTCTTGAAAATGATCTTCTAAAATATGCACTTGGGCTTTAGAGATCAATGATCAAGATTTTAATCTTTGAGAGAAATATAAAAGTTAAGAACACAAAGATCAAAAAGAAAAACTTGATGTTTGAATCTCAAAAAGAAAAGCTATGAGCTTTGGAAATCAAACCAAGTTACAAAGGCTAGTAATGATCAGAGAAAATAATTGCGAAATTAAGCACAAAAGAATTAAAAACTTAGCCTTAGAAAAACTGAAGAACTTTGAGAGCTTGAGAACTTTGAGAACTTTTTGAGAGAATTATAGCTTTACTCAAGAATGAATTTCTTAGGAAAAATGTTCTCATATGGTTCTCTATTTATAGAGTTTAAGAGAGGATTTTGAAATTCAAAATGATTTGACTTCGGCCCAAAAATCAAGCAAATAATAAATGGGAGAGGCAATCAAGGAAGTCAAATCGCACAGCTGGTAGTCGACTCCCTAAGGTTGGTAGTCGACTCCCAGAGTAGTTTCTGAGAAAATCTGTTACACTGGTAGTCGACTCCCTCAGATTGGTAGTCGACTCCCAGAGTATCTTTTCAGGGAGAAGGCAAAAATCATGGTAGAGAACTACTGGGTGTTTGTAGTTGACTACACGTTGAAACTTAGCTTCTATGAAAATTATGCTTTCAAATAAGTTTAAAACAAGTTTAAAAACATTTTCGAAAATCATTTTGTGTGTGTGCATGTGTATAGAATATTCATTTGGCTTTTACATTCTAAATACACAACTTACTAATACACACATCTTTAGCTCTCGTTCTTCGATCTTTGACTTGAGCCATCTTATCTTGATCTTAAGTCTTCATATGTTTCGTATTGTTGAGCCATCATATGCTTCATTTCTTGGCTCGAAAGTAGACTTCCGATCATGGCTTCTAAGTCTGCATTTGAACTTCATGGATATAGAATAACTGATCAATGCATATACACACTTTAGATGTAGTGTAGATAGTACACTAATATCATTTGGTGTGCTCATCATCAAAACCACTTAGGGGTATTTCCATCACGGTTGACTGACTGGGTGAGCTGCACCAAACTTTCGGGAAAATGGTGTGAGGCGGCAAATCGATCGGGTGACCTTCACCTGATCGGGTCGCCTGTAGCCAACTTTCAGCAATATTTTCGGCCTTAAAGTCAACCGATCGGGTGACATTTCACCCGATCGGTTCGACTTAAAATCCTATATGTAGCCGGGCTCTGCCCGTTCGTTCCCCATCGCCCGATTTCAATTTTCCAAACGTCGTTTCGACTCCTCTGCCTTCGCCCGACCTCGTTCTTCCTCTCAGCCGACCCTGATCGATCTCCCCACTCTCCTTTTCCATCTCTCCATCAATTTCTCCCCCTTCTTCTTCAATTTCGCCCGCACACAAAGCCCTAATTTTCGCCCATTCTCCCCCATTTTCGAAATTTGTTGGAATGATTCGCCGCGGCTTCACACGTGCTCCTGTTGCGTTACATTGGGGCGTCTACGAGCAACGATCTTCATCTCAATTGGGTAACCTCGCTCCTTAGCTCAATTTTTATTTTGCCCAAGAATTTCATTTTGCTCGTTTGCCGTGTTTGTGTGTATTCGTCGTATTTTTCACACACACACACACACACACACGAATCCTGTACAATGCCTCCTCACCGTGCTAAACCCACCGACGCCAGCACTTCCAACCCTAGACCCACCCGGCGCACTCGTTGCACACAATCCACCGCCCAACCCACCACCACCACCAATTCATCCACCACCCCACGCCCCTCTGACCCCGTTTACATTGGCGATGCCGAATACGAGGTGTCATTCCATGATGACGACCATGCCGACCGATTCATGTCCATGCTCCTCCTAGCAGGAGCTGGTGGTCAGGCAACTCAGCTGTCAGTCGAGCGTGACCTGCCCGTCCTTCAAAGCCTCATTCGTCACATTCGCACTGACCCACCCGATGTCTCCGAGCTTCACATCCCACCTCCCACCACTCCTGGTCCTCAGCACAGGCCCCCATCACCACCCCCAGAGGGTGGTGCCTCTGCTTGATACTTTCCCATCCAGCTTTTGCCTCCCCCTATTTTTAGTGCCCATCTGTCTTTGCGGGGCCCTGCTTTACCACTGCTAGGGGAGGACCCATTCACGTGTCGAGTCACTTCCTTTTTATTTTTATTTCTATTATTTTCTTTTATTGACCTCCCCCTTGCATATCTCTGCTTATTCACGATCACATCTTTTCGCTAGCGCTATCTCGTCTAGCTTGGGGGAAAGTCAAATTTTTCTGTGTGCTGTCGTGTATCGTTTTTCTTTGTGTGTTTGTTTATTTGTTGTGCAGTGTGATTTTCTCCTTTTTATTTTATTTTATTTTCTGTTTTTATGTCGTGTGGTGTTATTTTTATTTTTTATTCTTATTCTCGGTTTCGTTTGTGTGATTTTCTTGTCTTTCATGTCTTTTTGTGTCGGTGCGTATCCCCCCCCTTTTTTGCCCTCCCGTATTCACTTTTATTGCATTGAGGGCAATACAAACTTCAGCTTGGGGGAGTCGCACTTTGTGTGTCATTTGAGTCTTTCTTTTTCGTTTTTGAGTCTTTTTCATCGTGTTTATTATTTTTCTTTTCTTCTTTTTCATCTCCTCCTCCTAGAGATGAACCCTGTGATGAATTGCCACAAAATCACACACGCCTAGCATGGCATCGATAATCACATTCACTAACCTTAGGATATCGAGTCCTCTTGCATTTCATGCATCGTGGGTCCACTTAGCTTTTTGTGGGTCGTGTGTCGTGCCCAGCTGTTTGGTGTGCTTCTACTTTGTGATCTTACTTTATATACATGTCCAGGAATGACCCCTAAATTATCACGCTTCGATTTAAATATGCGGTATTTGTTTCTCATGTCTGCTTCTGCATGCTATATATTTTTTTTTTGCAAGATAAGTTAGTATCTATATTAATGAGAATCAAAGTTACAAGGTGGGTGATCATGGTTACTTGGCGCAATGACTAGGGGAGAGGACACAAGCGTCGTCACCCTAGAACATATTGCCTAGTACCACAGATCAGAACCACAGAACCAATATTTACAAAGCATACACTCAGGTAATACATAGTACCCTCAAGACCAAAGTGAAACAAAGATGCCCAATATTAGCACAGCCTGTGAAGCTGCAAAATGAAGCCTCAAGGAGCCGCATGAAGCAATAATCCCCAACGCTGTGAATTCTCCCAGCAACTAGCAATGAGAAAATCCTGGCGGCATAATGGAACTGGCATGGAGCATGTAACCACGTGGCCAAATAGCAGGCCGGCAGGAGCATGCTGTGTTCGCCCAAAGCAGCAAATGAATACACGGAGAGGCCTTAAACCAACGCACACAGCACACCTGAAAGCAACAGAGGCAAACATCATTATAGTCAGTAGAACCAAACAGCGGCATCATCCAGGCAGCATAATAATCCAGGCCGAATGCACCGGACTGCATCAACCCGGCACTGGAATACCCCAATTCTCCAAAGGCGATGATGCCTCATCCTCTGATTCATGCAACTGTCGCATGGCAATACGCACATCTGCAGAAATCTCCTCGAAAAGAGTAGTCTTCGGCCTCCTAATGTTATCAAACACCCATCTGTTGCGTTATCTAACAAAGATATGGGTGCGATCATATCGGCATGATATATATATATATATATATATATATATATATATATATATATATATATATATATATATATATATATATATATATATATATATATATATATATATATATATATATATATATATATATATATATATATATATATATCGTATACTTCATTTCGCATGTGTCGGGATTCCACAACTAAGGACTAGGATAACACATTTAGCCCATGCTCTAATTAGCGAGAATAGCTTCCTTTGCACAAGTGTTTAGATTCCGATTTCTTTTTTTGTTTTACTTGGTGCAAATCCCCTCGTCGTGTACCGTTCCCCCACTTGGGAGAGTACACATCTGTATAGCCAAAAAACCCAAAAATCCAAAAAAAAAAGGGAGAAAAGAAAAGAAAAACCCAAAAAGAAAAGAAAAGAGAAAATTGTATAGCCAAAAAAACAAAAAAAAATACAAACACCCAAAACCCAAAAAAAAATTCCCGTGTGAATACTTTTTCTACTTACCGAGAATATAGTGAAGGCGAGAGTTTGCATCGAGTGTTCTACTCCACATCATCTCAACCCCCATCGTTTTCGAAAACACTTGGCTTAGGAAACTTTTTAACTATTATCTAGGCTATAGTGCGGTGATTTCCTTAACCCAAGTTGTGGAGTCCCTGACGCATGATATGTTTCGATTCTTGCTCTATTCTCATGCATGCTTGAGCTATATATTCATCGCTTAATTCGAATCGAATCGATATTTGGGTCATTTCCTAGATTTGTGTATATCGAGCTTTATTGCACATCGTAGATAGTGGCACCGATTGCTAGCACACGACCACACTCACTCGCGCTTCACGGCGTGGGCCCACGGCACTTGTCTGGACTCGTATTCCTCGGTTTAGTGGTGTGATTTGGCGTTTGTTAGCTTGGTGTGTGTTTTTGATTCTGCTGGCTCTGACGGGTGATTTAGGATTTCCTGTTTTCTCCTTTCCTCTCTTCCTCTCTATTTTCTCCCTCCGAGCTCCTACTCTCACTCGTCTTCCTCGAGGACGAGGAAGGGTTTAGCTTGAGGGATTTTGACGTGCGTTTATATTTCATATATTCACGCACGTTTTCTTTTGTGTTTTTCCGTTGTTTTCCGTCGTCTTGTATTCGTTTTCTCGTGTTTTTTAGTTTTCTTTCACTTTTCCGTGTTTTTGTATATTTGCAGGAGTTTACTGGTGTAGGGGACATAAAACGACGATATCATGAGTCCCCAGAGCAACGGGAGGAGTCACGCATGATCCAGGGCGTCAAACGACGAAGATCACATCTTTCAGCCCCTCACCCGACCGGTTGGTCATTTCCAACCGATCGGGTGATGCACGCGTGCACCACCCGGACACAAGTTGGAGCGGCCAAGAAGTCACCCGGTCAGTTCAGAGACTGGTTCAAACGCCCCAACTCTCTGATGTTTGTTACTGAAAGCCAACCGATCGGGTGACCTTCACCCGATCGGTTCACCTGTAGCCGATTCTCCGAAGCCATCACACGGAGATCTTAACCGACCGGTTCACCCGACGGCACGAAGATCCAACCGATCAGCTTCAACCCTCAACCGACCGTGTCGTGTGACCGGGTGAAATCCTATTCTGAGCTGTCAAAGAACGAAGCAGGTCACCCGATCTGGTGACTTTTCACCCGATCGGGTGATATCGTATTCTATATATATGACCCCTAGGTTTTCCAGAAACGGGAGTTGTTATTTTTTGCTGTTTTTTCTCTCTCTTGACGGCTGTAATTTTTCAGATATTTGTAAGTTTTCCAATCTTTATTAAACTTTAATATAGTGTTATTACCATTGCTCTTACTGCTTTTCAATCGCCCGATCATGTTTCTAACGGTCGATTTCGATTTAGATATCTTTTTACTAAATATGTGTGAGTAGTTCCCAAATCTGGGATTTTGGTGGAAACCCCTTCGTGGGCTCTCCCCGATGCGTCCATAGGACTAGGAAATCGATAGGGATTAGAAATCTACCGGTTACACGGGGTGTTTTATTGTCATCGGCGGGAAAAAGACCGCCTTTGATCGTTGGGCCAAGGGGGAATAAACTTGGCAGTTGACTCCCTAGCCAAAGCTCACGCCCTTAGCGTAGACGTCAAATCCTAGCGTGCGGGAGCGACAGGATGAGGCGTTGGGAGTTATCATTGCGACCTTAGTGCTCCCGGAGTCGATCAGTGTTAATGGACACGGGAGTGCCCACTGACCGAACCCGGGAAGTCCGGCATATCATCCTGGGCACCGACCGGAATATCGGGCCCATGGGACGCTGGTACCATTTTCAGAGGCAACGTCTCACCATTAGACCCTAATTCCGATCGCTATCCTACCTGTAGGCTGTATCGGCGAGAATCGCACGATAGGGTGGAAACCGAAGTCTTGGGTTTTCTCTTTATATTGTTTATCCCCTTGCATTCCATTTACTGTGACAACCCATTATCCGATTCGGGCTAGCTCGTCCATGGGGTGAATTTGGTCCTTCTTGACACAGGCACAACCACGCCTCCCTGAGTTCGACCCCCAAGCCACGCAACGACACCGTGCGCTTGCGGTTACAAATATTTAAATGTCACACCCCCAATTATACATTGCACACTTGCATGCACGCAAACGCGGGGGACGTCAAGATCATTATTTACATTTGGTTATTTTGGGTCTCAAATCAAACCTCTTGTTTATTGCCAACTTGTTTCATGTCTCATTGTTTTTGGCAATATCCTTGTGTGTCTTTGAAGCTTGATTTTCCCATATCTATTGCTTTGATACACTTTTAAGGCCCATGGCTCCATTATTTAATTGGTATTAGATCCTAGAAGTCAAGAGTTGACCATTTCTATGATCTAGGGGGAGCATGGAATAGTGAATTGATACCCACTAAATTTTTAAATTTGGTATCATACATATCTTTCTTTTCTTGCATATTGTAACATCTTGGTTAAGATGACAAAGGGGGATATTCTTGGTGTCCACCTTTTTGACGATGTCAAGGTGGAGATATATATGCATTATGTGATCATATCTATAGGGGGAGAGATATATACATATGCATATGGGGAGAGATATCTCTATAGGGAGAGATATATGGGATTAGATAAACCATTCATGTTTGCATGCCTTTATTCTTTGCGATTGGTTTATGTAATCCATGCCTATTATATGTCACCATGTTTTTATTGGTATTATGAGTATTTACCTTTGTGTAGCTCATTATATAATTGTGCATATAAGTAGGGGAGATCATTAGCATTGTGCTTTAATTCTTTATGATTTACATAATGTGTGTCATCATCAAAAGTGGGAGAATGTTGAGTATTGGTGTTTCATACCAATCTTATTTTGATGATGATCACAACATTATGTTGTTGCTAATGAATCTTATGTTTTAGTCTCTCAGTTTATTTCAAGGATATCTTTCTTGGAGACTAATCACTTGGTGTAAGGATGGACATCATGTGAAGAAGGGCCAAAGTTTGGACTCAAGGAGTGCCAAAGCTTGGAGATGGTGGAAAGCAATCAAGGCATCAAGATTGAAGACTTAGACTCTTAAGAAAGCATTGTAATCCATGTAATTTACTTTATTGCTTTCTCTCTCTTGAGAGTCTAGAGTTGATGTAATGCCTTGCTAGATGGTTTGCTCATTCATGCACATGCATTTAACCATCTTAGTGGACCTTAGGATTATCATAGAATCCAACCTAATAGGTTCACTCTGTCCAAAGACTCATTTGGAGTCTCTGGCTTTCGGTCAGTCGCCTGCTGAGGGAAACATAGCCGACTGGATGATTTCCAGTCGCCTGTAGATCCTTCTACAATCGCCTGATATGCACAGCTCAAGTCAACATTTTAATTGACTCAAACTTGAGCTTTATGCACAGTCGCCTGTCGATCAGTTTTCAGTCGCCTGTATGTTTACAGTGCCTGGAAATTGGCCAACAGTCGCCTGTCTAGCGTAAGTGCAATCTTTGCATCTCTCTGTCTTCTCTCCATATTTTACAGTAGTCGACTGATGTAGAATGTACAGTCGTCTGACTATTTGACAGTCGACTGTAGTATTTACATAAGTCGCATGTGCGAAGAATTGGAGAAAGAGTGCAACTCTCTGTTTCGATCCATCCCCTGCAGCAGTCGTCTGCTGAAGGTTTAACAGGCGCCTGTCCTGTTTGTCAGTCGACTGTATTGACTTCGTCAGTCGACTGTCCTGGCTCAGATTATAGCCGTTGGATATTTTCTAGCCGTTGATCAGTCGACTGTCTTTTGATCATCAGTCGACTGTTCCTGTCGTTTTCACCCAGTTTCGAGCTGTTGCAGATTTGATTATTTAGCTGTTTCTTTGGGTTTTTGGGCTTGATATAGGATTCCTATATATATGAGTGTGCTGCCATCACTTGAGTACTCTTGACAACACTTATTAACTCTTGACTCTATAGAAAATCTCAAGAGATCAATAAGCCACTCTCAAACTCCCTCATTTCCCTCTATTGAGCATTCATCTTCCTTCATGCATTGAAGTCGAGCTCAAGGGAAATCATCCAAGTGCTTTCAAGCATATTCCAACACTTGGAGATCCTCTTCCATGCCTTGCATTCATTCATGAGTAAGCATCTCAAGGCATAGGTAAGAGTATTTACTTTACATGGTGTAATTTATTTTCCTATTTCTCTTTGTGGGATTAGGATACTCTCTTTATGAGAGTTTCTATCTTTGTGATAGGTTGTCTCTTTGTGGGACTAGGGAATTCTCTTTGTGGGAATTAACTCTCTTTGTGGGAGTTCTTGTGTCCTAGTGTAGGGCTAACCCTAATTCTCTGAGTGGGAGTTAGTGATTCTCTGTGTGGGAGTCTTGATCCTTGTGTAGGATTGGTTGGGTCCTTGTATAGGGCATAAATCCTCTTTGTGGGGGTATCTCCTTGTGAGATTTGTATTCACTTCTCTGTGTGGGATTATAGTGAATATTGGTGTGGCTGGATGTACCCAAGTTTGGGGAACCAGGGTAAAACTTTGTGTTTGCGTTTGGATTGACTGTGCCATTTAATTCCTCTTGCATTTATAATTCCGCATTTGCAAGTTAAATTTTATTTGGACAATTTTATTGCCATTACACTATTCACCCCCCCCCCCTCCTCTAGTGTGTGTTGTTAGTATTGCAATGGTTAGACGATCCCTACAAACAATACTAGAATGGGGGCTTGAATAATGATGTATGAATAAAAACTTTTTCACAAATTGACAACACAAAGAATAACCGCCCTTCCAATGTTGCCTAAGGAACCAAGCAGAGTGATCTACGCTTGGTCCTTAATCAACACGATGATCTCCAAATAAAGATAATATGATATACCAACAATGAAGATCAAAAAGAGTAATAATAATAAAATGGATTTCACAGCAGAATGAAATATAAACTTGCAATAACAAAGTTAATAAGCAATAATATGTTAACAAGTGATTTCATATGAAATATACTTAAACAATAAACAAGTTAGCATAAAGTAAATGACAAGAGACAATCACAAAAAATTCACACACAGAGACAAGAGATTTTATCCTGGTTTTCCACCTTGGTACATCCAGTTTCTGACTGTCACTGATCGAGATTAAATCTACTATTGCCTTAGCAATACAATTACCTAGCTTCACTCGCTAGGATTTCCAAGGACCTAGCTCCACCACTAGGATTTCCAACCACCTAGTTTCAACTAGGATTTACAACACCACCACATAGCCTTAGCTATGATTTCCAACACCCTTATCTTCAACGGACTCAAAGTAAGATCCGATCCAATACACCACAATGGATTAGTGGAGAATGGTGTTTACACCCAATAATTCTATAGCCAAGAAGAATGTGCAATTATGCTCTATGTGGCTAAAGAATAAATCTTCTTTGATCACACAAAGAATATTAGTTGATTCAATGTGATCAAGAAACTTAGTCGCTTTAAAATCCTTTTAAGAGTATTCAAAAATGAAGTAAGAAGGATTTGAAAAACAACTTGTAAGCCAAATAAAATGATCTTAAAACAAGATAGAAAAATAATCACAAGAATAAGATCAGAAATTAAAAACTGTTGGCTATGAAAAAACTTGAGTTCAATGAAAATTAGAGAGCTTGAATGCTTGAGAGAATTTTGAATTTTGCTCAAGAATAATTGATATTCTATAGGGTCTCAATGGCTCTCTATTTATAGGGCTAAAATGAATTCAAAACATTTCAAAAACGTTTGACTTTTGCCCCAAAATGGCTACCAAACAGATTCAATGAATCTGGCCGTCAACAACTGGTAGTCAACTCCCAAACTTTGTAGTCAACTCCCAGAGCAATTTCTGAGAAAATCTACCACAGCTGGTAGTCGACTCCCAAGCTAGGTTGTCGACTCCCAGAGCATTTTACTAAGAAAGTCTGCTACTAACAGGTAGTCAACTCCTGGGTGTTTGGAAGTCGACTCCTTCTTGATAAGTGTTTTTCTCAAGAAGTTTTGCTCTCATATCATTGAAAATAAGTTTATATAATAATACCATGAATTTAAAACTATTTTCAAAATCTTTTTGTGCGTGTGCATATTCTTTCTTGGCTTTGACATAATCCTAAGAAAAATGAAAAACAACTCATACACTAGTCACTATGAAGAACTTGAAGCCATGGTTGAGCTTGAGCTTGTTACATAGGCTTCACTTGAATCTGAGCTCCTCTTTAGCTTGAGCTTGAGTACAGTCTTTGAGCTTCATCTTCGAGCTCCTCTTGTGCGTAAACTAAAGCTTTAGAATGTAGACGTGGAATGTGTGCTAAATCCTTCTTCATCTTCTAACTGTGTAGTTATAGTTCTTCTTCCAGGAATATGCTTCGAGCTTCGATTAGTTTGTTGCACAACCTACACACTTAAGCAATATATTAGTATACACGACATTTGGTGTGATCATCATCAAAACCACTTGGGGTTGGACTAGATTTCACAACATTCTCCCCCTTTTTGATGATGACACCCAAATGAAAAACATATGAATAATATGTATATGACTAGAAAAACAATGAGTAAGTGTACTCACTCCTACATCTTAGATGTGGTATGAAATCATATCATACTCCTCATACATCAAAGCTGGTTAATAAAATTAACAACATATTATCACATATTATTCATTTATGTTTTTGCTTTTCACTTTTTCTCCCCCTTGTCAACATAAATAATATCTGCATAAAAGAGTTAGTATATAATCCATGAAAAATAGATATAATGCAATTTCATTTTCAACCATGCAAGTTATACAGGAGATAACAAGGCAATAATAATAGGCTTGTCACAATAATTAAAGCAGTTTAAGAGTAGTGTACCAAGCATATTACATCTCAAATCATCAAAACATCAAAACACAATATGTGCAAAGTATTACTAGTTATTACATACCGATGTTTTTAAAAGGCAAAGTATTAAGCATGCCAGAAAATAATTATAACTAAGAAGAACCACCACTCTTCTTCTCTTTCTTCAGCTCCTTTATCTCATCAAGGATCTCTTTAAGAACTTTTTCTGTAATCTGATTAGTGCTCACCACCAAGTTCTTCAGATTTTCCACCTTGTTGTTGAGATCATTGAAGCATTTATCCTGAGAAATTTTCAACCTGTTAATCTTTTTCAGGAGCATATCCTGAAGCTCAATGACGTAAGTAGGAACATCATCAGAAGGGGCATGCTCTTCTTCTTCAGTCTCTTCTTATTCTTCTACGACTTTCTTACCTTTCCTTCTCTCCATAGCAGAACTTGATTCACCCACTATCCTCTCCTCTGAAACATTCTGGTCTAAGTCTCGATAAAGACCCATACGAGCTAGAGTACAAACATCAAAAAACAACAGTAGGTTCCAAGATCTCAGATTCATTGTCTATGTTGATATCATAGGCCCTAAAGAGGATAGTAAGGTAGTGGTCGTGGGCTAATGGAGTGTCAACTCTATTAGATAAGGCAGAATGGATGATGGAGTCCATAATGATTCTAGCCCAATTCACTTTGATATTGCCAAGCATAGCGTAAATACACTTAGCCTGAGGCTCAGAAAGTATAATGTGACTACCGACTTTTGGGTGAAATTGTAGGACATGATGTTCGTTAAGTTCCTAGAGGGATATCTAAGATCACTACTAGGTATATTAGTGAGGAAATATTTTCCAGGCAAGAACATATTGTTTAAAATATTTTCATCAACCATGTCAATCTCATCAAGGAGTTTCCCGGTGTATAGAATTCCTAAGGCTTGTCCTAAAGCTCGAACAGTAATTTGGAGTTGTGAGTCAAGAACTTTAGTACAAAAGCGAGAATTATTTAAGGTCAGCATTAATATTGGCATAGAATAAGTGAATCAATCTAGGATAGCATAGATATGAATTATCCTTATAGAATAGATGCAACAGATTTTGATATCAAGAATGCTATCAATTCCATAGTTTTCAACATCTTCTAGGTTGACAAATCTTTCATGAAGAATTTGTCTTTTGGATATGCTTAGAAATTTGGCATAGGAGCTAGAATTGACAAGATACGGTTCAATTACTTCTCTTTCGGTTAATGCATGAGAAGATTCATCTACCCTCCTCTCCTTTGAAACAAGCACTTTCCTAGGCATGGTTTCTAAGAATTAAAATGTATGAAATATTGAGGAGAGAGGGAAGTGATTACCTTGATCAAGGGATTTTCCTTGAAAGAATGAGGAATCTTAGAGAGATTCAAGCTCCAATGAAGAGAGAACCAAGAGAACAAAGAAAATCCCAAATGAAGCTCCCAAGATGATAGTCGGCTACCTAGGGTTTGAGGAGTTGGGGATTTTTATAAAATCCTTAATGAAGAGAGATAAGATCTTGTCCATTGAATCAAAGAAAGAGTGGTTGAGATCTAAAACTCTTATTGGGCATAAGTCATTTAGTGGATATGAACTCAATAAGCCTTGGAAACCCCACTTACAGTTAGTCAATGTTTCACAGAATTTCGATAGAAAACTCTCTGCTAGTCGACTCCCTCTTTGGTAGTCGACTCCCACCTGGGTATGAGAAAATGTCTCATCCTAAGGAGATCCAATTTTGCTAGTTGAGTGATTTGCCAAAATTTTGAAAGGTGAGTTATATGAACATTAAAAACATACATATATGATGCCATTAAAAATCATAATAATTATTTTAAACACTTATATAATTCTTACACACTTGCGAAGCGACGAAATTTAGACGTTTTTCCGCAATGTGTTGATTTTTGCTCCAAGTGTTGAACAGATGTCTTTTGCCTTCCTCCTTTGTATAGAGTACCTGAAAATATGTAAACATTGTGATACTCTCATATTCTTGAGTCCGGGGGATTAGTTTACAGGAAGCCAAACCCAATATGGTTTAGCTCCTTCAAGAGAAACATATTTATAGGTCTTATTCAAATGAATACTTTGAATGAAATCAATTGCGTACCTTTGTTCCTTTTGATAGGCCTCATGCTTGGGAATCCATATGCCTAAGAATTTAGTGTTAGCATGATGCATCCTATTATGCTTATTTTATTTCTTAGCATGAGTGGAGTTATACCCAAGTCCGGTCTTACTAGATGATGATTTCTGACTATCAATCAAGCTATCTAGTTTTCCTTTTCCTTTATTAAAATTTTCAACTATCTTCATAGTGGAGTCTATCTTTAATAGCTACTAGAAGATTATCTAAGCCTTTCATTTTTTTACTCAAGCAATTCATTTTTCTCCTTTTAAACTACATTCTCTTTGAATCTTTTGTACTTATCTTAAACAATTTAAGAGTTTTTCTATGCTCTCTAATGGGTTTTTCATGAAGATCACAAAGTTCCTTATGTGCATCCCCTATAGTCCATATCTTCATCATCACTAGATAAAATGCCATCTGCGCTAAATGATGAGTGAAGGGTTGAGTTCACCTGAGAGGATGTGGAAGCCATAAAACACATATGAGTTGACTCTCTTCTATCTCCTTTGTTGTCGGATGAGGATGACGATTCGTCTGAGCTCGAGTCATCACTTTGGTCAAAGGCTGCATACGCTTCCTTTCTCGGTCGTCAGAACTTGTTTATTCTATTGCTATTTTTCTCATTGCTATCTTTACTTTTGCCTCGACCTTTGATGTCTCTATTTTTCTTCTCTAGCAGACAATCTCTTTTAACGTGTCCTGGGTTTTTACAGCCAAAACAAATACTTTTGTTAGTAGAATGAAAAGACTGTTTACCATACTTACTTGAAATGAAGTCCTTGAAATTCTTTGATATAAATGCAATATGTTATTCTCTGTCAGTGTAATCGGAGTCTTCTTCGTGGACATTAAATGCTAAGTTCTTTTTCTTTCGCTTTTCTTCTGCCTTCTTATCTTCTTCGAGGTCAATCTCATATGCCATAAGGTTTCCCATCGACTCTTCAAGAGTGAGTTCACTTATGTTATGAACCTCTCGAATGGTTGTCATCTTTTCTTTCCATTCGGTTCTGAGCGATCTCAATATCTTCATTACTTGATCATACTCAGATAGAGTGTTAAGTCATTCATTGTGGAAAGAAGTTGATGACATCGCTTAACCTTGCTTTGATACCAAGTGTTGGATCATGTGGATGGCAAACAACACAAGAAGGGGGTTGAATAGTGTTGTATGAATAAAAAAAATTTCACAAATTAACAACACAAAGAATAACTTCCCTTATAATGTTGCCTAAGGAACCAAGCAGAATGATCTATGCTTGGTCCTTAATCAACACGATGATCTCCAAATAAAGATGAGATAATATATCAACAATGATGATCAAAAAGAGTTACAATATAAAATGGATTTCACAGCAGAATGAAATAAAAACTTGCGATAACAAAGTTAATAAGCAAGAATATGTTAACAAGTGATTGCAAACGACATATACTTAAACAATAAACAAGTTAGCATAAAGTAAATGACAAGAAACAATCACTAAAAATTCACACAGAGGGACAAGAGATTTTATCCTAGTTCTCCACCTGGGTACATCCAGTTTTCGACCATCACCGATCGAGATTAAATCCACTATTGCCTTAGTAATACAATTACCTAGCTTCACTGGCTAGGATTTCCAACGACCTAGCTCCACCACTAGGATTTCCAACCACCTGGTCTCAACTAGGATTTACAACACCAACACCAAGCCTTAGCTAAGATTTCCAACACCCTTATCTTCAATGGACTTAAAGTAAGATCAGATCCAATACACCACAATGAATTAGTGGAGATTGGTTTTTACACCCAATAATTCTATAGCCAAGAAGAATGTGCAATTGTGCTCTATGTGGCTAAAGAATAAATCTTCTTTAATCACACAAATAATATTATTTGATTCAATGTGATCAAGAAACTTTGTTGCTTTAAAATCCTTTTAAGAACATTCAAAAATGAAGTAAGAAGGATTTGAAAAACAACTTGTAATAGCCAAATAAAATGATCTTAAACCAAGATAGAAAAATAAGCACAAGTATAAGATCAGAAATTAAAAACTGTTGGCTATGAAAAAATTTGAAAGTTATGAAAAAATTTGAGAGCAATGAAAATTAGAGAGCTTGAATGCTTGAGAGAATTTTGAATTTTGCTCAAGAATAATTGGTATTCTAAAGGGTCTCAATGGCTCTCTATTTATAGGGCTAAAAATGAATTCAAAACATTTCAAAAATGTTTGACTTTTGCCCTAAAACAGCTACAAAACAGATTCAATGAATCTGGTCGTCAACAACTGGTAGTCAACTCCCAAACTTGGTAGTCAACTCCCAGAGCAATTTCTGAGAAAATCTGTCACAGCTGGTAGTCGACCCCAAACTTGGTAGTCGACTCCTAGAGTATTTTTCTGAGAAAGTCTGCTGCTGACCGGTAGTCAACTCTTGTGTGTTTGGAAGTCGACTCCGTCTTGCTAAGTGTTTTTCTAATGAAGTTTAGCTTGCATATCATTGAAAATAAGTTTATATAATAATACCATGAATTTAAAACTTATTTCAAAATCTTTTTGTGTGTGTTCATATTCTTTCTTGGCTTTGAAATAATCCTAAGAAAAATGAAAAACAACTTACACACTAGTCACTATGAAGAACTTGAAGCCTTGGTTGAGCTTGAGCTTGTTGCATAAACATCACTTGAATTTGAGCTCCTCTTTAGCTTGAGCACAGTATTTAAGCTTCATCTTCGAGCTCCTTTGTGCTTAAACTAAAGCTTCAGAATGTAAACGTGGAATGTGAGCTCAATCCTTCTTCATCTTCTATGTGTGTAGTTATAGTTCTTCTTCTCGGAATATGATTCGAGCTTCGATTAGTTTATTGTACAACCTACACACTTAAGCAATATAATTGGTATACACAACATTTGGTGTGATTATCATCAAAACCACTTGGGGTGGGACTAGATTTTCCAATAGTCCTCGCAAATTTCCAAGGATATGAAATCGAAGATCGCTCAAGAGGCTATAAAAGAGTATAAATCGAGTCTTGGCAATGTGATGACGATGTTTGAGACTGGCTTCACACGCTTTCGATGGCAAATTGAGCGTAAATATCCTGCCTCGGTGATTGATTTTGACCAATTATCACTGTGGTCGGATGATGAGCTTGAAGGGAAAGGTGGCGACACTGCTGTTGGGGAGGAGGTCCCTACTTCAAATGAGGGGTCGACACCCTAGGGAGGTCATTCACAAGATTCTACCGCCTCATGAATGCACTAGCTTGTATATGTCCAGTTACCTTCCGTTGTATTTTCTAAATCCGAAATTTGAAATAGAAAATTGCTATTTTGGGGTTTGGGTTACCTTCTTGCAAGTGCAGTGATATACGTTTATTTGCCCCCTCAACTAGTCGACCTCACACATATGGAAAATGCGCGGGGTGGGCTTGTTGAATAATGAGCGTCCTCTAACATGTAGTTAGGTCGTTCCCGAAGTGTCACGGCTGGTTTAGCCTTATACGGCGACTGACACGGTATTCCTATATACACGAGTTAAGGGATTATGAGGAGTTGATAAGAGGTGATATGGTGTGTATATGGCTAGTGGCAGTCGTGTAATTTTGTGAAGAGTGTAGGGGCATTTTGGTCATTTGGCTAGATGGGTGGAAATGTGTGTAGAGTAACTGTGGGTGGGTAAAGTAATGTTATACTTGTAAATTTTGAAGGAGTGGGTTAGTGTGAGAGGGGCTAGTGTGAAAAAGGATGGGTTTAATGGCAACACCCGTAAATTTTTAGAAAGGCTGGGGGCAAAACGGTCATTTGGACTAAAACTGCTGTGCGTACACACTAAAGTTGTGTGTGCATAAAGTAATGGCAAACTTGTAAATACTTGAAAATTGAGTGGCAATTTTGGAAGGGTGTTAAAGTCATTTTACCATGATGCATGCTTATCCTAAGGAGGTTCTAGAGAGAGATATTTTCTAAGAATTCTCTCTCTCCTTTAATCTTCTTTCATTTTCTTCCTCCTTCATTTTCTTCCTCTCCAATCCTCTCACCTTGGCCGAACTCCCCCTCCCCCTTTGCTCATTTCTTCAACACTCCAAAAACCTAATTTTACTTTCAAAAAAATTCAAGAAAACCCTAGCTCTTCAAATAGAAAGAAAGGAGGAAAGGTAAGAAACAGAAGAGAGAAAGAAAGAGACTTGCTTGAGGTAGGATACTAACTTTGGTTTGGGAATTTTAATTTAGGATTATGAGGATGATATGGTGTTATTTTGATTAGCCATAGTCTTGAATTCATGGATTATATGTGCAATGGATTAAAAAGATGACACTTTTCTTGATTTTTCTTAGCTAATTACCTTCTCCTGAAATCCAGATTTTCTGTTGTGTGTTTCTTCCTCAATTCTGATCTCTGTGGGTTGATTTACTCCTGAAAAAAATATGTATGTGTAGATCTTGAATTCCTATCCCAAATTCATATAAAATTTGTCATATGTTGAATTCAATAAGTAGGAGTAAAAATTCAGTGTTTGCAACATATCTGGAAATCTGTCAAACTTGACACAGTTTAGAAAGATGAGGTTTATTACCTGCACAATTTATGGATTTTGCTGATCTTTGTCTTGTTGGAAATTTAACAAGTTTATCAATAAATTCATCACAGTGCTCATATTTCGAAATTCTGGCTCCAACATGTATAAAATTGGATTTTAATACAGACCCAGAATTCTGTCAGAAAAACAGTCTGTACATGTTGCACCAAATAAATCACCATATATTCTCTAGTCCACATTTCTGCATAAAATTTTATGGGTGAACCCAGGACTAGTATATCTCCAACTTTCATTCATTGAGTGTCGTCAAACTCATAAGAGAAATCGATTAAATGTGATGAGTTTGTAGCTGTTCCTGCAAATTTCAGCAAGTTGAACTGTTTTCGGTGAAGTTAAAATTATGATTGTTGTTAAATTCTCCATTTTAACATGCATGAAAGTTGTTAATATCTTTAAGAAAGTTTAATTATGAGATTTGTTACTAAAATTGATGGTGTGGCACTTTTCATTTGCATGGCGTCCGCTATATATTTGTTAAAATGCACAAATGAATGTGAAATTGAAGAACTTGGCAAATGGCCATTAAAATGTTGTGCCATCTATTACATTTGTGAATTTGTGTATGGCCATTGAATATTATGACATATGACATGTTAACTGGGATGTCTCGATCTGCTCTAAGGCGGGTGAACATCCTAGTATTGGGATGGGGCAAGTATTGGTATAACTTAACTATAAGGGGCTGGACTGAGAAGTTGGGGAAAGAGATATGTGATATCTGGTACTTATTTCCCACTCACCTTTACCGGGAGTGGAGGGGACATACGGAGGTTGTGTTATTATGTGGAGAGCCTCACTCCTGCCAGGGACGGGGGAGCTGAGAGGCCCGGTGTACAGTGTGCTATATTCACCCCAAATTTGGGGTGAGGTCCAGGCCCTTATCTTTAGGTGATACCCAGGCTTCCAAAGAGTCACTAACATCTGCTAACTAATGAATTTCATATGCGTTGTTTTTTCCCATTTGTGCATTTCACTTTAGCAGTTTGTACTTCTATTGACGTTACACTCATAACCCCTAAATGATTTTTCCAACCCAAGTTAGTTTTCTACTGGGCACGTTTGACATGCTCATTTTACTTTTCAGGTCTTGAGCGGGTGACACCAGAGCAGAATCTCCCTCAGGAGATTCTTTAGCCATGAGTTTTGACTTGGGGACACCACGCTTTTTGGGCTGTGTCTTGTAGCGTGAGTTGGGTTGAGTGGTGAGCGAGTGTCTTTGTAGCTGTGTTATATGTGGTGGCTTGTAGTGCTTCTTATGTATGTACTTGAGTCAGTTCAGTTTGTACTTGTTGCTGGTGTGTAGTACGCTCTTTGGTTTTGTAGTTCTGTGGATATGTACTCTTTGTGATGGCAGTATGTGTTGCTTCTTTCTTTTATATATATGTGATGTATGATCCCAGTACTCGCAGTGGCCTGCTTATCGTGTTTCTCTATTCACGCTTGGTGTAATACCGCGGCTTGTCAAGCTCCATCCCCCCTTCCCATGGTTTGTGTTGCCTTACACAGTATTTGTGGAAATGTGGCGTGACTGGTTTAGTGGTGGCCCATGCAGGCCAGCTCACACTGCGAAATGGGAAAGGATGATACATCAAACACTTTGATGCCATCACATATGGTACTAATTCCCTTTGTGTTGTCTTTCCCTGCAGAATGGATAGTGGAAACGGGATATCTTCGTCAGAGATGGAGCATGCTGAGCCCTCTTTGATGGAGAAGATTTTGCTGGGTTTCTAGGCGAGTCTGGGTCAGTAGGCTGAGATGCTCGCCAAGATGCAGGGTCAGAAGACCCCAGGCTTCAAGCAGTTCAGGACAATGAAGCCGAGGACTTTTTCTGGCAAGGAGACTGTATTGGAGGTCGATGAGTGGTTACGACACACAGAGGATGACCTCACAGCTGTTGGATTTCCATTGGAGAGTTGGGTTGATGCAGCAAAAGGCAGTTGACACACCAGGCCAGAGATTGATGGGATACCCAGGAGCGGCATCTGACAGGTCCTATCTCTTGGAAACCTTCAAGGAGCGTTTTGAGTCCAAGTTCCTTCCATAGACTACAAAGGATGAGCTCAAACAGTGTTTTGAGCAGTTGACTCAGGGCCGGCAGAGTGTGGATGAGTATGATGCCGAGTTTTCTTTGTTGAGCAAGTTTGCCCCGGAGCTTGTTGCGGCTGATGCCACTCGAGCGGGACGTTTCCGTATGGGACTAGATCCGGAGTATAGGGGGGCGATGTCTACATAGAAACTCGCCACACATGAGGATGTGCTCTAGGAGGCAAGATTATATGAGATCCATTTACGGAGCATAGGGAAGATGCCTGCAGGTGACAGACGACCATCAGGATCACAAAAGGCATTATCTCGTCCAGTACAGACGGCCCAGTTCAAGAGGCCAGGAGCCCCTACAATGACACGGAGACGTCTGACATGCCAATTCTATGGCAAGACTGGTCATGAGCAGAAGGAGTGTAGGGCTTGGGCTAGACTATGCTTCGCTTGTGGTGGCCGAGGACACATTAGCAGGTTCTGTCCGCAGCAGGGTGCCTACCAGGCCCCAGTATCACCTGTAGCTACTAGACCGACGCAGCAGCGAGCTCTTCCACCTGGTCCGCAACGGCCTTCACTTCCGGCATCGGATGGACCAGGCATACCAGCCCCTAGAGGACCTTCCTTTCCTCCTCAGCGACAGGCCTACAAGAAGACAAACTCTGCTCCAAAGCCCAAGGCTTTCACGATGACAGCCGTAGAGGCAGAAAAATCAGGCCAGGTTATCACTGGTATAGTTTTAGCCCTCTCTTTACTTTACATTATATCACTTGTTGCCTAGTTATGATAGACGTTGGTTTGATTTCCTTGTTGGCTTTTATGTATGGTTAAAGTAGCATCTTTTCCTGCCTTAGAACTTTTTGATTCTGGGGCTTCACACTATTTTCTGTCCCGATAATTTGTGGACAAAAATGCAATACCAGTTGACTCCTTCACTGTTAGTTGGAATATTCACACAGGAAATGGTGTGATCAGGAGTACTTTAGGACTCCATTGTTGTCCAGTGGAAATTTGTGGTCGGGAGTTATATGCTGACTTCCTCGTGATTGAGATGCCCACCTTTGAAGCGATGTTTGGGATGGATTGGTTAGCGATGTTTTGTGCCACTATTATTGCAAATTAAGGAGGGTAGTCTTCCAGATTCATGATCATCCAAAGTTTGAGTTCAGAAGTGGTAGTTGCACATTAGAACCTGTAAGATTCAGAGCAACACCAATGGAAGCAGAAGTGTTGGCGATGGCCATGGAGGCGGAGCCAGTCTAACCCAGGGTTGTGCGAGATTTTCCTGATGTCTTTCCTGACGACATTTATGGACTTCCTCCTGATCGATCATTGGAGTTCACCATTGATTTGGTACCAGTCACGCAACTCATTGCGAAGGCTCCTTATCGGATGGCATCGCCTGAGTTGGCTGAGCTTCGTAATCAGTTAAAGGACTTATCAGAGCAAGGGTGATACAGCCGAGCGTGTCACTTTGGGGAGCACCAGTGCTATTGGTGAATAAGAAAGATGGATCCTGGAGGATGTGTATTGATTATAGGGAATTGAACAAGGTGACAATAAAGGACAAGTATCCACTTCCTCGCATCGATGACCTCTTTCATCGGCTTGGTGGATCTCGAGTCTACTCAAAGTTGGACTTACGGAGCGATTATCATCAGATAAAGGTTCGGGGGTCTGATGTACCGAAGACAGCTTTTCGAACCCGTTATGTACATTATGAGTTCCTGGTAATGCCCTTCAGTGTGACTAATGCTCCAGCTACCTTCATGAGGTTAAAGAATTAGGTATTCTTTGACTATTTGGACAAGTTCGTGGTAGACTTTATCGATGACATCCTGATATATTCCAAGGATGAGGAAGAACATGCAGAGCACTGTAATACCTAGTATCCATATATACGTGTATATGTACGTATTTTTGGGAGTATATTCGTGCGTATAATTTTTGGGCATCCTTACATATTTTTCTTTAATTTTTGTGGTAAAGGAATTATTTTTTAAATGATTTTAAATCATCATTTGGAATTATTAAATGAAGAATACATGAATGAATACATGTATAATGGATGTTACCTAGTATTATGACATGTATTCTTATTTATAAAAAAATTGAAAACCCTAATTTGTCATGTAATGACACCTCATTAGGTTAGGTGTCATAAGGAGGTTTATTCCTACCTAATTTACAATTAGGTGTCATCCCCATGGTAATCTACACCTACCACAAAGTTAGGTGTCTCTTGATGAGAATTTTGAGGGGTGAGGTGAAGGATGGAGAAATTTTCAAAGAAAGAAAAAGAAAAGGAAATGGAAAAACAAAACCAAAAAGAGAAACCAAAAACCAAAAAAAAATCCATCATTCTCTCATCTCTCACACACTCTCCCTTCCACCACCATACTCCTCCCTTAGCACCACCCTTGCACCACCAAGAACACCACCCTCTTCTATTATCCTTCTAACACCAATGGCATCCCAAAAACTCTCACCAAAATCCAACAATTGGAAGGAAAGTTTGGAGCTTGAAGAAGGAAGATTAGGATAGGCTCAAGTTCTTCAAGGACTACGAAGGGCCAAAGAATTTTGGAGGACTTTTGGAGGTAGAAATTCTTATCACCTTAGTAGGGTTTAGTCTTAGAACTAAGGGTTTAATTAATTAACAAGTTCTTTAGATTTTGTGTAGAAATTAAGTTTTGAACTTCATGCTGAAATTTACACAGAATTGGCTGATAGTTTGGTAGCTTGCTGCACTTATATGTTGTTCATTTTGAAGTCCTTAACAACTTCCATTTTTATAAGTTTTGAAAATTCGAACTGAAAAATAGAATAAAAATTCAGTTTCTAAAACTGGTCTGTTTTTAGACAGTTTTGACACCTTTCAGTAAAATGAGTAGAACTCCATGCACACTTAATAAAACATAATGATCTTGGTTCCGCTGGAAAGCTGGCTTCAAGATCTTCAACTTGTAATTTTTCCGTTGTAATTTTGGAAAGCTGGAAAGTTGGCTCGTGTTGCTGGAGTGGTACCACTTTTCACCCACCTGGGGTGAAGTCCACCTCCTTAGCGTCCTACGGTTTACACGGGTTTCCAAACATCGAACCAATAACTTTAATTATAAATGCTTTAATTATAAATACTGTTATCCCACGTTACTTGTTTCTATGTCACTTTAATGCGGTTAACGCATGCTTATCCATTCTATTGTTCACTTTAATATTACAACTGCATGTTCATATGTTCTCTTGCTTAACTCCAGTACTTGCATGTTATAATATAGTTCCTTATGCATGTTTACACGTTCTTCTTTAATTCTTGCATGTCATGTTGTGAACATTTTTGTAAATTACTATGAACCTTACTTGTTAAGACCACCATCCCTAGATAGGTAGACCAGTTCTAAAACTGGGTCCTACTAGAGTGTTAGGAGTTTCTACTGGGTCACGCATTGACGTGTCCCCGTTGACTTTTAGGTCATGTGAGTTGGAGGTTGGAGATAGCAGCTGGAGCTTTGGAGTTGGTGATCAGTTGTAGTATTGGGTGGTGAGGGGTATGATGAGAGACTTGTACTTTTGGTGTTTCTTTTTCGGGTGGAACTTTGTACTTAGAGTTATGAATATGAAGATGTTGGTGTATGTATAAGATGTATCAATGTATCAATAAAATGGAATATTGTACTTTTGTTATTTTCTCAGTTTTTTTATCTGTGATGGAGTTTTACATGTACTTCCCAGCACGTGCATAGTACCTGCAGTGTTCTTCCTACTCTCTTCTTTTTTTCTTTCTACATAACACTCGCCTCTTTGGGAATACCTGATATGGATTCGTACTTATCGGGTATCCCGGGGACCGGGTCGTTACAGTTGGCGGCCCATGCAGGTCTCCGCACTGCGGCGTGCATAAGGATAGTGCATGTAATGCTCCATAAGGGTAGTTGTGTCCTAAGGTGGGTAGGTGATCAGCCTTAGGGTAAAACACTGGTATTAGGAAACCCAATGTATAAAGCTTCCTGAGGGTAAACATGGGTAGTTGTTTGTATATATACATATATGTATGGGTGGGTATATGTTTGCATGGATGTAAAAGTATTGCAGGTGTATTCGCATGTATTTATATAGATATGTGTCTATAGATATAGCTGTAAATAAGATACTCTATAGATACGTTTATTTCTACTTATGTGTATTCTTATAATTCATAGTATAGGTATGTGTATAGTAATGTTGTTTGAATGGATTGAGGTGAGTGTAGTATTTGATGAGTGAAATTATGTGTTAGACATATTAACTGTGCAATAGAGTATTATGTATTATCTATGTGGTAATCTATGCTTTGATTATATTTGGGGTGTATATGTATGACTATATGGATGCATATAGAGCTGTAAGTATAGATACTAAAGTATGATACATTTAAGTGGTGTTAGAAGATATATTTGTATATGGGTGTCGAATGGATGAGTGTATATATATATACGGAGTATCTGTGTGAATACGTATAGGTGTGTAAATTAATTTATAATATAAGTGTTGGTATGTGGTTGTTTGTTGGTAAGTATAAGTGGAAGTATATTTGAATGTATAATAGTGTATGATGGTATACATAAGAATAATGATATGTGTATGCATACTATAAATGTGGTTGTGTAAATTGATATAGTGAGGGATGTGTATACAAGTATAGCTACAATTGGATGTGTATCATAAGTAGTGTGTGAAATATATTGGCTTACTAAAAGGTGTGCATAGATATACATAAGTAGGTACGCCAAGTTATACAATATTGGTGTGTATTTATATATCACGTGATGATATGTGAGTGTAACATATGAATAAGATTAATATATGGATATGTCTTGTATATACAAGTGTGTGTGTGTGTGTGTATACATATACTGTATTGATAAAATTCTTATGCTATAGTGTGTATATATATAGTGTTATATGTATATATATACGCATACTGCATTGACTATATGTGACGTTGGTGGCTTGTATGTAAGTATATTTGTGCAGTGTATATGTGGTTGAATATAGATTTACGTGAGTAAATATTGGATATGAATACATATATATATGTATCCTTTTATATATATAGTGAGTATATGATAGAAGGTTGATAATCTATACATACATGCTAACATGACTATTTACTATAGTGATGTATACTGTGTACATACCTATGTGTGAACCATTAGATATAATTGCCTATATAGTTGTAAGTATTTATACTTATGTGCTTAAGCGATATATTTGCGTATGACTATCTATTAAATATGTTGTGCATCATATCAGTGTGTATCATTATTGGTGTATGACTATTTACTATAAGTACATCAATATATGGAGATACTTACTTATGTATGTATGTTAGCAAGGTTGCATACATATTGGATGTGATATAGTAGTATGTGTATCTATAGATGGATGTATACTTGGTTGTATACTTGAACTATACTCTGATGTATCTAGGTATACCCATAGGTATGTGTATGTGTAAGTATGCTAGCTCTGTGACTTATGAGTATGGTGTGTTTAAATATCGTGTGAACATGTATGTATGTAGATATATATAATTATAAGGAGTGTGTGATTACATATAGATGTGTATGTATTTAGATATACCTATATGTAACCAGGATATAGCATATGTCTTTGAACATATACTTGTGTGAATCTTTATGTGAGTACACATGTATTGAGTGAATAAATATTGGTGTGTATATTAATGCCTTGAGTGTATCTATATATTTCTACATATTGCCATGTACGGCATTGATACATGTGTCCATATGCATAGGTGTACTAGCATGTGTGTACATATTAGTCTGTACATTTATGTGACTGTTCTCATGTCCATATAGATATATGTGTGAGTATATGTACGTATATGGATGAACGTGGAATGTATAGTACTATGTATGTGTTGTGATGATTTGTCTGTGTGTATACCTATATCCTTGGATAGGAATGCGTGTATATATATGTGTTTAATCTATGATATAGTGCATGTATACATGGGTGTGTAGTGTATACATATAGCGTTGTTTGTATTTCTTGGGTAGGGAGACCCTTGGACTATTCAATCTCCAGTCAGACCTTTAGCATAGGAAGTCCGAGGGCGGACTTTGTTTTCAAGGTGGGTAGAATGTAATACCTAGTATCCATATATACGTGTGTATGTACATATTTTTGGGAGTATATTCGTGTGTATAATTTTTGGGCATCCTTACATATTTTTCTTTAATTTTTGTGGTGAAAGAATTATTTTTTAAATGATTTTAACTCATCATTTGGAATTATTAAATGAAGAATACATGAATGAATACATGTATAATGGATGGTACATAGTATTATGACATGTATTCTTATTTATAAAAAAATTGAAAACCCTAATTTGTCATGTAATGACACCTCATTAGGTTAGGTGTCATAAGGAGGTTTATTCCTACCTAACTTACAATTAGGTGTCATCCCCATGGTAATCTACACCTACCACAAAGCTAGGTGTCTCTTGATGAGAATTTTGAGGGGTGAGGTGGAGGATGGAGAAATTTTCAAAGAAAGAAAAAGAAAAGAAAATGGAAAAAAACCAAAAAGAGAAACCAAAAACCAAAAAAATCCATCATTCTCTCATCTCTCACACTCTCTCCCTTCCACCACCATACTCCTCATGGTTTGTGTTAGGTGTCATAAGGAGGTTTATTCCTACCTAACTTACAATTAGGTGTCATCCCCATGGTAATCTACACCTACCACAAAGCTAGGTGTCTCTTGATGAGAATTTTGAGGGGTGAGGTGGAGGATGGAGAAATTTTCAAAGAAAGAAAAAGAAAAGAAAATGGAAAAAAACCAAAAAGAGAAACCAAAAACCAAAAAATCCATCATTCTCTCATCTCTCACACTCTCTCCCTTCCACCACCATACTCCTCCCTTAGCACCACCCTTGCACCACCAAGAACACCACCCTCTTCCATTATCCTTCTAACACCAATGACACCCCAAAAACTCTCACCAAAATCCAACAATTGGAAGGAAAGTTTGGAGCTTGAAGAAGGAAGATTAGAAGAGGCTCAAGTTCTTCAAGGACTACGAAGGGCCAAAGAATTTTGGAGGACTTTTGGAGGTAGAAATTCTTATCACCTTAGTATGGTTTAGTCTTATAACTAAGGGTTTAATTAATTAGCAAGTTCTTTAGATTTTGTGTAGAAATTAAGTTTTGAACTTCATGCTGAAATTTACACAGAATTGGCTGATAGTTTGGTAGATTGCTGGACTTAATTGGCTACGTAGAAATTCATGAAAAAATTATATGTTGTTCATATTGAAGTCCTTAACAACTTCTTTTTTTATAAGTTTTGCAAATTCGAACTGAAAAATAGAATAAAAATTCAGTTTCTAAAACTAATCTGTTTTTAGACAGTTTTGATACCTTTCAGTAAAACGAGTAGAACTCCATGCACACTTAATAAAACATAATGATCTTGGTTCCGCTGGAAAGCTGGCTTCAAGATCTTCAACTTGTAATTTTGTCTTTGTAATTTTTCGAAAATCCTATATCTGCTTGTAACTGATAGAAAAATGGACTTGAACTGAACTCAGTTTTTGGTTCAGAATGCTGAAATTATACCTGTTAGGAGAAAATCCACCATAAATCACATATGTCAACTGAGTTTATGAAAATTGGTCAGTGAAAGGAAAACACACATATCTACAACTTTCGTGAAGGGACCAGAGACCAGTTCTGAATGTAGATAGGCTAAAAATGATGTTCTTTCTGCTGTAACCGTTTAGACAGATTCAAATTTTACACTATTGTCATACCATGCATTACTCTTTTATGTTTTGTTCAAATTCAGTTATCATGCTATTATTTGTCATGATTTATGTGATAATTAGTACCTATGTTCACATGCTTTCCAATTTGTTGTAGTAAATAAAATTGTGTTCAAGTTAAAGTGCATATTAACATGTTTGCTATGTCCAAATAAAAGCTAGTATATTTTGTTATGTTAAAGGATGTCTTATGTCATTTACTAACATGCAACAAGCTAGTATACATGGTTGTGTTATTACGCCATTACTTTCAATTATGCTAGCATGTAGCTTTATTTTGATTGAGTATGTCAACTTGAGACATTTGCTAGTGTTGTAGTTTCATCTTGTTTAGTGTATCATATTAGTATTGTAACTTCATTAAGAAAGTGAATGAAATTGATGGAACTATGCGATGTTGAAATAAGATGAAGAGGATGGTCGTTGTTGAATTACGACATCGGTGAAATTATGAAAGAGACGGAGAGATGAAAAAGCGATAGTCGAGACCGCTAGATGATTTGTTGACAAACGAAGAAATACTTTAAAAACTGAGAGTGAGGATAAGAGTTTGACATCGGGAGCTCAGTCCATTCTAAAATGGGTGAGACTCCGGATGTGGGTTTGGGGGAAACACGGGTAAACTTTAGGTGTTAAGGAGCAGACGTATGAATTATGATTTCTCGCCTGATGTGTTGCCCCCAGAAGGGGAGTTGGAGAGCGCTAGAAAGGCCGCTGGTGTGCTCGTGTCGTACCATGACGGTAAATGATGGTTTGCTCCGTTTGTCCGACAGAAAAACCGAGATAGTCTCACTCCGGTACCTTTCCCCGTTCGGGTACGGAGTTGCGAGAGGCCCTTCCAGTGCTCGTGTTGCTGGAGTGGTACCACTTTTCACCCACCCGGGGTGAAGTCTGCCTCCTTAGCATCCTACGGTTTACACGGGTTTCCAAACATCGAACCAATAACTTTAATTATAAATGCTTTAATTATAAATGTTGTTATCCCACGTTACTTGTTTTTATGTCACTTTAATGCGGTTAACGCATGCCTATTCATTCTATTGTTCACTTTAATATTACAACTGCATGTTCATATGTTCTCTTGCTTACCTCTAATACTTGCATGTTATAATATAGTTCCTTATGCATGTTTACAAGTTCTTCTTTAATTCTTGCATGTCATGTTGTGAACATTTTTGTAAATTACTATGAACCTTACTTGTTAAGACCATCATCCCTAGATAGGTAGACCATTTCTAAAACTGGGTCCTACTAGAGTGTTAGGAGTTTCTACTGGATCACGTGTTGACGTGTCCCCGTTGACTTTCAGGTCATGTGAGTTGGAGGTTGGAGATAGCGGCTGGAGCTTTGGAGTTGGTGATCAGTTGTAGTATTGGGTGGTGAGGGGTATGATGAGAGACTTGTACTTTTGGTGTTTCTTTTTCGGGTGGAACTTTGTACTTATAGTTGTGAATATGAAGATGTTGGTGTATGTATAAGATGTATCAATGTATCAATAAAATGGAATATTGTACTTTTGTTTTTTTCAGTATTTTTATCTGTGATGGAGTTTTACGTGTACTTCCCAGCACGTACATAGTACCTGCAGTGTTCTTCCTAATCTCTTCTTTTCTTTCTTTCTACATAACACTCGCCTCTTCGGGAATACCTGATACGGATTCATACTTATCGAGTATCCCGGGGACCGGGTCGTTACAAACACCTGAGAATTGTATTAGAGACCTTGAGGCAGCATCAGTTATATGCCAAATATAGTAAGTGCCAGTTTTGGTTGTCTAAAGTGGCTTTTCTGGGGCACATAGCTTCAGGAGATGGCATATCAGTTGATCCAGAAAAGGTGGCTGCAGTGGAGAAGTGGCATGTTCCCAGGACAGTTTCAGAATCCGAAGTTTCTTGGGATTGCTGGCTATTACAGGAAATTCATCAAGGATTTCTCCAAGATTGCGGCACCACTTACCCACCTAACTAAGAAGGATGTTGCTTATATCTGGTCTGAGGAATATCAGCATGCATTTGAGGAGTTGAAGAGAAGGTTGACTACTGCACCAGTTCTGACGATTCCAGATCGTTCTGGAGGATTTGAGATTTTCTGTGATGCTTCTGGTAAAGGGCTTGGATGTGTCCTACATCAGCATGGGCGTGTTGTAGCTTATGCCTCTAGACTCCTGAAGGTGCATGAGCTAAACTACCCTACACATGACTTGGAGTTGGCAGCAGTGATTTTTGCCCTAAAGCTATGGAGACACTTTCTGCTAGGGGAGCATATCAAGGTGTACACCGACCACAAGAGTTTGAAGTATGTGTTCTCCCAGAAGGAGCTCAACATGAGACAACGTCAGTGGCTTGAGTTGATGGCAGAATATGATCTTGATCTCCAGTATCACCCTGGAAAAGTGAACGTGGTCCCCGATGCTCTCAGTAGATATCCAGCTGTAATGATGTTAACCTCTCAGCCTCAGCTCCAGTGGGCCCTACGACAGATGGAGATAGAGGTCGTTCTTCCAAGCATCAAAGCAACTATGTTGAACTTGCAGGTCCAGTCCAATCTGGTAGACCGGATCAAGGCTGCACAGTCAGGAGATGAAAAGTTGAGGAGGATCCGAGAACAGGTTGAGGCCGGACTTCGGACCGACTTCCACATTCACGAAGATGGCTCTCTTAGATTTGGTACTCGGTTATGTGTGCCGGCTGGTGATATTCGAGAGGAATTGCTTAAAGAGGCACATAGTTCCCCCTATTCAATTCATCCAGGAGGGATAAAGATGTACCGCGACCTGCGACAGCATTACTGGTGGCATGGGATGAAGCGCAGTATAGCCAGAAGTATGGCCTCGTGATTGGTTTGTCAACAGGTGAAGGCCAAACACCAAAGAGTTGTAGGTCTATTGCAGCCTCTCCGCATTCCTAAATGGAAATGGCAATACGTGACGATGGATTTTGTGACTGGGCTACCCCGCACACCCAAGGGAAATGACGTAATTTGGGTAGTCGTTGATCGCTTGACCAAATCTGCACATTTCATTCCCTTTCGAGTTGGGCAGTCTACCGAGCATTTGGCTCGAAGATACATGGAGGTAGAACCCCCTTCGTCACCCTTATATTTTTATACTTGATAGTGTGAGGTATTTGACATCATATGCTTTGCAGGAGATCGTGAGGCTTCACGGAGTTCCTGTTTGTATAATCTCTGATCGGGATACCAGATTCACCTCACATTTTTGGAGAAGCTTGTAGTCTAGTTTAGGGACTCATCTCAAGTTTAGTACTGCATATCATCCCCAGACAGATGGGCAGTCCGAGTGAGTTATTCAGATCCTCAAGGACATGTTGAGAGCTTGCATGCTGGACTTTAAGGGATCCTGGGAAGATCACTTGCACTTGGTCGAGTTTGCTTACAACAATAGTTATCAGACAAGCATTGGAATGGCACCGTTTTCTGTTCTGTATGGAAGGAAGTGCAGATAGCCTTTAAGCTGGGACGATATTGGGGACCGTGAACTCTTAGGACCTGACTTAGTGGTGGAAGCGATCGATGTAGTTCGAATAGTCAAGGAGAATCTTCATATCGCTCGGAATTGCTATAAGCATTGGGCAGATACAAAGAGAAGTCCATTGGAGTTTCAGCCAGGTGATTATGTGTTCTTGAAGATCTCCCCGACACGTGGCACGATTCGATTTGGTAGACGAGGGAAGTTGAGCCTGAGATTCATTGGTCCCTTCGAGATCTTGGCTCGTGTTGGTGAAGTTGCCTATCGCCTTGCCTTACCTCCATCCCTTGAAGGCGTCCATGATGTGTTCCACGTATCTCAACTTTGAAAATATGTGGGAGACCCTAGTCACCTCGTGGACTTCTCAGAGATTGAAGTGCGCCCTGACCTGACTTATGAACAGCAACCAGTGGCCATCCTGGATCGGAGACAGAAGATACTGAAGAAGAATGCCATTAATCTAGTAAGGGTTATGTGGCAGCAAGAATCCCCTGGTGAGTTCACCTGGGAGCACGAGGACGAGATGAGAGACAGATAACCTCACCTGTTTATGTAAGTATCTTATCCATGTATCAAAGTCTCTTTTGATAATCTTGGGTGCAAAATTTCGTGGGAATAGTGGTGTAGGGGGGGGTGTGTGTGTGTGTACACCCATGGGAATCAGAAGTATTTTTCTTTTTAAACTAGAACCCTTGGACTTCGAAAGTTCGAGGACGAACTTTAGTTTAAGGAGGGTAGGATGTCACAGCTTGTTTAGCCCTATACGGCGACTGACGCGGTATTCCTCTATACACGAGTTAAGGGAGTATGAGGAGTTGATAAGAGGTGATATGGGGTGTATATGGCTAGTGGCAGTCGTGTAATTTTGTGAAGAGTGTATGGGCATTTTGGTCATTTGGCTAGATGGGTGGAAATGTGTGTAGAGTAACTGTGGGTGGGTAAAGTAATGTTATACTTGTAAATTTTGAAGGAGTGGGTTAGTGTGAGAGGGGTTAGTGTGAAAAAGAATGGGTTTAATGGCAACACCCGTAAATTTTTAGAAAGGCTGGGGGCAAAACGGTCATTTGGACTAAAACTGCTGTGCGTACACACTAAAGTTGTGTGTGCATAAAGTAATGGCAAACTTGTAAATACTTGAAAATTGAGTGGCAATTTTGGAAGGGTGTTAAAGTCATTTTACCATGATGCATGCTTATCCTAAGGAGGTTCTAGAGAGAGATATTTTCTAAGAATTCTCTCTCTCCTTTAATCTTCTTTCAGTTTCTTCCTCCTTCATTTTCTTCCTCTCCAATCCTCTAACCTTGGCCGAACTCCCCCTTCCCCTTTGCTCATTTCTTCAACACTCCAAAACCCTAATTTTACTTTCAAAAAAATTCAAGAAAACCCTAGCTCTTCAAGGAGAAAGAAAGGAGGAAAGGGGAGAAAGAGAAGAGAGAAAGAAAGAGACTTGCTTGAGGTAGGATACTAACTTTGGTTTGGGAATTTTAATTTAGGATTATGAGGATGATATGGTGTTATTTTGATTATCCATAGTCTTGAATTCATGGATTATATGTGCAATGGATTAAAAAGATGACATTTTTCTTGATTTTTCTTAGCTAATTACCCTCCTCTGAAATCCAGATTTTCTGTTGTGTGTTTCTTCCTCAATTCTGATCTCTGTGGGTTGATTTACTCTTTGAATGTGTAGATCTTGAAGTCCTACCCCAAATTCATATAAAATTTGTCATATGTTGAGTTCAATTAGTAGGAGTAAAAATTCAGTATTTGCAACATGTCTGGAAATCTGTCAAACTTGACACGGTTTAGAAAAATGAGGTTTATTACCTGCACAATTTATGGATTTTGCTGATCTTGGTCTTGTTGGAAAGTTAACAAGTTTATCTATAAATTCATCACAATGCTCATATTTCGAACGTCTGGCTCCAACATGCCTACAATTGGATTTTAATACAGACCCAGAATTCTGCCTGAAAAACAGTCTGCACATGTTGCACCAAATAAATCACCATATATTCTCTAGTCCACATTTCTGCATGCAATTTTATCGGTGAACCCAGGACTAGTATATCTCCAACTTTCATTCATTGAGTTTTGTCAAACTCATAAGATAAATTGATTGAATGTGATGAGTTTGTAGCTGTTCCTGCAAATTTCAGCAAGTTGAACCGTTTTGGGTGAAGTTAAAATTATGATTGTTGTTATATTCTCCATTTTAACATGCATGAATGTTTTTGATATCTTTAAGAAAGTTTAATTATGAGATTTGTTACTAAAATTGATGGTGTGGCACTTTTCATTTGCATGGCGTCCGCTATATGTTTGTTAAAATGCACAAATGAATGTGAAATTAAAGAACTTGGAAAATGGCCATTAAAATGTTGTCCCATGTATTACATTTATGAACTTGTGTATGGAAATTAAATATTATGACATATGACATGTTAACTGGGATGTCTCGATCTGCTCTAAGACGGGTGAACATCCTAGTATTGGGATGGGGGAAGTATGGGTATAACTTAACTATAAGGGGCTGGACTGAGAAGTTGGGGAAAGAGATATGTGATATCTGGTACTTATTTTCCACTCGCCTTTACCAGGAGTGGAGGGAACATACGGATGTTATGATATTATGTGGAGAGCCTCACTCCTGCCAGGGACGGGGGAGCTGAGAGGCCCGGCGTACAGTGTCCGTGTCCACTGCGTTGTGTGCTACATTCACCCCAAATTTGGGGTGAGGTCCAGGCCCTTATCTTTAGGTGGTACCCAGGCTTCCAAAGATTCATTAACATCTGCTAACTAATGAATTTCATATGCGTTGTTTTTCCCATTTGTGCGGTGTACTCTTCACTTTAGCAGTTTGTACTTCTATTGACGTTACACTCATAACCCCTAAATGATTTTTTCAACCCTAGTTAATTTCCTATTGGGTACGTTTGACGTGCTCATTTTAATTTTTAGGTCTTGAGCAGGTGACACCAGAGCAGAATCTCCCTCAGGAGATTCCTTAGCCATGAGTTTTGATTTGGGGACACCACTCTTTTTGGGATGTGTCTTGTAATGTGAGTTGGGTTGAGTGGTGAGCGAGTGTCGTTGTAGCTGTGTGATATATGGTGGCTTGTAGTGCTTCTCATGTATGTACTTGAGTCAGTTCACTTTGTCCTTGTTGCTGGTGTGTAGTACGCTCTTTCGTTTTGTAGTTTTGTGGATATGTAGTCTCTGTGATGGCAGTATGTGTTGCTTCTTTCTTGTGTGTGTGTGTGTGTGTGTGTGTGTGTGTGTGTGTGTGTGTGTGTGTGATGTATGATCCCAGCATTCACAGTGGCCTGCTTATCGTGTTTCTCTATTCACGCTTGGTGTAATACCGCGGCTTGTCAAGCTCCATCCCCCCTTCCCATGGTTTGCGTTGCCTTACACAGTATTTGTGGGAATGGCGTGACACGAAGAGGTTGTCCCCTTAAACTGTGCAACCGAGAGTTTAGACTGGTCATTCCCTTTCATGTAACTCGGAAGGTTTTGCTGTTAATGATAGCATAGCTTGATTGTCCTGTTAAGGTAATGTCATTCTTGATAATGTAACTCGGTTGTGTTGGATCTAGATCTAAGCCTATGGGTGAATATGCTAATAAAAATTCTCACGATATCACAGGCAATTAATGAGCACAGTCAATCAGACACAGAGTAAATAAAATCAATCACAGAGTGCACGAGAGATTTACCTGGTTCGGTCGCTCCAACGACCTACTCCAGCCCTAAAGCAATTACTAACATTAATATGTTACAAGGGTACAACCGTAAAGAGCTACGAGCACCTACTCTACACTCACCAGGTTCTGTACCGCACTCACCAAAGTGATAAACACTATTAATCTAGTAAACACACACTCTTGACTAGCACCGACAAGTCAAGACCCTCTTGTCTAGCACTGACTAGACAAGACCCCAAAAACGAATGTATGAGTAACCTACAAAGATCAACACACCAATACACGAATGTAAAATAATAAAGAGTTTAGAAAAGCTCAATTCGTGTCGGTGTTGTCGTCTTTGTCGTTCAGCGCTGGTCAGATATGATCTGACAATATGTAGTCATCTATATCAAGTCGTGGCACCCCCAAGATATTGCGGCCTCCTTCTTTGGCTTTGATGCTTGTGGCTATGATGAATATGGCATTGTAGCTTACGGTAAGGAGGTGGACTCTCTTGGCAACTTGCGGCAACGGATGAGAGGAGCTTCCTTCTTGGTTGCGGCAATGGAGTTTTGAAGGCAAGGAGAAGATGCAACTTGCGGCTATGAGGATGGAGAGCCCTTGGTAGCTTGTGGTCTTGGAGGAGATGAGCTCTTGATGCTTTATAGCTTGCGGCAATGAGAGGAGAACCCCTTGGAAATCTTACGGCAATGTGGAGAGAAACTTGCGGCAATGGGAGGGTGCAAGCTTGCGGCAATAGGAAGATTGAAGTTCTTGATGTTGTGGTAGCTTGCGGCAAGGATGATCTCAAGAGGTTGTTGAAAACTTGCGGCCTTGGAGATGATCTCAAGCTTGTTTTCTTGGAGAATATGGAAGCTTGCGGCTATGGGATTGGAGTTTAAGGTTAGGCTGAAATCTGTTGCTCTTCTTTTTTGCTTTGGCCGCACCAAATTGTTCCTCCTTGGATTAGGGTTTATATAGGAGTGGTGGAGAATCAATTAGGCTCATGTAGAATCCCCTAATTGTATGAGTATGAAGTTTGAATTCTACTTTGAATAGGATTTGAAATAAGCATATGGCAGATCTCTTTCAATCACAATATGATATGAAATAGGATTTGGTATTTGAATTGGATTTGAATTGTATGGCAATTGGTAATAGGATTTGCAATGAGATTTGGTTCAATCACTTTTGATATGTATGAGATCTCTCTTATCTCTCCACCTTTGACCAAGTCTTATTTACATATGAATTAGAATTTCTCCATCACTTTGACTAAGTCTTCTTTGCATATGAATTAGAATTTCTCCATCACTTTGACTAAGTCACACTTTGAGTATTTACGCGCTTGCCACTCCTAAAAACACTTAGCACACACATCAAATCGTTCACACATGTTTGTTATTATCAAACACGAAGTCATCGATTATTGTATCCAACTACACCGTTGTATCCAACAGGTTGGCTCGCGAAGGGTCAGTCCTTCTGATCGTATATCCGAGTGGTCTGCGAGGGTAAGATGATCTCCGACCACGTAGCTCAGTTGGCTTACTAAGGAGATAAAGTCATTCTCGGTCATATAGCTCGGTCGGCCCACGAAAGGTCAGTCCCTCCGATCGTATAGCTGAGCGGCCCGCAAGGGTAAAATCATCACTGACCGCATAGCCTGATTGGATCACGAAGGAGTAAAAGTCATCCCTGATCATGTAGCTCAGTCGGCCCGCGAAGGGTCAGCCCCTCCGATTGTATAGCCTAGCGGGCCGCGAGGGTAAAGTCATCTCCGACCATGTAGCTTGGTTGGCTCGTGAAGGAGGAAAAGTCATCCCCGATCGTGTTGCTTGGTCGGCCCGCGAAGGGTCAGTCCCTCCGATCATATAGCCGAGCGACCCACGAGGGTAAAGTCATCTCTGACCGTGTAGCCTGGTTGGCTTGCTAAAGGGGAAAAGTCATCCCCGATCATGTAGCTCAGTCGGCCCGTGAAGGGTCAACCCCTCCGATCGTATAACCGAGTGGCCTACAAGGGTAAAATCATCTCCAATCGCGTAGCCTGGTTGGCTCGCCAAGGAGGAAAAGTCATGCATGATCGTGCTGCTCGGTCGGCACGCGAAGGGTCAGCCCCTCTGATCATATAGCCGAGCGGCCCGCGAGGGTAAATTCATCTCCGAGCTCATAGCCTGGTTGGCTCGTGAAGGAGAAAAAGTCATCCTTGATCATGTAGCTCGGTCGACCCGCGAAGGGTCACTCCCTCAGATCGTATAACCGAACCGCCCGTGAGGGTAAAGTCATCTCCGACTGCGTAACCTGGTTGGCTCGCAAAGGATGAAAAGTCATCCCCGATTTTGTAGCTCGGTCGGTCCGTGAAGGGTCAGTCCCTCCGATCATATAGCCAAGCGGCCCGCGAGGGTAAACTCATCTCTGCCCGCATAGCCTAGTTGGCTCGTGAAGGAAGAAAAGTCATCCCCGAACGCATAGCTCGGTCGGCCCACGAAGGATAAGTCCCTCTGATCGTATAGTCAATCATCCTGCGAAGGGTCAGTCCATCCGATCGTATAGCCGAGCGGCCCGCGAGGGTAAATTCATCTCTGACCGTATAGCCTGGTTGGCTCGTAATGGAGCAAAAATCATTCCCGATCGTGTAGCTCGATCGGCCCGCAAAGGGTCAGTCCCTCCGATCATATAGCCGAGCGGCTCACAAGGGTATAGTCATCTCCAACCACGTAGCCTGGTTGGCTCACGAAGGAGGAAAATTCAACTTCGATCGTGTGGGTGATCAATGCGCTTTGAAAAAGGTTAAATTCCTTTTTCTGAAAATACGCTACCCATACATACGCGATTTAACTAAGACATAATTTCATTGATTTTCGAGGAAAACAAAGGAAAAGTGTACATGCGTTTAATTCATATGGGAGACATCATCTTGTACTTCCTGCCTGTTCTAACTGCGATGTCATGGGGACGGCTTAAGGGACAACTTTTGTAACATGGGAGTTAGACATAGGTCCCTTATCCTTCGGCTTTGAGGTTCCTTCTTTCGTTGACGTGTCGTCAACAAACTTCTTCAGATGGCCCCAGGTGACCAGAGCTACGATGTCCTTTTTTAAAGTGAAGCGGTCATCTGTGTCGTGGCCGCTGTCATTATGGTACCTGCAAAACTTGAGATCATCCCTCTTCTCGTACCTGCTCTTCTGTTTAGGAGGGGATCGGTCAAAGAATCATTTGCCCTTCGTGTAAGTCAGGACTTCGGCTCTAGTCGCATTCAGCTTCGTGAAGGATTCGTCAATTGGAGGTATGGGCCTCAGGGGCTTATGGGCCGCCTCCTCATATCCCAGAGGTCCCGGCGTGGGCTGTCTCGTGGTCGGGCTTCTCGCTTCGTTTCCCCGTGTCGCTTGAAAGAGCTTTTCTTCTTAGCTGCAAGTGCTTCTTCTGAGACCATGAATCGTTCAGCTATCCCAAGGAGATGTTCAAGGTTGCTTGGCGGGAACTAATGTAGGGACTTCAGAAGTCTTCATTATGGATGCCTTGGGTATCGACATGCAGCCTCTCATTATTAAAACATCTGACGATGTCTCACAACGATTCCTTCTCTCCCTGCTCCAAGGAGAACATGTGGGCTGACTTTCTCCTTTAACGTTTTTCCGCTATGAACTGAGTGTAAAAAAGTGGTGACAATTCGTCAAAAGAACCGATGATACAGTCAGGTAGCCCATTGTACCATTCATCTGCAGCTTTGGTTAGAGTAGTGTGGAAGGCACTGCATAGGTATAGCTCGTCAGCTTCGTGCAACTCCATCACGCTTTGATATCTCCGGACATTTTCCCCGGATCACCCGTACCGGCGTACAGCTTCATGGACGATATCTTGAACTTTGCCAGTCGAGGGGCGAACGTAATGTTCTCCTTCAAAGGAGTCCGTCTAGTAGGAGCTGAGATAATTGGAGGTTGTTCTTCCTCCCGTTGATGAGCCCGTTGGTACATTGAGTCCGTCTAGTAGGAGCTGAGATAATTGGAGGTTGTTCTTCCTCCCGTTGATGAGCCCGTTGGTACATTGAGGCACTGGAAGATCGGACTAGGCTTCCTCTCTAGCGATTGAGAGGATCCTGATGAAGTGGGCTCCCTTCTTTCACACAGACGGCGCCAACTGTTGACGCTTGGGTAGTAAGGGTCCTGACTTGGACGACTCGAGTCGACGTGTATCCTCGTCAGCTGGAATGATCGGGCCCACGTGCAAGGTAGCTCGGGACTGGACGGAGGCGATCGAGCTACTTAGCTGAAGACTGACCTAGTTCAGAGGCACTTCGAACTACTTCAAGGATCACATACCTAGCGATCTGCGCTACAGGAAATCGTTAGTGGGGGTCGGATCTGGGTTCTGACCTAAATCCCCTCCGATGCTTAAGTTAGTAGGGAACTTAAGAGAGACCCGGGGCAGCGTGATCGATCTAAAGGGAGATCGTCCGAGGCGATGGCCTGCCGAGTCAAGGAGGAAGAAATATGTAGTGGAAAATAAAGAATATGTGTTGTCAGAGTACCTAGCACTTGGTAGCTATCCTTACCTCCGTGTTCCTTTGTGGTTAAGTCCTTTTATAGGTGGAGTCTTCCCCTCGGTCTTGTTTGACAAATAACCACTTCGCCCTGATAGTGGTACGTACATTCCTTCATTTCAGGCATAATGGGTGTCTGACCATTACGCCATTATTGCGCCCATTTTCCCACCTCTTCTTAGAGATGTGTGGGCTTAATGGACATGATGCGAACTGCCCTTGACCAAGTAAACAGTCGGGCATTTATATGGGCTCGATGGGCTTGATGGGCCGCTTCGCCCTCCTTATCCGACTTCGCTCATATGGGCGTCAACATCTATCATGTCTTTAGGAGTCGGCCCAATGATGTAACAATAACAATATTACACATATATTTAAATTTCATGCAATATAATTTTGCTTAATCAGAACTCTATACAAAACTATTATATGTGAATCTCAATTGATTCAACATATTTTATATTCAGTCTTTTGTCTGATTCGAATCTCGAAACATGTAAAATATTTTTTTTAAAAAAGCCAAATACTTCCATAACAAAATTAACTAAAGAATGAGTCATTAAGATAGAAAGTATATGATAGAAATTGATATGAAGTTAGAATACTTTTATGCGTAAAGGAAACTTGTCAAAAGAATATAAGATATTATGTCAAATTACAATTCTAATTTGCAGGAAACGTGTGAAAATCTTAATTGATCTAATATTGTATTACCATAAGACCATTAAATTGAAACCCAATCAACTAAAACTATTACAAAAATTAAAATAAGTGATTTTGTTGTCGATTTTCCTGGGTGAAGCTTGTGCGTAAAGCAGGTTAGTACAAAATTAGAAACTTCAGTACATTTCAGTTGATACACAAAATATATTTTTAAAAAGATGCTGGGTTTGAACAACTTCCTATTATTTAATAAATACATATGTCATTAAAAATTGTCATATAGAATTGAAGATGAAAATTTTAAAGGAAGAAGTAAAATTGAGTTGAACAAAATATGTGGTCCAATTTTGTAAGGCATGAAACATCTATAATATCTTAATTGACAAAGATGGAGATACTTGCAAAAATAATTTGGGTAGTATTTTCCATTGGTCAAGTTGACGACAGCAAGCCAGATTTTATTTAATCCACGATTTAGGGGGGTTACGCGATTCGTGCTGATTTTAAACAAAAAATCATGACGCATGGTCGGTTTTCATTAGGTTATTTATGTGATTATTTCATGTTGACAAAATTGCATAATACGCAAGATCTCTGTTTTCAAAAGAATCATGAGAGTAAAAATTCCATTTATCATTGCAAAATGGCTACAAGAGTTTCTTCAGTTTGATACATGGTACATCGTCTGAACAGAAGAAAATCAGATATAGCGAGTCTCCTAGAGATTTGTTTCCACACAAAAATGCAAGCTTTTTAAGCGTGATCATGAGCAGAGGAAACAAACAAAGGGTTTAGAGAAAGTAAAATCTACAATCATTAAGCCACTCCTTTCGGTCTTTCAAACGAGAACATCATCAAGCAAGCAAGAAAAATGTACAATCAAACAGTGGGAGAAGAAGACGGAACCTCTTTTGTTTGTTTTTTGTTGTCTCGTTTTCGTCAAGGGTTCTTGAATGCTTGGATCAAGAGTGAGAACCCAGAGAGCCCCTTCTGTCTGTGCAGCACCTCCTCCTCGAACCACAGCCGCCTCTCCGGCGCGCTCCGCCTCCTGAACATGAAGGCCGCGCAGCCCTGAGGGGCGCTGAACAGCCAGTCCTTCACGTCCCACATCATGTCCACCGCCGATCCGTCGACGAAAATGATCTGACTCCCCCTAAAATTCCACCGCAGGTTCCTCGCCCGCACCACCCTCTTGTCGTCGACGCTGACGACCAGCTCCGACTCGCCGGGGTCGCCGCCGCGCCCATCCCCTCCTCTGCAGGCGATCACGATGTCGTGTTCCTTGCCCTCGTCGCTGAACCGGGCCTTGGTCGAGTACACGGCCTGGCTCAGGACTTGCTCCCTCCGGCCGACCAACGAGAAGTCAACGACGTTGATCAGGTCCGGGAACCGGGCGATGAAGTCGCCGCTGAGGTCGCCGAGCAAGAGGGCGAACTCGGCGTCGGCGAGGACGGCTATGTAGAAGTTGGAGGCGGGTTCGGGGGACGAGGAGCTGCTGTGGAAGTTGGCGGCGGAGTAGTCCCAGTAGAGGCAGACGACGGTTCGGCCGGAGACGTAGGATAGGCTTCCTCTCCTCCGGCGGAGGAGGCTGGAGTTGACGGCGTCGGGATTCCAGCCGTGGGAGAAAGGGGAGACGTCGACGCCGAGGGAGAGGGCGAGGCCGAGGAGGGTCTTGGACCAGGTGACCTTGATGAGGAGATCCTGCTGGGAGGAGAGCTGGCTGCGGTAGAGGCTGGTGATGGCCGTCTGGACCGCAGACGGCGAAGACGAAGAAGAAGACGACGGCTTGATGACGGAGGATTCGCAGCCAGCGGCGCACGAAGAATCGGAAACATGGACGGCGTGCTCGCTGAAGCAAGAAGCGAAGTCTCTCATTTTATTTCCCTGTTTGACCTCTTTCTGCCTTCTTCCCTTCGTAGAAGCATAATAGGCATGATGCAGTTGAGAAAGTAGTGGGAAGGGGCTAAACACTAGAATTAAGTATTAACCCCTTAAGCTGGCCTTACGTTTAAAAATTTAATGTCATCCTTCATGGATTTGGATGCGCATGTTCTACTCCTACCGGCCCGTTACTACTATTTGTCGTCGATTGGTGGCTGTTGACGCTATCACAGTTAGTGCATTCACATGGCGTGTGTCCTGGACCATCGTACACCAAATGCCTTTGATTAATAGTCCCATATTTTTAGGAAATGCCGTTGATTTTCATGTAAGATTTATCATGTCGGATCCATCAAATACGCCAACCTTCGTCGCATTAAACCCCCACGGCCCTTTTGGAGCATTCAATGTTCATCCTGATGGTACAAACCACGCAGTTTGGAGTGCCGCTTTACAGATTCATCTTATGGCACATATTGATGGGTCATCTTCATCTACCCTAGCCTCTATGTATTCACATTACAGTTGTAATTTTGACAGGCAATTGCTATCTGCACCCCTACTCATAGGGGTGCATATAGGATTTAGTGACAGATTTAACTTTAAATAGGAAAAAGTTTGAATTATTTGACAACTAAACTAATGTTATGAATGAGGGAGGCCTTTGGCCTCCCCTCCTTCATTACCCACTTCATTGGTCCCCATTACTATGAGTAATGGGGACCCTTGGTCTCCTTGAGACCCTCCATCTCCCCTCATTAGATGAATATATAGAGAACCATGGCCTAGTGCCATGGTTACTCATTCTTTTGCTAAGAAAGCTTGTCTCTCTCTCAAGAGTCCTATTACCTTCTAACACGTTATCAGCACGATATTCTAACGTGCTGATATATACGTTATCAGCACGTTTGCTCCCCTTTTCTTGAGCTTTTCTACCCTCAATCCATCCTACGCTATTCTTACTTGTGACGCGCGAAGGAATCTCTTGTTGCGGCTCTACGTTTCGGCGTTCCTATTGTGCGTACTCGGAGCGTGGGATTTTATCTCTACGGATCTTCTATTTTATCGATCGTCCCTAGATTTTTAATCTAGAGGTAATGCTTTTCGATCCTGTAGATAGTTACAAACAAATATTTAATTTAGCTATGATTTTTCACAACCTATTTTCGGCTTGTTTCAAATCTGCTATATACAATATCAAAATTTGATAAAATAAAAAACAAACAAACAAAAAATTTATACAATATCAGAAATCTTCCAACAGTTCGGCTCTTACTCATATGAAGTCTTTCATATATAAGAACCAGTTGCTTTTAATCCATGGAAAGCAACGAGACTATTTGAAATCACTTTGGGAAAATAATTGCTAATATTGAAAAGATACAACAGGAAGATTCTAGATATAAATAATCATCATCATATGATACAACCAGAAAATCCTATATGGAGATAATCATCAAAATATGCTTCTTTTTTACAGCATTTATAAATTAGATATAATAAATGCGTGACCTGAACTTGAGGCTTCGGATAAGCTATTAACCAGACCTAAGCCCGTTCATCTGGAACCAAATAGTAAAACAATCTGGTTCTTCATTTGAAAAAAAAACATGTGTACCTGCCGGTTCAATTCGGACCAATCAACTGACCCATGCCAGGTGGTTTTATGTGAACCATGCGATTAACTGATTAACCAATAAGTAAACAGCTAGTAGATCTCATACGACCAGTATACCCAAAAACGGTAACTCCACTCCTCTTAGGGTTGGGAATTTTTGGCGTTCCCCAGTCCAAAATGGGCTTGAGGGCTCTATTCTGTTTATTTTAAATAAATTAGCCTGGTTGTTTGGCCTGCAGCCCATTTTGAAACCATGTTAATAGATTAATTGGGCCTGCAGCCCCAATTCCTTAACGGTTATTATTTTTTCCTACTAAATAATGGCCTGAAGCCAATTACTTAAAGGGACTATCCTCTATGTTAAATCACAAATAATTTCTATAGCCCATGTTGACAACTTTATTTAAACATCGCTTTTGCAAATTATAATCTATGGTTTACTAGGACTCTATTTTTCAAAATATAATTATCTTAAAGATCCTGAGACCGCTCTGCCGTTAGTCAACTAACCTAACGGTGTATGACGTTTCCACGTGGTCTACAAGATATTTATATTTTCTAGTTTCCCTTACCATATGTTTTGCTTGAGATATATGCGTGGTTGTTTACTTTTATGCCCGTAGCATATTTAGAACTGCGTGGATGTTTAAATCAGTAAAAATGTGTTTTTCGGGATCGGCCATTGTATACCTATTTACTTTCCTTGCACTTTTATTTTCTTTTGAGAGAATTTGTAAGTGAGGAAATTTGTATTTTTAAAGCCAAAGCTCGATGCAACAGCACATAGAATTGATGAAAACTCCTTCAATGGATCATGATGTCGGTCAATGTGCTTGGCTAAGTTTGCTGGACCAACCTAGCTTGACTGGGTAACAAGTGGTCCTGGCTTAGTCAATTCCCTGGCCGCGTCCGCTGGACCGCAAGGAGTCGATTCATGACTGTGTAAGCCAAAGCTCGATGCAACAGCATATGAAGACGGAGATATAGGGACCCAGTTCAGTTTGGGTTTCCAAAGTTGTATTATTTTTTTTTTCTATTATGGACTTTAAACGAACTTTGGACTGTGTACTATTTTGGGTATATGGCCGATCCCCGTATTTTTACTTGTTTATTTCTTTATGCATGAATTTTTGAATTTTAATTAATTCATGCTCATTTTAAGATACGTAGATAAATGGCAAAATTGGCAAGCGTCGATTTCGAGGTCCTCGATTCTGCAGGGACAAATTACCTGAGTTGGCGAGTGGACCTGAAGTTCCACTTGCGTTCAATGGCCCTCCTTGGGTCCATTTTGGCTCCTTCCTCGGCCCCAGCAGCGGCCGAAGCCTCTGCTATAACTAGCAGCAGCCCTACAACCACTGTATCCGATGTAGATAAGGCGAAAGCCATAATCTACATTAGGAAACATATAGATCGGACCTTAACGGCCGAATACTTAACGGTTGAGGATCCAAAGGACCTGTGGACAGCGCTGGAAGCTCGGTCTAAACATCAAATTGATGTTATATTACCGCGTGCCAGTTATGAGTGGGAAAACCTCTGACTTCAGGACTATGAGTCCGTCGCTGAGTACAATTCTGCACTTCATAACATCACCTCACGCCTGAAGTTGTGCGGTGAAGAAGTGACAGAACAAGGCATGTTGGAAAAGACATTTACCTCGTTTCACGAGAAAGATGCAATCCTCATGCAGCAGTATCGTGAACGCAATTTCACGAAATTCTCCGATCTGATCTCATGCCTACTTAGGGCAGAGCAGAATCGAGACTTACTGCTTGCAACTCATAACTTACGTCCAGCTGGCACTTCCCCTATCCCTGAAGCCCATCACGTTTCTCCCCAGAAGTGGAAAAACAAGAGGAAGGCTAAAAACACTAAAGGGAAAGCTGTAATGAAGCAACGAAGAGGTGCAGCTCCCCAGACAAACAAAAACAATAAGGGAAAAAGAAACTTCACTTGGAAACGAAAGAACACCGAGCAAGTGTCATTTCCAAAGAAGAACTGGGAGGATAAATGCCATAGATGCGGCATGACTGGCCATTGGTCCAGAAACTGCCGCACTCCTCGCCACCTCCAGGATCTATACCAGGCGAGCCAGAAGTCTCTACCTGATACAAACTTGGCGGCTGTTCAGCCGCCAACAATGTTTACTGCAAAAGACTTCGAAAACAACGACCTTCTCAATTGAGCATCATCTTTTATCTATGCTTTTAGAATTCAATATATCTCCATCTTTATTTGCTTAAGTACGAACTTTTATTTTCGAATGAATGTTTACATTTTCGCTCAAATAAAATTTCGTTTTTGCTTATATAGATGATGTCTGAGTGCCTAGTGGACAGTGCCTCAACGCACACAATCCTTCGCGATCATTGCTATTTTAATAGTGTAAATAAATATGACGGTCCTGTTATCACAATTTCAGGACTGTCCCAAATAATCGAAGGATCTGGTGAAGCAATTATATTGCTCCCAAATAACACAAGACTTCAAATAAAAAATGCATTATTCTCTCCTAAATCAAATAGGAATCTCGTAAGTTTCAAAGATTTCCGTTTAAACGGATATCACTTAGAAACCAGAGATGAAAATACGGTTGAATATCTGTATGTAACTCGTCAGAAAGATGACCGGAAGATCATCTGCGAACGATTCAAGGGACTCCCGTCGGGTCTCTACCAAACATACATTCAACCAATAGAAGCCAATATGACTGAGCACCAGACGTGCCAATCCTTGCCAGAGTTCGAACTCTGGCACAATAGACTTGGTCACCCTGGAACAGCAATGATGCGACGCATCATCTCTGAATCCCGTGGACACAAATTGAAGAACCTGAAGATTCTTCAAAAGGGTGAATTTCCATGTCTCCCTTGTTTTAAGGGAAAACTAATAACGAGACCATCCCTCCTGAAAGTGGGATTAGAGTCTCCTGGCTTCCTTGAGAGAATTCATGGTGACATTTGCGGGCCTATTCACCCCGCAAGTGGCCCATTTCGGTACTTCATGGTACTGATTGATGCATCAACCAAATGGTCTTATGTGTGCCTCTTGTCCACCCGCAACCTAGCTTTCCCAAAGCTATTGGCACAAATAATAAGGTTGCGTGCTCATTTCCCCGATAACCATATCAAGAAACTACGTCTTGATAATGCGGGAGAATTTACTTCACAAGTCTTCGAAGACTATTGCCGGGCAACGGGTATTGAAGTTGAACATCCGGTAGCACATGTTCACACCCAAAACGGATTAGCTGAGTCCCTTATAAAGAGACTCCAATGGATTGCACGTCCATTACTTATGCAATCCCAGTTGCCTGTGGATGCTTGGGGGCATGCTATTTTACATGCCGCATCACTTATTAGGATAAGACCCTCTGGAGGTCATACTTTATCCCCGATGCAACTAGCATATGGCGCACCTTCGGATATCTCTCATTTGAGAGTGTTTGGTTGTGCGGTATATGTCCCAATAGCACCACCTCAGAGGACCAAAATGGGTCCTCAGCGTCGTCTAGGTATATATATTGGGTTTGATTCGCCCTCTATTATAAGATACCTTGAACCCCTGACGGGTGACGCATTCAAGGCACGTTTTGCAGACTGTGAATTTAATGAGAAATTTTTTCCTAAACTGGGCACACAGTCTAAGAAGCCAGAAGCTTCTGAGACCATTAGTTGGGACCAGAAGTCTTTGTCCCTATATGATCCGCGTACTAATCTGTGTGAAGATGAGATCCTGAAGATCCTTCACATCCAGAATACAGTACATCTTTTGCCGGATAAATTCACGGACAACCAGAAGATTGTCCGATCACACGTCCCTGCTGCCAATACGCCAGCTAGGATTGACATCCCCATAGATGGATGCAACCCACCGGCAGCAGATTTGGCAGTTCCTCAAATGAAAAGAGGACGCCCACCAGGTTCAAAAGATAAAGTTCCTCGAAAGAGAAAGACTCCTGGTGATACTAAGATTATCCCTCCACAGGATGCTGAGCTCAGACCAGCTACTTCTCCCCTCCTGATTTCCCCAGCAGAGGAAACAATAGGAGAAACATCATTAAATTTTGTACGTACTGGAGAAGTACTGGACAGAAATAGCATAGTCGTCGACGACGATTTTGCGTTCGATATTGCCGTTCACGTCACTGAATATGACGATGACGTCGAACCACAATCTCTGGCGGAATGTAAATGCCGAGATGATTGGCCAAAGTGGGACGAGGCAATAAGAGTAGAGCTGGACTCACTCTTGAAACGCAAAGTCTTTGGACCAGTAGTCCAAACACCAGTAGGTGTAAAGCCTGTGGGATATAAGTGGGTTTTCATAAGAAAAAGAGATGAAAATAATGTGATCGTTCGCTATAAGGCACGCCTTGTAGCCCAGGGATTTTCCCAAAGACCGGGGATTGATTACGAAGATACGTATTCTCCGGTCATGGATTCGATCACATTCCGATTTTTAATAAGCCTAACTTCTCTGGAAAGCCTAGAAATGCAGCTCATGGACGTTGTGACTGCATATCTATATGGCGATATAGATAAAAATATCTACATGAGACTTCCTGATGGGTTTAATCTACCCCCAGAGATGAAAGAGATACCTCGGGACGTATTCTCTGTAAGGCTACATAGATCATTATATGGTCTAAAACAATCGGGAAAGATGTGGTATAACAGACTTAGTGATTTCCTTGCACAGCAAGGATTCACGAATAACGAAGTCTGCCCGTGTATCTTTATCAAAAGAACGGGAACAGGATTCGTCATCATAGCTGTATATGTAGATGACTTAAATCTCATAGGATCTCCTGCAGAGATCAAAGAGTTATCTGAAAGCCTTAAACATACTTTTGAAATGAAAGACCTAAGCAAAACAAAGTATTGTCTTGGCTTACAGATAGAACACCTAAGAGGTGGAATCCTATTACACCAATCTAATTATACAAAGAAACTTCTACACAAGTTTCATATGGATAAATGTCATCCTTTAGGTACTCCTATGGTCGTAAGATCACTAGATGTACATAAGGACCCCTTCCGGCCACTGGAAGAGGGGGAGGAGATACTGGGTCCTGAAGTACCCTACCTCAGTGCCATTGGAGCACTTCTATATCTGGCTAACTGTACGCATCCCGATATAGCGTTTACAGTTAATCTTCTAGCCAGACACAGTGCAGCGCCCACAAAGCGCCACTGGAACGGAGTAAAGCATCTTCTGCGATACCTTCAGGGTTCCATTGATCTTGGACTTTACTACCAGAGAGGTGCCTCCCCCAAATTGTTTGGTTATGCTGATGCAGGTTATCTCTCTGATCCGCACACGGCAAAATCCCAAACAGGTTTTGTTTTTACCTACGGAGGTACTGCTATCTCCTGGAGATCGGTGAAACAAACCACAACAGCTACATCATCCAACCATTCAGAGCTCATTGCGATCCACGAAGCAAGCAGAGAGTGTTATTGGCTACGATCCGTCGTCCAACACATTCTTCAATCTACTGGCCTGAAGACCGGTGATTTGGAGCCTACCGTTCTGTTTGAAGATAACGCTGCATGCATTGCTCAACTTCAAAAAGGCTACATCAAGGGCGACAGGACGAAGCACATATCTCCCAAGTTTTTCTAGACACATGAGCTAAAGGAGGACAAGCAGATCGAAGTTCAGCAGATACAGTCCTGCAACAACTTAGCTGATCTTTTCACTAAGTCTTTGCCCAAATGTACTTTTGTAAAGCTTGTAAAGAACATTGGTATGCGACAATTGAAAGACCTGCAAGCCTGAAGCTTGTACGGATCAGGGGGAGTAACTTGTGGGTTGTACTCTTTTTCCTTAAGCTGTTGGGTTTTCCCACTGGGTTTTCCACAGCTAAGGTTTTAACGAGGCAAACACACTTACTCTGGATCCAGAAGTATCCACCCCTCTTTGCCTCAAATGCTGAGACCAAAGTGATGAATGGGTAAGGGGGAGTGTTATGAATGAGGGAGGCCTTTGGCCTCCCCTCCTTCATTACCCACTTCATTGGTCCCCATTACTATGAGTAATGGGGACCCTTGGTCTCCTTGAGACCCTCCATCTCCCCTCATTAGATGAATATATAGAGAACCATGGCCTAGTGCCATGGTTACTCATTCTTTTGCTAAGAAAGCTTGTCTCTCTCTCAAGAGTCCTATTACCTTCTAACAACTAATAGGTTTTCTAATTTTAGAAAGCAAAAGTCAATGCACCCCCAATGAGTAGGGACGCAGTAGCTCTCATTTTGAAATTACCAAGGTGATATCTTTATATGGTTTAAATATTGCTATATGTAACTTTTGAACTTGAGACTTGTCATAATCAATCAACCAATTAATGCTAAGCCATAATAACACCATGATAATGACAATGATATTGAGTCTAATCAAAAGATTGTTAATTAATTACATCAAATACTGATTTCTAATGATAAAGCTAAGAAATCACATTCGAAAAAGAATTCCAGCTTACACATATAAGACTTCTAGCTTAGGGCATGTTCTTTTGTTTGAAAGTATATTTGGGAAAGTTGAGAAGTTAAGAATCTGATGAGAGAGAAAATGTTGTGTAGTGTGTTCTTTTGTTGGAAAGTGGGGTTGGATTGTGGAGTTGGAAAGTTAAGGTGGGGTCCACTCTCTGTAGTGTGTTCTTTTGGTTGAAGAAAGTTGAATGTGGAAAGTGGTGTGGGGTCCACTATATAGTATTAATCAATAACTTATTATTAATTAATCTTAATTAATTGAGTACAAAAAGAATTAAAAAATGGGATAATATAGCTTGGGCCCACCATTTGTTTCGTTGCAACACAACGAAAAAAAATTAAAGAAAGCGCAGCGCGTTGTGCTGCAACAGAAAGCCAAAAAAATGACGCAACCTCCGAATCTGATTGGGCGCGGCAAGAGAGAGGGACCCACGGCTTCGGAATCAAGCGTAATCCGAGCAAAACTTGCGAAATGCAAAACCCCCTCAACAAGCCCACTGACACCTGACACCTAGGCAGGAAAACCCAAAAAAATCAAAGCACAAAAGAACAGGCCGTTGGACGCGAGCGTGGAATCCTACTGTCAGACAATGAACAGTGTCGATGGAGCAATTTTTCCCCAACAATCTTGCAAAAGAACAGGCCCTTAATGTACTTCTGAATAAATTAAAAATTCTCAACTAGTCGATTGATTAAATCAAATATGTTGTGAATGGAAATAACTAGAGTCGATTAGGATTGCGGGTATCTTAGAGATACGCACATATCTATGTATTCTATCTTTCTACTCTCCTACCATGCCTATAAATAAAGGTCTGTGGGTTTCTCCCCCAGTAGTTGATTCATAACACGTGAAAATTTTCCACAAAAATTTTCCGATCGTTGCAAAGACGGAAGGAGACGGGAGATCCACGCGCGCAGTGCAAGGTTTCCTCAATCGAGCGTCGTCATCCGTAGGCTTCGTTCAACCGTCGCTATATCCGGAGGACGGATATAGAGGTAAATCCCGCTAAAATGTCGTTTTTATCATACGTATGATAGCTTTCTCCATAGATCTCGCAAGATCGATGTGGAATCTGGGCTAATAGCCCCAAAAATCATGTTTTTAACATGCTTTTAATCTGAAAATAATGAAAAATAGGGTTTTTTTAAGAAACCATTACCCTCGCCGTCGGCCTTGCCGTCGGCCCCCCCCTATCCGCGCCCGAAGAGCCCCCCTGGGGGGGTGGCCGCGCCTATAGTGCCGAGGCGCCTGCGCCCCATGCCCCCCCCCCCCCCCCCGCCCCGCCTGCAGCGGGGGGCCGATCCCCCCCCCCCCCCCCCCGCCCGCAGCGGCGGGCCGCTGGCGCTCCCCCCCGCCCGCAGCGGCGGGCCGCCCACGCCCCGCTCCCCCCGCCCGCAGCGGGGGGCCGACGGCGCTCCCCCCCCCCGCCTGCAGCGGGGGGGGCCGCCGTCGCTGCCCCCCCCGCCTGCCGCGGGGGGCCGCCGTCGCCCAACGCCCCCCGCCGGCAGCGGGGGCCGCCGTCGTCGCCGCACCCCCCGGAGGGGGGCGGCGCCGCTACCAACACCCCCCGGAGGGGGGCGGCGCCGCTACCAACACCCCCCGAAGGGGGGTCTCCCTTTTTGCCGCCGCCCGGTGGCGGTACAGTGAGTGTGGCGGCGGTGGCTAACCCTAGCCGCCGCCCCTCAACACTAATGGGCCTGAAGCCCATTTCAGGAAAAAAACAAAACAAATTCAGACTGCGGGCCTGAAGCCCGCAGCAACTCTGCGGGCTTCAGGCCCGCAGACTACTTTTCCAAAAAAAAGATTGAGGCTGCGGGCCTGAAGCCCGCAACCACCCTGCGGGCTTCAGGCCCGCAGACCATATTTTCAAAAAAAAGGGAAAGCGGCAAATTACAATTAAAGGGGCTAAAAATAAGCCTTAAAGGCTTTTTGGGCTAAAAATTAATTTAAAAGGGCGTTTGTGGGCCTAAAAATTCGTGAAAAATCACGGAATATTATGGGGCAATAAGTGGACATATAAGGGATTTTTTGGGGACCTTTGGGGGTTATTTGGGATGATTTAAAAAGGAAAACTTTTTCCTTCTCGAAGAACATGTTTAACTGCTTGATCTCTTTTCCAATTTTTTGGATAAACTCAACTTGCACAACCCTCTATTAAATGGTTTTTTCTGAAAATCATTTTACATGCTTTGCATCACTGGCTTATTCTGTGGATATTTTATGTGTGGTTGTGCATTATATTTAAGCTTAATAATTAGGATGATCATGCGACCGTTCTGACGTTAGTCAGCTAACCTAACGATGTATGACGTTGCCCAGTGGTCCAATAATTATTAAGTAATTAAATTGTTTATCTATCTCTGCGAATATTAATGTCTGTGATGCCTGTGATGAAAATGTCTGGTGAAAATGTTTGATGAGCACAAAATTTCTGCATGGATGGCTAATTGCGGTTTTTGGATCGGCTGTTTAAGTCCCACATTTTATTTTCCTGCACTTTTCTTTTACTTTTGAGAGAAATTGTAGTGAGGAAATTATGTAAATGTCCAAGACCATAGAACATTTTCCATAGAGACGGAGGCCACAATTGAAGCTGAAGATCTTATATGGGACCCACGGGGGTTTCCAAAGTTGTAATTTCTTTTTAAAGCTTTCATTTGTGTAATATGGACTGTAAAGGGACTTTGGACTATTGGCCGATCCATGCAATTAGCCCTTCATATTAAAATTGCCTCCGCATGAAAATGTTTATGTTTAAATTATTAATTCATGCATATTTGTGCTCTGCTAAATAAATGGCTAAAATTGCAATTGTCGATTTCGAAGTGCTGGATGCATCAGGAAGAAACTATCTGAGCTGGCAGCTCGATGTGTAGTTTCACCTGCGGGCAAAGTCCCTCATTTCTGCCGTGACTAATAATGAAAATGTAAGCGATATAGAAAAGGCGCAAGCCATTATCTATATTCGCCGCCAAGTGGACAAGACCCTAAAGGCTGAATACCTTACGGTCGAAGATCCACTTGAGCTATGGACTGCCCTTGAGGATAGGTATAAACATCAGAAAGATGTTATACTCCCAAAGGCACGATATGAGTGGGAGAACCTGAGACTATAGGACTTTAAGTCCATTGCTGAGTACAACTCAGCACTTTTTAGCATCACCTCACGCCTGAAGTTGTGTGGTAAAAAAGTCTCAGAAGATCGCATGCTGGAAAAGACGTATACGTCCTTCCATGAAAAAGATGCGATACTAATGCAGCAATACCGTGAACGCAAGTTCACCAAGTATTCTGAGCTGCTGTCATGTTTACTCATGGCTGAACAAAACAGAGAGCTTCTCCTCGCCACTCACAATATGCGCCCCACTAGCACTGCCTCCATCCCAGAAGCTCATAACGCCTCTTCTTCTCGAAAGAAGAGAGACAACAAAAGAAAAGAAAGACCACAGAAAGGGAGACAGAACAAAAGGGCGAGGGGCCAAGTCTAGCAACGAAGAAATGATAGTAAGCGGAAGTTCACATGGGGCAGAAATGCCAAGAATAGAGATGATGCACCCCCACCCAAGAGGGAATGGGAAGACCAGTGCCATAACTGTGGCATGAAAGGCCACTGATCCAGAGTGTGCCGAACTCCGCAACATCTCCAGGACTTGTATAAAGAGAACAAGAAAAATAAAGTTGAAACAAACCTGATGACCTCTGATGCTCCAGCTAAGTTTACAGCTGACGACTTCGAAAATGATGACATGCTTGATTAGGCCCTATTTTTATCTTATCAATTTGTTTTAAGAATAATTTATGTTATGAGAGCATTTGAATTATGTAATTTGTTTTGAATGAAAATGTTTATCTGAAAATGCATGTGCCTATTTGATTCATCGTTTAATAGATGAAATGCTCTCATAACTGATTAGTAGACAATAAACACATACGATCTTTCAATATAAAGCCCAACATTAGGGCCATATTGAAGATCCATGGAACGCAACACTGTTGCCCCCAAAATGACACAGAAACAAAAATAAAGGATGCACTAATCTCTCCGAATTCCAAAAGAAACTTTCGAAGTTTCAAGGACATCTGTTTCAACGGATTCCATTTGGAAACAACAAATGTAAACGAAAAACAAATTACTGTATGTAACGTCTCAAGAAAAAGGAGTAAAATCCATACTTGAACGTTTTGAGAGCCTTACAGGCCTCTACCATACAATGATTCGGAGAAAAAAAGCAGAATTAAACGGAGCACCTGAAGTGCCCGACATCAGCCAAGTTTTTACTCTGGCATGATAGACTTGGCCACCCTGGATTTCTGATGATGCAACGCATCTTATCCTATGGGTATGACTTGAGGAACCAAAAGATTCTTTAGAAGAGAGAATTCCCTCGCATCCCTTGCTATAAGGGAAAACTAATTACAAGGCCATCTCTACGAAAAGTTGAAAAAGAATCTCATCGCTTCCTCAAAAAGAATATAATGAGATAGATGTGGATAAAATCCACCCCCTAGTGGGCTATTTCAGTACTTCATTGTACGGATAAATGCATCCTCAGAATATTCGTATGTGTGTCTACTACAAACCCGCAACTTAGCTTTTCCAAAGCTATTGGCACAAAAATAAAAATGTTGCGGGCACATTTCTCAGACAATAAAATATAGAAAATAAGTCTGGTTAATGTTGGGAAATATACCTCCCGGTCAATTCAAGAGTACTGCCAAGCAACGAGAATAGAAAATGAACATACAAGTGCCGCATGTTCATACCCTAAATGGGTCGGCAGAGTCACTAAAAAGTAGACTCCAATGGATTGAACGTCCATTAAATCCCGATTGCCTATGGATGCATGGGGACATGCAAATTCTGCATGCTGCATCGTAAATGAAAATAAGACCCTCTAGAGGTCAGAGTCTCCAATGCAACTTGCATATGGAATGCCACCGAACATTTCTTATCTGAGAATCTTCGGTCACGCAGTTTAAATCCACATCACACCACCACAGAGGACAAAAATGGGTCCTCAACGTCGCCTAGGTATCTATGTAGGGTTTGACTCACCCTCAATTATAAGATACCTAGAACCCCAAACGAGAGACGTATTTAAGGCACATCTTGAAGACTATGATTTCGACGAGACGAGTTTCCCCAAAATAGGCCCAGACACTGAGAAATCTGGTGTAAAGCAAATTATAACGTGGGATACAAAAAGTTTGACCCACCATGATCCGGTAACAAAATAATGTGAAGATGAGATCCTGAAGATCCTCTACATATAGAACAATGTTCACCAGTTACCGGACTTATTTACTGACAACCAGAAGATTGTCAGATCACACATCCCTGCTGCAAAAACTCCAGCTAGGATTGACATCCCTAAGAATGGATGCAATCCACCAGCAGCAGAAGTGGCTGATCCTCTACAGAAGAGAGGCAGACCACTAGGCTCCAAGGACAGAGACTCGTGGAGACCTTAAGACAATACAACCACAGGACAATGAGCTCATGTCCACACCATCACCCTTCCCAGAATCCACTGCAGAGGAACTGCCGGGAAAAAGTGAAATTGAAAGTAAATGTTGTACATACTGGGGAGGTGTTGGACAGATAGACCATAAATTGTCGACAATGTATTCATGTATCATATTGCCATATACATCACAAAAGCGATGATGTTTATAAATTATCGTTCCATACTCTGTTGCTAGAAGGCAAACGTAGAGATTGGCCAAATGTGGAACGAAGCAATAAAAGATGAGCTGGACTCACTTATGAAACGTGAAATGTTCGGACCTGAAGTCCAGACACCAAAAGGTGTCAAACCTGTGGATAAAATAAAGTATTGCACACATAAGAAAAATAAATACAAAATCGTATGCTATAAGGTACAACCTATAGCACAAGGAAAATTTCTCTGAAACTAGGGATCGAACAAATTAAAATGAGCATGACTCATAAATGATGCATCAGTCTCCCTAAGTTATCAAAAGTGAATGCCTTACGATTTGGCAAAGGAAAATTTTTGGATATGCTGTTATTGGATGTTATGACGGCATACCTTTGTGGATATCTTGGTAAAGATAAATTCCACATTTCCTTAAACGCCAGAATAGACTTCGGGACGTCTATTCTATTAAAGAAAAACAATAAGAATAATGTACAACCAAGAGAATCGCTTGACAAGGCAATGATTCCTACTGAGGGTTGTCTTTGCATCTAAGCAAAGAGCAAGATTTGAGATCATAGTTGTAAACAACTAAAATCTCATCGGATCTCCGGAAGAGAAAACCGAAACATATGTTCAAGCCTGACTTTTAAACATGAAATAAAAAGACCTAGGCAAATATAAAGTCATGGCTCATAAGAATCCTGTTACATACGCCCAGAAGTGCGTTTGAGAAATTAAAGGGACCATTGTCATCCAAATTACACCTATGGTAGTATACTTAATGGATGTACAAAAAGAACCCTTCCGATCGCTGGAAGAGGGGGAGGATATAACTGGTCCTAAAGTCCCTTATCTCAGTGCAATCAGGCACTCTTGGCTAACTGCACGCGTCCCGATACAGCAGTTGCAGTAAACTCATTAGCCAGAGATAGTTGGCACCTAAAAGGTCCATTAGACCGGAGTTAAGCCTTCTGCGCTTCCTCCAAGGGTCAAAAGATTTGGACTTACATTATAAAGTATCATCCTCCAAGTTTATGCAATGCAGGTTTCTGGTCCGATTCATATACTGAGAAGTCACAGACAAGGTACCCATAGTGGGATGGCTATCTACTGCAGATCTGCAAAGCAATTTATAAAGGCGACATCATCCTATCATTCCGAGATCCTCACCACACCAATGGTGTATTTAAGGGCACCTGCTGGTACATCACATCCCAGTGACGATTGGGATAGAGGCTGGTATTGTGGAGCTGACCATATAGTCTGAAGACCACATCAGAGGTGACGATACTTAGCACACCTCTCCAGAGTTTTTGGATTCAGTAGCTGCTTAATTGTGATAACTTTGTAATCTGTGTATATTTTCGGAATGTTGTAAATAGGAGTGGTGAGATAAGCCTAAGAGATCTGAAAGCCTAAGAGCTTTTACAGATCAGGGGGAGTTGAGGGAATTTGTACTCTTTTCCCTTAGCTATGGTTTTTCCCACTGGGTTTTCCATAGCCAAAGGTTTTAACGAGGCAAATCACATCAACTCTGGATCCTGAAGTATCCACCCCTCTGTGACGCTCAGAATCCAGAAGTATTCATGAGCAGAGTCACTTGTTCAAATCATGGGGAGTTAAAGAGCGTTTGTTCTCTTTTTCCTTAACTATGGTTTCTCCCACAGGGTTTTCCATAGCGAAAGGTTTTAACGAGGCAAACCTCACCAACTCAGGATCCAGAAGTATCCACCCCATGTGAGACTCTTATTACGCTCAGAATCTCGAAGTACTCTTTAGCAGAGTCCACACATATGGCTGGATAAGGGGGAGTGTTGTGAATGGAAATAACCAGAGTCGGTTAGGATTGTGGTTATCTTAGAGATACGCCCATATCTATGTATTCTATCTTTCTACTCTCCTACCATGCCTATAAATAAAGGGCTGGGGGTTTCTCCCCCAGTAGTTGATTCATAAAAAAATGGGTTTTTTCTGTTGAAAATAATTCTGATTATTTTCATCATATATACATGAGTTATAAATTAACAGTTTTCTTAATCAATAAAAATTTATAATTAATTGAATTCTAATTTAAGTTAAGATTTCACATGCTTTCTTTTTAGTTAGAAAGAGAGAGAAGGAAAAGATTGTCGGAAATGAACAAAGCTAGATATTTATAACATATTTCAATTTTTTATTCTCAAATATGACTAGTAAATGATATAACGTTCGGTTCTGTTGACGGATGGGTTCCGGCCAACAGTAATGTGGGCTTACTTGGACGCCTCTGATGAGGTGGAGCCTCATCAGCTGCTGAGTAGGACCCGCGGTAGATGGAGCCCGGGTCGTGAAGACTGTGTTATGCTTCGAGCTATTAGGCTGGAGCTCGACCTTCATCTGGGTCGTAGACCACAACCCTTCCACCTACTTGATGGGTCGAAGCTAGAACGACCTGCACCATAGAAACTCGTTAGGAGGTCGGATCTGGGTTCCGACCTAAATCCACTCCGATGCTTAAGTTAGTATCGACTTAAGTGATCTTGGGGCTGTCAAGATCGACCCAAGGGAGATCGACTCGAGCTAGTCACACCGAGCTTTTGGAGGAAGAAATATAAGAGTTGATAGTAGAAAACAGAATTGTCAGTATATCTAGTATTCAGTACCTCTAGAGTGTGTCCCATGTACTGTTTGTCTTTCTTCTATTTATAAGTAGAGTCGTCTCCTCAGTGCCGTTGGAGAATAACGGTCACCCGTTATGGCGGGACGATCATTCCTAAAAGATAGGTATAATCGATGTCCACTCATCCCGCCATTAATGAGCCCATAATCAATCACTTCCTTAAGCTACGGAAGCTCAATAGGCAGTTTAGGAGTGCACTTTGACCAGGCTAGCGACTAACCCCTTTTGTGGTTTTGTGGGCCTAGTGGGCCAGGATGTTCCTCCTGCGGGCTTCATAATCTCATAGAAAAAGTTTTCTCTTCCTTGAGGGCCAACCCAAGGATGTAATGATGGCCCCCATCATTTGGACCCAAACAATTTTTTGGTTGAGGTCAAGTGATGTGATACCTCATTAATTGGGCACGGCAGTCGTGGCAGGAGTATTTGAGTTTAAGCACTAAAACCCTCCATTTCTTTGATTTGGCTGTTGTGTCAGCTTAAAGGTCGGGATACGGACGCATATGAATCATCAACACATGTCCCTCGATGAGAGGGTTGGTCTAGATCACTGCGAGGTGTTCCTTTGCCTTAATAAGAAAAATTGAAGAGGTGAATTTGGGCGTTTCAGGCTTTCGTAACAGAGCTTCATCCTCGAATATTTTAGCCATCGTACCTCTGTTAGGACCTCGACCTCTGTTCCTCAAAGGAGCAAGGGAAAGGTCGTTGTTCCTGAAGTAGTTTCCAGCCAAGCTTATCGAATAACAGGTGATCAAATCCCCGATTTCCAAAAGAAGTATGTAAGGCGTAACTATCAGATTCGATTGTCGCGAGTGGGGGATATGATCTGTACCCCTGGTGATTGTGAAGTAGGGGTGTATGTTAAAGACTTTCATCATGGGCTTCGATTTCCTATACACCCATTCATGCTCTGTGTGTGAACACATTAGGGATTTCTCTCTGTCAGCTGATGCCAAATTCTGAGGTCATTCTGGTTAGCTTCATCGTATTGTGTATGTTGAACGGCGTTGAACCATCTATGAGATTGTTCAACTACTTCTTCAGATTGCCCCCCTCCCTTGCCATTGGGTTGGTTCGTGATCACCGCTCGACAAGACAGAAAGTTGTTCAAAGATCTTCCCAGCTCCAATCCGAAATGGAAGGAACAATTTGTGTTCGTGGTATTTCCCGGTGAGGCAAGTTTTCTTACGCAGTGGGGGAATCCAGAACTTGCCATGAATGAAGAAAAATCCCTTTCTGAAGAAGAGGAAGAGGTATGATGTGTCCATATTTTCTATCCTTTTCATATCGTCATGACATTGCATTCCATGCCATTTTTGCATCCAAATCCCATATTTCTCTACGATATCGCATTTTTGACATTATATTCGAGTTTCGTAGTATTTTATGAGTTTTCAGGGATTTTGGAGCGATTTGGGACCCGACATGGGTATGGACACATCCGACACGCCCGTGAGCTCATTGGTGAAGCTCTACAGGAGTTCGCCATGTTTTGGGAGCCTTGGGAGGAGTGGAGGAGAGAGCAGGAGGAGAGGAAAGCTTCAGCAGCTTCAGGAGATGAAATTCCAGGCTGCTCGGTCGAGCAGAGCAGCTGCTCGGACCGAGCAGACACAAAATAAGAAAAGGAGGCTGATACGGGATTGCTCGGACCGAGCACTCATAGTGCTCGGTCGAGCAGCCTTTCATTCCGAAGCTCGACCAATCCAGCGCACGGCCCGAGCGACTTCTCAGCAACCGAGTCAGCCCTCTGCTCGGACCGAGCAGAGCTGACTCGGCCCATGTAGACAGAGTAAGGATTTTGAAGGATTGGGATTTCCTGTCGTGCTCGGTCGTGCAACACAACTGCTCGGCCCAAGCAACTAACCGAGCAACGCACTGCTCGACCGAGTCACCTACTCGGTCGTCGACGCTGAGGCCATTTTTGGAAGGATCTTTCACAGCGGCTGTTGTGCGATTTTTGGGGAGTGAAGTCTGGGAGCTGGCGATGGCGTCTGGGGACGATTCATTCTAGTTTTTGAATAGTTTTTGGAGCGAAGATTAGGAGATTATTTTTTGGTGAGATCTAGATTAATTTTGAAAAAGACTTTTGGATCGATATTGACTGGAAATATTATTCGTTCTTCTAGCGTTCTGGGAATCTTGATTTTTCTTGGATCTATTGCTCGTCTATTTTCTTCATCTCTCGCTGTAAGTTTTTAATCTTCATTCTATTAAATTGCTATGATGTCCCCTCTCGTAAAAATCGTGTTTTTATCCGTTAACATCACCATGAGTGAGTAGACCTTTCTAGGGTTGATGGTTTAGCCCTAAGATCTTAGGGGGAAGACGTAGATCTGGATCCCTATGTTGAATTAGGAATTTAGGGGCGTATTCTGGTTGATCCTACCGAATCCCTAGGTAACCCGTACTGAGATCATGCCCATGGTCCGTGCAATTGATGTGCTTAAGGGGTATCTTTGGTATTCGAATAGGGAAATCAGTGGATCCAACCAAGGCTCGTGACCATGCCCGGCTCGTGCCTTGAGGGGATCCATCGACGAACTATATCGCTACGTTGACGGCTACCGCCATTGCGTCAACGAGAGCTACCGAAGTACCTCACAATTCTAACCCACGAGAGTGGTACGAATTGGAAGATTAGTCCCCTAACCCTAATGCAACTTAAGGATTCTATTCCAACGTCGATCCCGACGATCTTAGCGGTGATCCCTAATGCCCTAGTCCTTTTTATTAGTAAAGCAACAACAACACAACACCCAATTCTCTTAACACCGATAACTATCTCACTTCAAGATATAGAAGTAAGCTGAGAATCCAAATATACTATCACCATCCCTGTGGGATTCGATATCATTTATACTACAACTTGACACCATCTTCTTGCAGATTGAGCCCGGAATTGAAACCTAGGGGCCATACCACGCCTGGCGATCGTGACACCGCCGGGTGGAATCTAGGTGTAGGTTTCGGGTGCGTCAAGGTAGCTGCTCTTTTGTTAAGGTTATCAGAAGAGAGTAGATCGACGAAGAAGCTTTTATCTAACGAGACGTTGCTTAAAACCAAATGGGCAAAAGGTTGAATAATTTATCTGCGTCCAGCTTGATCTTCCTCTCCTTGAAATTTCTTTCTTCTTTGCAGGCATGGTTGGACAAGAGTGTCAAGTTGAATCAGATGTACTAGAGGCACTTAAAGCTTCCCTTCAAGAGGTTGAAGAAAAGTCGCCTCCCCATCTGGTGATTCTTTCAGAGAATGATCCAACCGAGGCTGATGGGAAATTGCTCCCGGTGGCTCAAGATATCCTTCCATAGAGCCAACCGCTAAAAAGGTAGAGACAACAGCCCACTGTTGAGGTTGAGAATATTGAGACCAAGAAAAAGAAACAAAGGAGAAAGCTCATTGTTGCGAACTCGGATTCATCCGAAACGAACACTGCCATTGTTTCGACTGTGGTCCCTGAACAGTCTCGGGCCTCATCCCCATAGAATCCTTCGGGTGGCTCATCTTCATCTCAAGAACTGCTCCTCCATGAGGATTCGTGGCCACTGGGTGGTCTGCTTCCTCAAGGGCAGTTGGCAGAGGACGTTCCTCCAGAGTTTAGGTCGATCTTTCTGGAGTATAGGTCACCCCAAGCTCCGGTCGAATGCTCCGAAGAGGAGCTATATCGACCCACTTTCCCCGTGGAAAAGGGTGAATCAGCCCTTCTAAATTGTGGGACCACCTCGCGGCTCGTCGAAAATTCGACCCTTCCACAAGATAGGGCCGTAATGGAAAGAATTGATCACGAGAGGTTAACCACCTTCGCGGTCCAACGAGGTCTCCGGGTAAAAATAATCCCACTTACTTTTGATTTGAAGTTAGGTATCCGAATTAATCTCCGTGTTTGTCGCCTACAGGCAATTTTAGCTACCGTCGAGCTACATCGGCGTTCATTGGCAGTGGCCAACTATGAGGCTAATCTGGCTCATAAGACGAGGTGGATGAAATCTGCCGAAAAGGCCATTGAGTAGGCAAAGGCAAAGTAACTGGCAAAGAAACAGCTGCTCGAGGAAAAGAAAACGCGGGAGGCAGGAGAGAACGAGCCTTGGGCTCAGTTGCCCATCAGCCTTCGGGAGCTCGATGTGAAGGAGATCGCTAAGAAAGCAGGTCAAGAGTATAAAGACAGTCTGAGCAATCTGGATGAGTTGTATAGGATGGGCTTCGAGCGATGTCGGCATGATGTAAAAAAGATGTTTCCTTCTTTAGAGGCTGAGCTTGTTCGGTTACCCGTTCCTTTAGATGAAGACGAACCTGAGAGCCCGTCGGATGAGGTTGGCCGCACTCACACCGTGGGTGCCGCCAACTTGACTGATGAGGCTACCGATGTTGCGTCCTCTGGCGATCAGGGAGCCATAATTTTGGTTGAAGGAATAAGGGAGACTGAACTTCCCAAAATTCTGTCTCTAGATTCTTCTGCTCCCTAGACCCTTTTGCTTGTATCAGGACATAGCATCCCTTTAAGAAAGGAAAAAATTTAAATTTTTGATAAAAAAACTTGTGTTTGAAATCTTATGCTTATCGTTGGAGAATACTTTATCGTTCAAGAGGCATGAGCATTGTATCGCTGCTTGGCCCCTTTCAACAGTTCAGACTCTTGCATATAACAAGAGCAGTGATTAAGCTGTTGAACAATGTTTCTCTCGACGACGAGGTGAATGGTCCCTCATTCAACAGGACTCGATTATTGGTGAGGTGAATGGTCCCACAACGTTCCTACGACGAGGGTCGTTCGGTAGCGAGGGACGTGGCCCCTCGGCTTGCATCCGACAACGAGGGTCGTTCGGTGGCGAGGATCATGGCCAGTCGACTTGCGTCTGACAATGAGGGTTTGCGATCCTTCCAACTTGTTGGTAAGTGCGGTGAAGGCTTTGTTCAGCCGAACGTTCCCTGGAGGCTTTATTGACATGGACAGAAGTGTTTCGAAAAAATCGAAGCTAGAGAAAACGATCCTCACAAGCACAATAGTCACACATGTCATTCGATCAAGATAATGAGTGTTTTTCGAAGAAAAGAAATTTTATTCATTTGATAAATAAAGGAGAAACTCGTACATGCGTTTTTATTTCATGGGAGATATGCGACGCCTTGCACCATCTGAACTTCTACTGCAATTCCTCATGGTAGCTTAGTCGACAATCTTGGCGACAGGCGATTTTGTCATGGGCCCCGTGTCTTTATTCATTTGTTTTGAGGTTCCCTCCTTTGCTTGAGTGTCGTCGAAAAACTTCTTTAAACCACGCTTGACAAGAGCTTCAATATCCTCCTTCAAGGTCCAGCAGTATTTTGTGTCGTAGTCATTGTCGTTGTAATACCTGCAAAATTTGAGATCATCTCTTTTCTCATACATGTTCTTCTGTTTGGGTGCAGGTTCATTAACTAGTCCCTCACGCTTAGCATAGGCCAGAACTTCAGCCCAGGGGGCATTCAGTTTGGTAAAGGCTTCATTGGTCGAGTGCTCCTTACTTTTGGGGCTCCTGTCCCTTCGCCGCCGGTCCCGAGGTTCTCCCACTCTTGATGAGTGTTTATTGTATATAGTTTTCCCACTCTTTTACATGCACGTTTTACACCGTTTCATTCTCTATTCCTCCCTGTTTCCCCCGTTTTTTGTCTCTTCTTTTGCTTTTGTGGCCCCTCACATGATTTGCAGAAGATATATGCCGATTTGGGATCATATGGCAAGATCTTAGCGCAAAGATGCGAAAAGAGTGAAGCCATGGAGTCAATTGTGCAAGTGAGAAGAATTTTGTGAAGCATAGAGCTCTACGCGGCCGTGGCACTATATCCACGTGGCCACGTCAATCCGCCAAAGAAATATCAACGACGCGGCCGTGTCAATTTCCATCAAACGGTCACGTCAGAAGATTTTTGGGATGAAGTGAAGAATGAAAATCAGAGACTTTGCGGCCCGCGTGAGCTAGGACAACACGGCCGTGAAACTACCACATCCAAAGCAGAATGACACGGCCGGGTCAACAGACCACATAACCGCGTGATTATTTTCAACGCGACCGCGTCTATATCGATGCGACCAGGTGGCTGACCCACAGTTCCCCCATTCATTTAGGGAATGACGCGACCGCGTCATTTCATCAGGCGGTCGCGTCAAATCCTATTCCCATGATTTCGAGGGTGGATCTGGGGGTATTTTTGTCTTTTGGGTGCGCGTATATAAGCGCCCCTTCATCCTCCTGCGAGGGGAAGCTTGTTTTCAGCAGTTTTTCTATCTTTTTTCATCCTCCTGCGAGGGGAAGCTTATTTTCAGCAGTTTTTCTATCTTTTCTAGGGTTTTGGGTCGTTTTGTAAGAATTCTAACTTCTTTATTTAGTTGTTTGCATTGTTCTAATCTATTGTTAGTGTGATACTCTATCATTGCTCACTATAATCTTTTTCTCTTTGTTATTGCTGCCTTGTTTTACCATCTATTGCTGTTGTAGCTTGAATCTATGGCTTTGAGCGCTTACCCATCACTAGAAACTCCTTCTATTGTGATGGGTAGTGAGTAGTTTTTATCTAGGGTAATGGGATGAACCCCATTGGAATAGGGCCATGGGTTGAACCAAATAACTGATTTGGTTGCTGGGGTAGTTGAGATTAGGGGTACATTGGGACGATTATTATCGTTGTAGATTCGACCCCTCCCTTCGGGGCGATCGGGTCGGCCGCCGATTAAAAGTCGGGACCGATCTGGGGTTCCGATCCCTACGACGATCCATACTTGGTGTGATTGAACGCCAATGGGCACCGATTAGAGCTCTCCTAATGTCGGTCTGATCTCTAAACGCCACTGTAGGTGGGAGGAAGATTGTAGATATTCGTCGAGCGTAATGCACCCGACGTACACCGATGCATCGGAGACCCCCGACATCGGTGTGGGTTGGGTTGGCCTATCATTGCATCGTGACCGTTGGGGATAGGACATGACATAAAGGAATAACCTATCATGCATCACGACAGTGGGGGATAGGCAAATACCCTTAGGTCACACGACCTCTCCCGAGTCCCAATGAACCCGACAACTCGTTAATCATTGGTTTGACATTAACCCTAGTCAAATGGCAGGGATTCCCTACGCCCTAGAGCTCTTACCCTTTGATCACACTTTTCTACCATTCACCGACCAATCACCGTGACTATCGCGTAGCTGTCATCCGAATAACTATAAAAACCAATACTCATTGACTGCCTCCTCATGTTTGACCCGTAAGCGACTACACACGACCCGTGCACTGCGGTTTTTATTAGCATCGTCCGGTTCCCTCTCGGGGATCGCGATCAGCTTTTTGGCGCCGTTGCCAGGGAGGCACGATTTGATATTGGTATTTAGTCTTTATAGAGAGACTACGTATTTCTTTACCCTACAATCACTTCTCTACTTTTCTTATTTCGTAGGTGAATACATGTTTTTCTGATGATGTTGGCCGCTACGAGAACCGCACTAGCCCTTGCAAACATGATGGACAGCCTAACACAGCATTTAACACAACTGAGAATGGGAGTAGCTTCCTTCAATCCAACTGTGTCAGTGTGCCACGGTGTATGTCACATGCAGGGACACATACATGACCAGCATCGACCTACAATTCACCCATACGAACCTTTTCCTCACCTACCCTACCATCATTGGACGGACTACGCCACCCCTCCACATCAAGATTTCCATATGGATGCACAGCATTCTTTCCTGCAACTGACGCCACTTGAGAGGATCGTAATGGATAGCCCAGCTACAGGGGCCACCTACAGCATTGAGTACCAACCTCCACCTGGGACACTCGACCGATTACGCCCCAAGAAGAGGTACCGCAGTTCACCGAAACTTGCTACCTGATTAGTACACTAAAGCCATCACTGGGGGAAGCCTCAACTTCAAAAGTTGCAAGACACAAAAGCCACCATGCTTCTTATCGGGATGTTGAACCTTCAAGGGACACGCCACATGTCGTGATAATGGAGGTAGGGGATGTCGATTCCCCAGAGGTAAATCTCAAACCTCTTCCCCCTAATTTAAAGTATGCCTTTCTAGGGGAGAATTCCACGTACCCAGTCATCGTCAACGCCTCATTGTCTAACACTGAACTTGACGACCTCCTAGCTATCTTAAAAAATTTTAGAAACGTCATAGGATACTCGATCGATGATATAAAAGGTCTTAGCCCCGGTAGGTGAACTCATAGGATCCTTCTTGAGGATGAGAGTGCCACCTCTATCGAGCCTGAAATGTGTCTTAACCCCAATATGAAGGTGGTGGTCAAAAAGGAAGTTCTGAAACTACTTGAAGCAAGAATAATCTACCATATCTCTGATAGTAGCTGGGTTAGCCCGGTCTAGGTAGTTCCAAAGAAGGGAGGAATGACAGTGGTTAAGAATGATAAGGATGAGCTGATCCAAACTCGGACTGTCACTGGGTGGAGGATGTGCATCGACTATAGGAAGCTCAATAAGGCAACCTGAAAAGACCATTACCCTCTTCCCTTCATTGATCAAATGCTGGAGCGTCTAGCCAAGCACACACACTTTTTCTTCCTAGATGGGTATTCTGGATTCCTCCAAATATCCATCCACCCCGACGACCAGGAAAAGACTACATTCACTTGTCCCTACTACACCTTTGCATATCGAAGGATGCCGTTTGGACTATGCAATGCCCCGGCGACATTCCAAAGGTGCATGACTGCCACCATTTCTGAATTTGTCGAGAATATCATGGAGGTGTTCATGGACGACTTCTCTGTCTTGGCGCAAGCTTTAACGCTTGTCTAAAAATTCTGACTAGGGTGCTCGAGAGGTGTCAAGAAGTTAATCTGGTGCTCAACTAGGAAAAATGTCATTTCATGGTCCAAGAGGGGGTAGTGCTAGGACACATCATCTCACCTCGTGGAATCGAGGTTGACAAGTCCAAGATTGAAGTTATCGAGAGGCTTCCACCTCCTGTAAATGTGAGAGGGCTTAGGAGCTTTCTTGGACACGCATGATTTTTTCATCGCTTCATTAAAGACTTCTCCAAAATCGTACGACCACTAACAGAATTACTGGCTAAAGACACACCTTTTGTATTCTATGATGATTGTCATTTAACTTTTAACAGGTTAAAGAAGGATCTCACACTGCGCCGATCATCCAACCCCTGGACTGGAGCTTACCTTTTGAATTAATGTGCGACGCAAGTAATGTTACCGTTGGAGCAGTTCTGGGACAGAGAAAGGACAATAGACTCCACGACGTATACTATACCAGCAAAACCTTGGATGAAGCCCAACATAATTACATTACTACAGCAAAAGAACTGCTCACCGTCATTTTCGCCATCAAAAAATTCAGGTCATATATCGTTGGGTCCAAGGTCATTGTCCACATCGATCATGATGCTTTCAGATATCTGTTAAACAAGAATGACGCTAAACCCTGGCTAATCAGGTGGATCCTTTTACTTCAGTAATTTGATTTAGAGATTAGAGACAAGAAGGGTGCCGAGAATGTAGTCGCAGACCACCACTCGTGCCTTACATTTGACGACCCAAATCCTCCCCTTCCGATAGACGACTCCATCCTGGATGACCATCTCTTCGCCGTCGCCCTTGTAGAAACTCCATGGTTCGTCGATATCATCAATTACCTTAAGCTTGCGGAATCATGCCATACGACTTGACCTCACAACCATGCAAGAGGTTCCTGCACGACATCCGGAGCTATTTTTGGGATGACACACTCCTCTACAGGACTTGCAACGATGGAATCATCAGGAGATGTGTCCCGGAGAGTGAGATGACATTCGTAATTTCACACTGTCATAGCTGGCAATGCGGAGGGCATGCCAGTGCGATGAAAACAGCAACGAAAATCCTCCAATGTGATTTCTATTAGCCTACACTATTCAAGGATGTGAACAGCTTTATCAAGGAGTGTGATAGATGCCAAAGGGTGGAGAACATCTCCAGAAGGAATGAAATGCCACAGAATAGCATCCTAGAAATCGAAATATTTAACGTTTGGGGGATAAACTTCATGGGGCCATTCCCATCCAGCCTTGGCAACCAATATATTTTGGTCGCGGTAGACTACGTCTCTAAATGGGTTGAAGCAATAGCCTCACCAAATAATGACGCCCGTGTAGTCTCCAAGTTCTTCAAGAAGAACATTTTCCCCAGATTCGGTGTTCCAAGAGTTGTGATTAGCATTGGAGGAAAATATTTTATCGAGAACAAATTCGAAGCCATATTGAGGAAATATGGAATACGCCATCGTATCGGACTTGCCTACTATCCCCAAACAATCGGCCAAGTGGAGATCTCCAATAGGGAGATAAAGAACATCCTGGAAAAGACCGTTGCAAGTTCGAGAAAGGATTGGTCGACAAAATTAGATGATGCCCTTTGGGCTTATTGGACGGCCTACAAAATCCCTATCGGAACATCCCCGCTAGGCCCTTCGGGTAACGGATGCTAGGTTAAATGGCCCTACGTCGGACGATGGATTAGGGTAGGAGTGTCACATCCGTAGATGAGAACGAGTATTTAAATTTCGTTGTTCCTATTCGTCTAACACATCCCTATGTGAAACCATGCTCCCACAGTCGGCTTCACATGGGGATGCATCCATTAAGCTTGACACTTGGTCCCGCCTCGCTACTCCGTATCCACTCTCGTGATCTACGGGTTGCGATGCTACCATATGGTCGGTTCTAGCAATCGGTGTGCTCTCGCAGTCACCGACTAGCGGATTAGGGATTAGCGGCCCCCTAGCTCTCCAGTCACTCTCGTGATCACGTATCCTAGGAACGGCCACTAAACCCAAATCGAATTTGTGGGAATTCTCCCTAAGATACGGAGCCGCCTTCGCGATGCTCCGATCCTAAGGGCAATCCCCCAAAACCCTTGTTCAAACCACCATATGGCAACCCTAGATTGATCCAACGGGGGTCTAACCTAACATCCGATCCCTAGGATCGTAGGGATCGTCTCTAAGCCCTAGAAACCCACTACTCTAGCATGGCAAAATCCCAAAATACAATAGCAATAGAGTTAGACATATCCAACCGGTCAAATTGTACGAAATTGATTTCAATATAGAGAGCAAAAGAAATGAGAGCAATGATGAAGAAATCAAGAAAATCCAACCACAAACAAAGATTTAGATTGCAAAAAAGTTTACCAAAATGAGAGCTCCCAAAATAGCTCTAATGGTTTTAGCTACAGCAAAAGCAGCTTAACATACTCTAAAAACGTTCACTATTTATACAAAACAGTTTGGGTTCGGGTTTTACAAGAAAACCAACCCGAAATCCATTATTTTAAGTCAAAATAGAGTCTGCCGACCTACCGCTCGGCCGAGCGCAGTACTCGATGCCTTGTGTATTGCTCTGCTCGTCGCTTGAGAAGGGACCGCTCAGACGAGCGAGTTGAGTCACTCGCCCGAGCGTCATGTTGCTCGATCGAGCGAATTAAGCTTCAAGATTTCCAGAGCCCAAGTCCTTCATTTGATGGGCTCCACTGACGGCTAGCTCAGGCGAGTGGGCTAGTCGCTCGGCTGAGCGAGCTTGTCGCTCAGCTGAGTGCCCCGATGGCACTCCTTTGTGTATCACATCTCGGCCGAGCGCATCATGCGCTCGACCGAGCGATCTGGCAACTTCGCCCAATCTTCTTCTCTCCTCTTCTCTCCATTCTCCTCTCCATTCTCATCTTCTCTTCTCCTCTCTTCTTCTACTCCTCTCCCTCGCTTATTTGGACTCCTTGGGGCATCATGGCAAGGCGAATCGAGCATTGGCGTCGATGTTGTGCCCAGGACCCCATATCGCTCCGAATCGTGTCGAATTCCCTGAAAACACATAAAACATCGAAATGATCAAGAATATCGAGAAAAGCACAATATAATATGAAAATATGGATTCGGACGATCGAAACGACATGGAAATGCATGGTAAAAACATGAAAAATATAGACACAACAAAATCCCCCAAGCTTACATCTTACTCGTCCTTGAGGAAGACGAATAAGAAGTTCGCTGGGGAGTAAAAACAAAGAAGTGCAAAGGAAACTAAAAGATAGGAAAGGCGACTAAATCATCTCCTTATCTCATAGCACGCAACAACACTTCAACTTTATAATTTAAAAATGTACTACTCATGCGGATTCATCAAGTCTAGCATAGATTATATATAGAATGGAATTTTCAATGAATAGCTTGAGCTCGAATATATGATATGAAATAGAGGAAAATTCATATTATAGCATGCAATCAATATACAAAATCCATAGTTCGAATCCAAATTTCCACAACTCATTCTCTAAGGAGTGGATAGTATCATGATCAATTCATTCAAGCATGCAAAATGATTTTAATTAATTTTCATAAACGAGGATGGTAGGTTCAATTAAATCCAGAAATCACCGCACTAAACTTTTTCACAATCCCTTAGAAATCATTGACCTTGCCATGTCCCTATTCTTTATAGAAAGTGAGATAGAGATGTGGGATTTTTCTTTTTACAATTGTTTTTGGCTATACAATTTTCTTTATATATACATGCTTTTATTTTCTTATATACACGAGATAACTCAATATATACAAGAGGCAGCCTATGCATCCGAGACCAGATGGTCTTAGAGCATCGGGTTACGAAGAACCCCTCGGACCTATTATTCGTATGTAATATTTTTTGGTTTTTGATTTTTTTTGGAGTTTTGCAAACTCACGTAAACGTGATGGAATGCAAAGCACGATCAAGGATCGCAATTGGCTATATACAAAAAATAAAAAGTATAGAATTGGAACATGGCTCGGTGTCAGAATATCCAGTAGACTCTACTTAAGTGTTGTGGGTTATCCAAACCCAATTGAACTAGCATCCATTATGAAAATAGACGTTTTCACACAATCATGCAATTTTCACTCAATTTTCGATCAATCATGCATTTTCAAGCTTAACTGTTTCGAGAATACTCGTTGTGGAGAATATGAATTCAAAGCATGGAAAAGCATATTAGAAAGCATCCTAATCAAGGAATATCTCTAACACACGGAAGCATGGAGTTCAAAATCATAATCCATTCTAGATAAATATGCGATGACGCGTAATAAACTATGACAAATCCTACGTGAGTGTGTAAAGCAGATAAGTTGAGTGTGCGCAGCTTATAGTGCAATCATAGGAGAATCATCTTTAGTCTAACAAAAGAATCAGAGAAAGAAATGAAAAACATGCATGCGAACAAAGAAGAAAAGGAAAAATAAAAATGATGATAAAAAGGGGGGAAATATGGCGGTAGTGGAACAAAAAATGGGACTAAGGAAAAAAGAATAAGTAAAAAGAGATAGAGCTCATCCCCCATGCTAAACGCAGCAGTGTCCTCACTGCTGAGAACACAGGCGTAGAGACAGGAGATGATGCTAAGGGGGGTGGGTGTGAAGAAAGATAAAAGAAGGTATAAAAGATGCATATGTGTATGTACAGTATGTATGTATTTACAAAAATGGAGATGATGATGATGCAGGTGATGATGACGCATAGTGTGTATAGTATGGACACTATGGATAATAAAAATCGACGCCAGAATGTGACTCCCCCAAGCTGGACTAAGTTAGGCCTCGAAAAGACAGATGTGCACAATGATAGGAGGAAAAGACACTGGGACATCGAGAAGCTAATAAGATCAGGCAGCACTACCACCCGGTGGGTGTGGTGGCTGAAGAAAGTGAAGGATGCGGTCCAGCGTATCGCTATTCCACTGTGCAATATCAGTGAGTGTCCTCACGGCTCTACGGAGCTGAGCTACCTCCTGCTCCACCCCATATAATCGAGCTGTAATGTTGGGGGCGGGAGCTAGAAGACGCTCCCCTAGAAGGTGTGCTACGTGTGGTGAAAAAGGGGTGCGCCTGGAGTGTATGCTGTGCAGACAGTGCCACAGTGGTGACAGCGACAAAGGAGATACGAGCAGAGGCAGACACTGTAGAGGTGGTGACAACAGCTGTGGAGACAGAAACCACCACATTCTTCGTAAGGATCACTAAGACGATGCTGGAAATGGGTAGGTTAAGGATACAAGCACTAGGGTGGTCTCAGGTGGAAGTGAGGATGTGAGGATAGGAGGATGAGCTAGCAGATCAGAAATGAGGACCTCAGCTGATAGGGCTGGGTCCTCGGCAAAAGTGGAGATAGAAGGATCTATGGCAGACTCAAAAGCAGATGGCTCAATAGATGCGGTAGAGCCATCAACAGATGTGGAGACAGAAGGGGCCGCTGCAGGCTCAGACTGGGGCAGTGTATGGGGTGGCTCCTCCACGTGTAATGGAGCAGCGCCCGGCTACTGAGCAGGCTGCTGCTGGGCAACCTGCCCATCATCGAGCTCTAGCTCGTAAATAGGAGGGATGCGCTCCTGCATGGTGAGGATCCACTCAATCTGCTGTGGGGCCACGGCAGTCAGCTCTGGGCTAGGGAGCACCAAATAATCGGCATTATAACACCCGTGAAGATAAACCCAGTGTCGGTCACCATGGGCCCTAATAATTTGCATGTGCATAAGCACACGCAAGGATAGGGTGGTAGGGCCCGTCGCCTCTAGAAGATCCTAGGAAAGGACTAAATTTGCCCTAAGGGTGACGATGGTGAAAAAGCCACCACAACAGATGGGGCCCTCTGCAAAGTAGCAGCCCAACATAAACAATCACAGAAGATCTGTGCGTGATCAATAGGGTAGGAGGGGTGATAGGTGACATCTGGTAGTGCCTCGCGAAGGAGGGTCATGCCCGACAGAAGGATGAGCAAGACAGAGGACATAGTCCCTGGCTCGTTCATGCATAGCATGGTGGTGGCAAGGTGGCACTGGGCTAGCCTAAGGCAGGGGTGGATGATCGAGAATGCCTTCGAGCGGCTAGTGCTGAAGAAAGACAAATCGGAAATCCTCTCCCAAAAGCATGTAGTGTAAATAGCGGGGGGGAGTATCCGAGCTGGGGGTATATGTGGTCTCGACAGCAGGGACTGCAGGCCACTGGAATAGGGTCCGGAGTCCCTCGTAAGTGAACTCCATCTCAGCGTCCAGTATGGAGAATGCAATCCCTATGTCGGTACGGCAAAGTGAGCTGAGGGCCTCCAGGGTCAAGCGAATGTAAGTCTTCGCCTTAAGCCCTAGAAAATGCTCCCAGCCCAGGTTCGCGTACAACTGCCTAACCCTGGGTAAAATGCCTAGCTACTCTAAGGCTCATAGGTATGCGAATTTGGTCGAGATAACCGGGCGCCTAGAGAGGTCGAAAAAAGCGCGATGATGAGTGTCGTTTATGAAGGTGATGCCGCAGGGCTCTAAGGGGCGTCTTGGGCTGTGGGGGTGGTGGGTGTGGTGCTGTGGGTATGGGCTGACTCAGGGGGGCTGACATCCCCGTTGAGGAGCCAGCAACCTGGCATTTCTTCCTAGCATGTGGGGTCGACGGAGATGATGGTGGGGAGGAGAGGGGGGTGGCGACGCTCGGGGTCGGGAGGGGAGGGGGGTGGCGGTGCTCGGTAGAGGGGTTTAAGGTTTGGGGGTGAAGGGGGAGGGGGAGGAGATGGAAGGAGGAGGTGGTTGGAAGGGGGGGGGGGAGAGAGAGAGAGAGAGAGAGAGAGAGAGAGAGAGAGATGCTCGGGGGAGGGCGTCGTCGGAGGGGGGGTTGCTCGGGGGAGAGAGAGGGATGCTCGTGGGAGGGCGTCGTCGGAGGGGGGGTTGCTCGGGGGAGAGAGAGGGATGCTCGGGGGAGGGTGGTGCTCGGGGGGAAATGTTAGGGCTCGGAGGACGAAGTGGATGTGGTGGAAGTGTGTGGAGGTGATGGGGTGTGGTGGAAGTGCGTGTGGTGGTGGTGGTGCTGGATGTGCGCGGTGGTGCTCTGGGAGTGGAAGTGGATGTTGTGGTGATGGTGCGATGCCTAGAGGAGGTCAGCTTGTGGGCCAACAACTTTTGGCATGTGCGTTGTGGTTGGTATGGAGATTTGGATGGTCTGGAAACGCTGGTGGATGTGTGTGTGTGGGTGGAGGACGTGTCAGGGGTGGGGTGGCGGTGGTGGATGCGTGTGTAATGCATGGTGAAGGTGCAGCGGAAGTGCGTGGAGCTGCTGTGGAAATGGTGGTGGTGGAAGTGTGTAGGGGCAGCCGTGGAAGTGTGTGGAGGCTGAGTGCATGTGGGTGGGATGCTGGATGTGCGTGGAGGTGTCGTGGAATGTGGCAGAGATAGTGAGGATGATGATGAGCGGATGATGAGCGGATGATGAAATCGTGTTCTCGTGTCACGAGTGATGTAATATATATAATAATAATAATGAGACGAAAGAGTGGACCCTTAGCGATGCGAGAGCGGCGAAAGTAATCTCCTCGAGCGACGTGCCCTTAGGTGGCGCTGCAGTCCCTCCAAGCTTCCCACCAACCTGAAATTAAAATTGGGTGGTTTGGGGGTTTGGGGGAGGGTAGGGATGGGGGTTATGGAGGGGAGGGGAGGTGGCGCTCAGGTGGTGGGGAGGGCGGAGGGGCGGTGCTTGGGTGGTGGGGAGGAGAGGGGGTGGCGGCGCTCGGGGTCAAGAGGGGAGGGTGTGGCGGTGCTCGGTATAGGGGTTTAGGGTTTGGGGGTGAAGGGGGAGGGGGAGGTGATCGGAAGGGGGGAGAGAGAGAGGGATGCTCGGGGAGGGGGTCGTCGGAGGGGGGGTTGCCCGGGGGAGGGGGATCGCCGGAGGAGGGGGGTGCTCGGGGGAAATGTTAGGGCTCAGAGGGGGGAATAGGTCGCTCGCTTGAAATTTTCGAGCGAGCGATCCAAACATTATTTAAAGGGGTTTTCCTGAGCGGTCGAGCGCTCGGGCGAGCACGCCCACTCGGGCGAGCCATCTCCCCTTCGCTGGGTTGGTCGTTCGACCGAGTGACTTGTGCACTCGGTCGAGCGATCTGAAATTTCATCACTCTCAGCCTTTAGCCCATCTCGTAATTCTCACCGATTTGAATTTCAACTCCATGCTCATGTTTTTCTCTTTCGTTCGTCGTCATGACTGCCAAATACCTGCCAAAATCAACAAACTTCAGTTATTTATGGATTTTTGAATTTCTATAATAAAAATCTCAAAAAAATCTAATTAAAACCGAAATGCGAGTAAATAGGCTGGGTTGCCTCCCACCAAGTGCTTGTTTAAGGTCATTAGCTTGACCCATGCTGTTCAGTGAGACGATATGTTGGGTGCATGTGAGATGCGCACATCGTTCTCCCCGACCAACCCTTGTGGGGCCAGTTGGTCAAACGCCTCCTTTGGACTCTTAGCGGTCCGTCCGTTCTCTTTCCTCGTCGACGCTTGTCTCTCTTTGGAGCGCCCCATGGACGCTGCAGCCACCAAGTTTCTGATCTTCACGACGTCTGGGTTGTGATCCTCCAAGGCAAGCATGGCGTACTCGTGCGTCATTGATCCATCGTCAGTGTCCTCGTCCAGGACCTGCAAATATGCCGCCATGGTCTTGTCGTGCCGAGGATCCAAGCAATGGTCCTCGCTCCGCAGTAAGAGGTCCACCAGTACTTCTTCAGCTATGAACTCTTTCACGAGCTCATCCTCCACCAAATCAAGGTACCTGGCGTCCGCAGCGGGCTCCCTCTCCCTCATTGACTTAGGTAGCCGAAATTTGGCCTCAATGTTTCCAACATTGAGGGAGAGCGTGCCATTCTCGCACGTCTATCAGCACTCCAGCCATCGCCATAAACAGGTGACCTAAAATCAGCTGTGATCCTCCATCTTCCGCCATGTCCATAATAACAAAATCCACCCGCACGCTCACCCCGCCGGGAATCTATAAGACGACGTTTCTAGCCACTCCGACCGGGTGCGTCACTGACCTATCTACAAGCTGGATGGCCATGGCCATGGGCTCTAACTCCGTTTCGGTGTCAAGGCGGTGGAAGATGGACAAGGGCATCAAGCTGATGCTTGCCCCCAAATCTATTAAAGCCCTCCTGATGGGGATGCCACCTGGAGCAAGGGACGGTGAAGCTCCCCTGATCCGGGAGCTTCTTCGGTAGCTTGTTGCTTCTGAGAAATAAGGACGGTTGATCTGCCAACAAAACCTGCTCCGTCTTTATCTACCCGAGATAGTTCCTTAAAGAACTTTTCATACGAGGGTATTTCCGTAAGGGCGTCCATGAATGGAATATTCAGCTCCACTCCCTTCAGAAGCTTTATGAACTTGGAGTATTTCTCCGCCATTTTGGCCTTAGCCAATCTACACGGAAATGGAACTGGAACGGGGCGATCCTTGGGCTTCTCCACTGGCCTTGCCCTTTCCTTGATCATTTTCCCCACTACATGAGGGCTATCTCTCTCAACGGTGGTAGGCTGCTCCTCAGCCTCAATATCTCCACCATTTATAATCGGTGGGAGCTCATCTACCACCCCCTCGGGTGATGCAGCTATGAGAACGATCACCGACAGCTCCGGATCCATCGTCGATAGGCCGCTACGGGTGGTGATGGCACAGGCGCTCTCCCTAGTGTTCTTCTCTGACTGAGCGGGGAGCTTGCCTTGGGACAGCGCCATCTGACTCAACTGCTCCTTCAGCTGATCTACCGTGGTGGAAAGTTCCTTGCTACGGGCCGCATGGTCTAGATTGAGCTTTGCCCGCTCCTCGATGAATCTCTCCAAGTTGGCCTCCAATGAGGATTTCTGCTGAGCTGGAGGAGGATCGAGCAAATCTAGCTGCTGCTGACGTTGCTGCTGGTACCCTGGCAATCTACAGGGGGGCATATGGTCTCTGCCCAGACTGTTGCTGCTGATACTGCTGCTGTTGCGCTCTGCTATTATTCCCGTACTGGAAACCAGGGTGGTTTCTCCAGGACAGGTTCCCATAGGCTCCCATGTTTCCTCCTCTGTCATCGGATGTGTAGTTGGCCTCCTATGTTGTTGCAGGAGGTGCCTGGTAAGAGTAGGTCTCGCCATTGGGTCTCTGATCTGTGCACCTCTTGTAGGCGGCATATGTGTTGGCGGGGGTTGAGCTGGGTCTAGCGTCGAGTCGGTGCTCCAATCTAGCCATCTGCTGTGTAAGGGATTCGAGATGGCCATCAAAAATAGCCGCCTCACTGACTTCATACCGGCCTCCTCCTGGGGCCTTGGCAATAGTCAGGGTGAACCTGTCGTCCCCCCAATGTTGGTTGTTGGCTGCCATGGCCTCAAGAATCCTCATGGCTTCAGCTGGCTCTTTCCCCGTTATGGCCCCATTCGCCGTAGCATCAACAATCATCCTTGTGTCCAAATGCGTTCCATTGTAGAAAGATAAGACCAGTTCCCACGTGGCGATGCGATGGTTCGAACACTGATTCTGGAGATCCTTGTATCGTTCCTAGGCCTCATACAAAGACTCCTGGGCCCCTTGCTTGAAATTGGTGATTTGGTTCCAAAGACGCAGTATCTTCGAAGGGGGGAAGTATTTGGTGATAAAGGCCTCTGCCAATTGCTCCCATGTCGTGAAGGTGCCAGACGCTTGGGACGTCAGCCAATAGTGGGCCTTATCCTTCAAGGTGAAGGGGAAGAGCCGCAACCTGATCGCATCGTTGCTGACCCCTTGCATTTGGAATGTGGAGCACTTGGTTAAGAACGCCTCTACATGGTGACTGGGGTTCTCATGTGAGAGCCCATGGAAGCAGTCATATTGCACCAGCAGGATGAGCCTTGTCTTTAGCTCGAAGTTCCCCTCTCGAATCGGCGGTACTGTCACGGAGGAAGCCAAGGCAGTGACGGGCCTCATGAAATTCCGGATCAATTTTGGTAGAACGAGAGGATGCGGTCCTATGGGAATCTCGGCCATCGCTATTCTTCTCCTGCTATCTGCTCCGAGTCTCCTTTCGGTGGCCTCTATCTCAGGATCCAATGGTATAAGATTTTCTCCTCCCTAAGAACGTGTCTGCATGCAAAATAGAGGCACTCAAGAAAATCGTGGAACTCTTTAGCAAAAATAGAAAAGAGTGTAATAAGAGCATAATTGTAACGACTGGTTTTTGTACGATTGAATTATCAGTATGTTTTGCTTGCGATGGTGGGTTCTCTCCTTGTGTGGTTTCCATTTCCATAGTTCTCGCTTTCATTCATCTCGTTGAGATTTCCTAGCTTTTGTTTTCATTCCTTTTCATGCGATCTTCTAGCTTCTTCCTTAGAATCATTGAACTCGGAGTAAGTTACTCGTGACGAGCTTCATATCGATCATATCTTAGAGTATAAATCGATCCTAGAAGCCATAGAAATCTTCCCGAAGCTTCGCGCTTCGAATCGGCACTTTTCGTGCATGTTAGTTGGTTCAAGAAGATCGACCGACCGACTAGATTCCAATTTAGTCGGTCAGGAAATCAACTGGAACCGACTAGTTCATTCAATCAATTATTCAGGAGTTATTGTTTACTCTTAGTCGGTCTAAGAACAACCATCGACCGACTAGATGCTAAACTAGTCGGTCAGGAATCCTTCTCAGACCGACTAACTCTCATTTCCATGATCTCTCTCAGAATTCAGCCTTTAGTCGGTCAATGAACACTCACCGACCGACTAGTTCTCAAACTAGTCGGTTGACAAGTCTTCACAGACCGACTAACTCATAGTCCAGTTTTCCTGAGCAAGCTACTGTTTACTCTTAGTCGGTCCATGTTGAACGACCGACCGACTAGATCCTCAACTAGTCGGTCACCAATCCTTCCTTGACCGACTAATCAGCCCAGGAAACCCTAGTTTGCCCTAGCTGCCACACGATTTTCTATATAAACCCCCAATCGTTTTCTTCTCTTCCCTCTCTTCTCCTGAACCTCCTCCTTCCCCAAATCATCCCCCTTCATCCCCAAACCCTTCCTCCTTCATCCCAAGCTCATCCATCATCATCCAAACCCTCATTTCACATATCCTACCTCTCCTCAACCTCAAACCCTCATCAAATCCCCAAAAGCCTCATCCAAACCCATTTCTCCAGGTTTTCCCTCATTTCCAGATCTGAGTGGTAGTTCTCCCGGATCGTTCATCCGTTGCCGTGGTTGCTCGGCGTTGATCTTCCGCTTCCATTCGGGTAGTGTTCTTCCTTTAATATTCTCTTAACCCCCCATTATGATTGGTGAAACCCTAATAATAATGGATGTTGTTTGATGATTGTTTCTCCATGACAGCGATTCCCTTCCCCGTAGATTAGCGTTCGTGAGACGAACCTTCGTGATCGTCTTCCTCGGTGCTAGGCAAGTGAAACTTGCATCCTTTGATTTGGGCCATGTCTTAGGCCATTTCCTTGTTTTAGCGTAAAAGAGACTAGACGGTGAAAGGATAGCCGTCTAGACGCCATTGACCTAGCTTGACAACGAAGCTTGGTCCGTCACCCCTATCATGCTTGTATGTCATGTTTAATTACAATTAACGGTACGCGAATATTGTTCATGTCATTGCATTTTGCCTGTCACGTTTAAATACAATTAACGGTACGCGAATATCTGTTCATGACATTGCATACATCAATTGTTCATCGTGAATGTGTAGCTCACGCTACAAAACTGATAGTTCCTGGCTCGTGACCAGAAGCGAGCATAATGAGTTGCTAACCCCAATGCTCGATATTGAATTGTGAACTAAGAAACAAGCTCCCGTGCGGGGCAACCCTGGCTCACTTGCTGGGCTCATGTACAGGGACCCTGGCTTGTTTACGTGTGGGATGGGGTAAGGGTTAAGCGGCCATTCAACTGGGAGTCTGCCTGATCAGCAACTGCAGTTGTAAGGCGTAAACTCTGGGGTGGGGTAGTGTTTAGTGCCGATCGGTGTGAATGATGGTAGTGTTTAGTGCCGATCGGTGTGAATGATGTACCATTCAGCTGAAGGGCGTAAACATCTACAAACAACAGTGAAACGTGAATAGTGTTTAGTGCCGATCGGTATGAATGATGTACCATTCAGCTGAAGGGCGTAAACATCTACAAACAACAGTGAAACGTGAATAGTGTTTAGTGCCGATCGGTGTGAATGATGTACCATTCAGCTGAAGGGCGTAAACATCTACAAACCAACGTGAAATGATTGAGATTGTTAGTAGCTTGGCTACTCTTGTCTTGTCCTGATAATTGTTCTCTTGTACTTATTGTCTCGCCATGTCTTGCTTGTGCACTCATGTTATAACTGCCATGTCATGCATACGATAACTGCTAGGTTGCTAGTTTACCTTCCTTTCAGTTTCCTTGCTCAAGTCTTTTCAGACTTGCTGACATGTGCCCCTTTCTCTTTGGGTGTCGCATGTTAGTTGCCGAGCCAGAGCTTGTTGCAGAGGACGTTGTGTTTGCTGAGGAGGAGTCTTGTGGACACCGGTGACTTGTTGAGTTTCCCTTTATGTTTTAGGATTCATGTTAGTTGTCGGTGGTGGCACCCTTGTATGTATGTTATACTTTGTTGGCCATGTTGGGCCTTAGACTCTTTTTCCTTTAGCCTGGTGGCTTTTCTTCGATATTGTAATTTGTTTATGGACATTTGGAGATTCAATAAAATGTCGTCTCATTTCCTCATTATCATTGTTGTTTCGTTTCGCTTTGCAAGGACTTGCCATAATAAGTGTTTTTATACGCTTATCAGACTTGGAGCTTCACGGCTTCAAGTTTGTGCGGACCTTCTCACGTCTCGACTCCACATTTTTTTGGGAAGCGGGGCGTGACAGGTTTTAGTGGTGGCCCATGCAGGTCCATTTGCAAATGCGAACTATCGGAACAACAATAATAATTATAGAATGTCCATTAAATAAATTAGAACATCCAAGTTATAAGCCCGGAGTCTAGGTTGTTAGCGTTCCTATGTCTTAGGTGGCTAGTAGGCGTGTTAGAGCACCTGTCCCAGCTTGATAGGAAATCCATTAGGTCAGGACTATAATGAGACTTAGTTAGAAGTTTGTGCTTGCTAGTTAGGGATCCTTGATTGTTTGTTAGGCTCCATGCTAGTGATCGCTATGATAGCCTTAAGAGTTACCTTAGTGGTTCCTGTCTAGCCCTGACCATGATAGATTCCTAGGATTTCTTTAGCCGTTCGCTTGGGTTCATCGATTTCGGACCAAGCTGAACTCATTTCATCACTGTCTAGCCCTTAGGGAGTCTTAGCGCTTAGTTCCATAATCTTTAGCTGGTTGACCGTAGGAGATTCCCGTAGATTTTCCTAAGTCATATCCTAGGCGTGTTTATGCTTTGATCATCCGACCAAATCCCTTGCCTCGATTCCCATGACCACCACGTTTCTAAAATCGTTGATCCTTCGAAGGTCCCCATTCGCAAGGCTTGATTTCTTTTAAAGTTATTTTTCGATTTTCCTTATTAAATTTTTCGTTAAGTTTAAATTTTGTTTTAAACCCGCTACGTATATACTTGAATTTCTCACTTTTCGATTGAGTCAAAATTCCTTGTAGATTTCGGAGTCTAATAGTTGTAATTATAATTGCTATCTCGTAACCATTTTCTTGTTTATATTTTCGCATTTCGGTTTAAAGACTCCAATACTATTTTGGAAGAATTCGATGTACCATTTTCTAACTATGAGATCCATTTTAATCGCATGACATACTTTAAAAATCTTTTCCAAGCTAAATGGAATTTCAATTGTTATATGTATACTTATATCTCGTACTCTTTCGTTGACTTAAATTAATTTTTGAAATTCGAAAGTTTTGACGAGATTTTGATTACTGTTTTATAATGTTTTACAGCCTATACCTTTCATACCTATCTGAATATCTTGTCCCTTTTCATAAATCGATTTAATCCTGAGCCGCAATTCTATTTTCCAAATTCGATTTATGAATTTTCCTTCTTATTTATGATATTCAAATGACTCGTCGCGCTCCCTTAATATACTTTTTAAGTCACAGATGTTCACATGACCACCTCATTCCAATTATCCTTGATCTTTGAAATGTTTTCCGTTGCAAATCTTGATTCTTCCAAAGTTATTTTCGAATGCTTTCCTTATTTGAAGTTTCACTCAATTTAAATTTGTTCTAAAATTCTTTAAATATGTCTCCCTAAATTTCGATGGAGTTCAAAGTCGTTCTTGAATTTTGAAGACTTTTGGCCGAAATCTTAAAATTACTATCTTGTACTACTTTTCTAACAAATGTATCCTCCGCATTTCGATTTTTGAACTTTATTACTATCCTGATGGTTCGATATACCGTCCCTCTTTCCTAAATACAAAAATTTATTTTAACCACTTATCGTACATACCTTTAGGGGTATTTTTCCAAAACTGAATGGACTTCAACTAATTTTGTGTATATCATTTATAGGTTCGTCGTACTCGTACTTCAAAAAGTTTTTTTCTATATATACCAACACGTTCTTTTGGCGAATCCTTATTTCCCTAAAAGTATCTTCGATCTTCTTCTTTCGTTAAGTTTAAATTTGTTCGAAACACTTTTGATATATGTAAGGTTTCATGCTCCTTCGCCGACTTAAATTATTTATGTTTTTAAATATCGAAACTTGTGTTGAGATTTTTAGATTAGAAGTTTATAATATTTTCTGCATATACCTTCGTATCGATATAAATGTCTTGTCCCTTTTCATAAACCAATTTCATTCTGAACCGTATTTCTATTTTCCTAACTCGATTCATAAATTGTTTTCTTACTTGTGCCATTATAATTTTATTCGAAAACACCTCATGCTTACTCATAATAAACTTTTCAAGTCCCTTTGGACTTCGACTTTTAGCAAGTCGATTTTATGCTCAACATTTTCCATATTTCAGATTTTCGTGTTAAAAAAAACAAATTACTATTTCGAAATCATTCCTGACTTAGACCCTTCATAAAACGGTTTAAAAGTTTTAATACTAACTTGATGGGTTTAAATATCCTTTTCTCTTTCCATGCTACTAAGATATTATCTTCCATTCACCATACACACTTAAGATAATTTCTAAAATGTGACTTCAATTATTTTTATATATCGGTACCACGTTCGTTTTGCTCGTACATTAAGATCTTATATAAATCAATTTTGTTGGCAAATCCGGATTTCTCTAAAAGTATTTTCGATATGGTTTATTTGGGATTTCTCTTCAGTTTTAAGATTTGGAAAACCTTTAGCATGCGCTTAGATTCTCCACACTATACTTGATCTGATTTCAATCTTCGAATCTCAAAACTTTTCCAAAATTTTTAGATTACAGCCGCATAACATTTCTGACCTATGTTTTAATGTTCGAGTAAATGATCTCCTTTTTCCTCATGATGATTTTATATAAGCCAATAAACCACTTTACCTCTTATTACGTATATTCGTCTCAAACTCTTTTCCAACAACTTGTTGATCGACCTCTAAATAATTTTATACAAACGAGGACACGACTTTTGAAGTACAACGGTTTTCGAATTCACGTATTTTAACTTATGTTGTTTACACTACCTTCTTTACGTATTCTTCAAGGGTATCATTGCATCTTTCTCTCCACCTAAACATTCACAGTCTTACCCTGTTTCCCCTAACCAAATTTGGCTCCTTATCTTCGTCCTTGCTGAACCCATGTTTTTCGATCTTTCTATTCGTCATGATCTAGGTTCGGTTCTTTCCTTTTGTCTAGCCCATAGAGCTTGTCGTTACCTGTGTCAACCTTGTTGTAGTTTGGTGGGCCTATTAGTTAAGTGGTTATGTCGTCGTAGTGTTGATTTCGTGGTGTGTATATAGTGGTATGGGTGTTGGCATTTGTATGTTGTGTGTAGGTAATTTTCTGCTTGAGTATGATTGATATACGTATGATGGCAGAATGATAATTTTGATTGGTACCACTTGTTTTATGAGATGTCGTATGCGTGTATATCAGGAGGTATACCCGACTATTGCATCTCTTAAACTTGTATGTAGTTGATGTGTTGATATGGAAATTATAAATGGATGGATATGGTGTGAAAATGTGTGATATGTGGATGTGTATGCCTTGGAGTGGTATTGGTATGTGTATGGTTACTGTGTTACGCATATAAATGTCCTGCTATGATTTGAGTCTCACTCAAGCTTGAGTGGGTATACTCTATGTACTTTGGTATAAATTGTATGTGGTGGTGAATAGTGATGGATGACGTATGTGTGGTGTTTGAGTTGTTTGTGCTTGGTTGTGTTACGCACACGATTGTGGGTGGCTAGACCAATATATGGTTATAGGACTATATGTGAGGTGAAAATATGGTGAAATATTTGCATGTACTTGAATGACTAAACAAATGTGGAATTATTTTCAAATAAGAGAGGCTTGGTTATTTTCTTATAGTAAGTAATAGGTGTTTATTGTTGTATAAATATATTGACTATATATTTGTGATTGAAATACGTGTATGAAATTGATTGACTATAATAAGTATGAGTGTACTATGTGCGTGAAAATATGTGTGTAGTGGTAGTAATATTGGATTTCTAGTGCATATATATAAGCACTCGAAATGAAAGTACTTGGTTGAATTTATGATGTGAAATTGGTTGAGGGTAGTTACCAGAGCGACTATATGTATGTTAGAAAGTCCGAGGACGGACTTTATTCTAAGGTGGGTAGGATGTAACGACTGGTTTTTGTACGATTGAATTATCAGTATGTTTTGCTTGCGATGGTGGGTTCTCTCCTTGTGTGGTTTCCATTTCCATAGTTCTCGCTTTCATTCATCTCGTTGAGATTTCCTAGCTTTCGTTTTCATTCCTTTTCATGCGATCTTCTAGCTTCTTCCTTAGAATCATTGAACTCGGAGTAAGTCACTCGTGACGAGCTTCATATCGATCATATCTTAGAGTATAAATCGATCCTAGAAGCCATAGAAATCTTCCCGAAGCTTCGCGCTTCGAATCGGCACTTTTCGTGCATGTTAGTTGGTTCAAGAAGATCGACCGACCGACTAGATTCCAATTTAGTCGGTCAGGAAATCAACTGGAACCGACTAGTTCATTCAATCAATTATTCAGGAGTTACTGTTTACTCTTAGTCGGTCTAAGAACAACCATCGACCGACTAGATGCTAAACTAGTCAGTCAGGAATCCTTCTCAGACCGACTAACTCTCATTTCCATGATCTCTCTCAGAATTCAGCCTTTAGTCGGTCAATGAACACTCACCGACCGACTAGTTCTCAAACTAGTCTGTTGACAAGTCTTCACAGACCGACTAACTCATAGTCCAGTTTTCCTGAGCAAGCTACTATTTACTCTTAGTCGGTCCATGTTGAACGACCGACCGACTAGATCCTCAACTAGTCGGTCACCAATCCTTCCTTGACCGACTAATCAGCCCAGGAAACCCTAGTTTGCCCTAGCCGCCACACGATTTTCTATATAAACCCCCAATCGTTTTCTTCTCTTCCCTCTCTTCTCCTGAACCTCCTCCTTCCCCAAATCATCCCCCTTCATCCCCAAACCCTTCCTCCTTCATCCCAAGCTCATCCATCATCATCCAAACCCTCATTTCACATATCCTACCTCTCCTCAACCTCAAACCCTCATCAAATCCCCAAAAGCCTCATCCAAACCCATTTCTCCAGGTTTTCCCTCATTTCCAGATCTGAGTGGTAGTTCTCCCGGATCGTTCATCCGTTGCCGTGGTTGCTCGGCGTTGATCTTCCACTTCCATTCGGGTAGTGTTCTTCCTTTAATATTCTCTTAACCCCCCATTATGATTGGTGAAACCCTAATAATAATGGATGTTGTTTGATGATTGTTTCTCCATGACAGCGATTCCCTTCCCCGTAGATTAGCGTTCGTGAGACGAACCTTCGTGATCGTCTTCCTCGGTGCTAGGCAAGTGAAACTTGCATCCTTTGATTTGGGCCATGTCTTAGGCCATTTCCTTGTTTTAGCGTAAAAGAGACTAGACGGTGAAAGGATAGCCGTCTAGATGCCATTGACCTAGCTTGACAACGAAGCTTGGTCCGTCACCCCTATCATGCTTGTATGTCATGTTTAATTACAATTAACGGTACGCGAATATTGTTCATGTCATTGCATTTTGCCTGTCACGTTTAAATACAATTAACGGTACGCGAATATCTGTTCATGACATTGCATACATCGATTGTTCATCGTGAATGTGTAGCTCACGCTACAAAACTGATAGTTCCTGGCTCGTGACCAGAAGCGAGCATAATGAGTTGCTAACCCCAATGCTCGATATTGAATTGTGAACTAAGAAACAAGCTCCCGTGCGGGGCAACCCTGGCTCACTTGCTGGGCTCATGTACAGGGACCCTGGCTTGTTTACGTGTGGGATGGGGTAAGGGTTAAGCGGCCATTCAACTGGGAGTCTGCCTGATCAGCAACTGCAGTTGTAAGGCGTAAACTCTGGGGTGGGGTAGTGTTTAGTGCCGATCGGTGTGAATGATGTACCATTCAGCTGAAGGGCGTAAACATCTACAAACAACAGCGAAACGTGAATAGTGTTTAGTGCCGATCGGTGTGAATGATGTACCATTCAGCTGAAGGGTGTAAACATCTACAAACAACAGTGAAACATGAATAGTGTTTAGTGCCGATCGGTGTGAATGATGTACCATTCAGCTGAAGGGCATAAACATCTACAAACCAACGTGAAATGATTGAGATTGTTAATAGCTTGGCTACTCTTGTCTTGTCCCGATAATTGTTCTCTTGTACTTATTGTCTCGCCATGTCTTGCTTGTGCACTCATGTTATAACTGCCATGTCATGCATACTATAACTGCTAGGTTGCTAGTTTACCTTCCTTTCAGTTTCCTTGCTCAAGTCTTTTCAGACTTGCTGACATGTGCCCCTTTCTCTTTGGGTGTCGCATGTTAGTTGCCGAGCCAAAGCTTGTTGCAGAGGACGTTGTGTTTGCTGAGGAGGAGTCTTGTGGACACCGGTGACTTGTTGAGTTTCCCTTTATGTTTTAGGATTCATGTTAGTTGTCGGTGCGTGGCACCCTTGTATGTATGTTATACTTTGTTGGCCATGTTGGGCCTTAGACTCTTTTTCCTTTAGCCTGGTGGCTTTTCTTCGATATTGTAATTTTTTTATGGACATTTGGAGATTCAATAAAATGTCGTCTCATTTCCTCATTATCATTGTTGTTTCGTTTCGCTTTGCAAGGACTTGCCATAATAAGTGTTTTTATACGCTTATCAGACTTGGAGCTTCACGGCTTCAAGTTTGTGCGGACCTTCTCACGTCTCGACTCCACATTTTTTTGGGAAGCTGGGCGTGACAATAATAAAAAGAAAAAAATAAAAAGAAGTGGTGGGGTGTTAAGTGTGGATGAAATCAACACTCTCCAACTAAAAGCTAAAGCAAACTGTTGCCTCCCCGACAACGGCGCCAAAAACTTGTTCGGTCCCCGGGTTTACACCACGGGGGCGTGAATCACAGCAAGTGCACGGTGCATTATAGTATAGAAAGATTGTCGAACTCAAGGAGGCGATCATTTAACGCTTAGATTTATATGGAAGGAGGAGAGTATGTGGTCGGGGATTGTCACGGGTGATTGATTGGTTGATTGGAGAAATCGAGAGTTGATTAGAATTTAAACGTCTAAGGCTTTCGGGATTGTCCGCTAGGCCCTTCGGTCATGGATGCGAGGTCAAATGGCCCTACGTCGGACTATGGATTAGGGTAGGAGTGTCACATCCGTAGATGAGAATGAGTATTTAACTTTCGTTGTTCCTATTCGTATAACACATCCCTATGCGACACCATGCTCCCACAGTCGGCTTCACACGGGAATGCGTCCATTAAGCTTGACACTTGGTCCCGCCATGCAACTCTGTATCCACTCTCTTGATCTACGGGTTGTGACGCTACCCTATGGTCGGTTCTAGCAATCGGCGTGCTCTCGCAGTCACCAACTAGCGGATTGGGGATTAGCGGTCGCCCCTAGCTCTCGAGTCACTCTCGTGATCACGTATCCTAGGAACGGCCACTAAACCCAAATCGAATTCATGGGGATTCTCCCTAGGATACGGAGCCACCTTCGCGATACTCCGATCCTAAGGGCAATCCCCCAAAACCCTTGTTCAAACCACCATATGGCAACCCTAGATTGATTCAACTGGGGTCTAACCTAACATCTGATCCCTAGGATCGTAGGGATCGTCCCTAAGCCCTAGAAACCCACTACTCTAGCATAGCAAAATCCCTAAATACAATAGCAATAGAGTTAGACATATCCAACCGGTCAAATTGCATGAAATTGATTTCAATAGAGAGAGCAAAAGAAATGAGAGCAATGACGAAGAAATCAAGAAAATGCAACCACAAACAAAGATTTAGATTGCAAAAAAGTTTACCAAAATGAGTGCTCCCAAAATAGCTCTAATGGTTTTAGCTACAGCAAAAACAGTTTGGGTTCGGATTTTACAAGAAAACCAACCCAAAACCCATTATTTTAAGTCAAAATGGAGTCTGCCGACCTACCGCTTGGCCGAGCGCAGTACTCGCTCGACCGAGCGGTGCCTTGTTTATTGCTCCGCTCGTCACTCGAGAAGTGGTTGCTCGGACGAGCGAGTTGAGTCGCTCGCCCAAGCGTCATGTCGCTCGATCGAGTGAATTAAGCTTCAAGATTTCCAAAGCCCAAATCCTTCATTTGATGGGTTCCACTGACGGCTAGCTCGGGCGAGTGGGCCGGTCGCTCGGCTGAGCGAGCTTGTCGCTCGGCTGCCCTGATGGCGCTCCTTGGCGTATCACAGCTCGGCCGAGTGCATCATGCGCTCGGCCGAGTGATCTGGAAACTTCTCCCAATCTTCATCTCTCCTCTTCTCTCCATAATCCTCTCTATTCTCCTCTTCTCTTCTCCTCTCTTCTTCTACTCCTCTCCCTCGCTTCTTTGGCCTCCTTGGGTCTTCGTGGCAAGGCGAAGCGAGCCTTGGAGTCGATGTTGTGCCCATGACCCCATATCGCTCCGAATCGCGTCGAATTCCTTGAAAACTCATAAAACATCGAAATAATCAAGAATATCAAAAAAGCATGATATAATATGAAAATATGGATTCGGGCGATCGAAACGACATGGAAATGCATGATAAAAACATGGAAAATATAGACACAACACAAGCGCAGAAAGAAGGCCACATTCACTGGCCCCTCCCAGGGCAAGAAAAAGCGTCAAAAGACGACGGCTCTTAAAGCCAACATTGCCCGGGCACGAGACATTAGAGAGAGGGGTGATGAACCGCCCCTCAATTGGACACAATATGCATTAACTTCCTGAGTGAGGATGAGCGCATGAAGTTTATTTCGATGAACTCTCGTGCGATTGTCCCCACCAAATTCCCTAGTGTCCCTGCTCTGTCAGCCCTATGCCTCTTAGATATCGTCAGCACCCTCCTCCGAAATCTCGGATGGGATGAATTTTTACACTGTGAGGCTAGGACCTATATGAGGCTCACTCTGGAGTTCCTCTCCACCTTTAGGGTTTACCCCACAGGTTTTTCATTTAGGATAATGAACAAGGAGTATGGTCTTTCCAAAGACTCCTTGAACCTGCTCTTTAGGTGGCCCAGAGCGCTTGAGCCCATAGCCATCCATAACAACCACCCGTACCCCCCCCCCCCCCCCCGAGAGTTTGATGCGAACCATTTTTGGTTCCAGACCACCAGGCTTGATGTCTTCCTGAAGACTCGAGCGAAGGTGTCTAGCATCATTCATCCTGGCCTCCATATCGTGCATCGCATTATTGCGAACACACTCTTCTACAGATACGAGACGGGCCAGGTCTCTCAGGATGAGCTATTCTTCACGTGGTGCGCTTCGCAGAGCCGTGTGATTCGCGAAGGCGATGCCACCGTCCCCAACTATATCCTTCACGCTGAGTCTTGGCTCATGCAGAGATTTCTCCACACCATAGCAGACCCCGATCACCTATCTGCTGTGGGGGACTCATCACCATCATAACCACCCTCGCTCATATTTCTCTTAGGATCCCTGATTCCATGACATCCATCCCTGGCCCTACCTCCCTAAACCTCTCGATGCTCACAAATATGCGTATGATCCGAGTGCTTGACCAAGAGCATTATTTCTGTCTTTATGGCCCAGCCTCCACTCCATACATTAGGCTGCCCAACCCTGGACTGTTTGGAACTGGCACCAATTTGAGGTGGTTCTTCTCACCCGACACTGATCTAGCTTCAGGTGTCCAGGCTTTGGTCCAGTAAATTGACCCTCGCCAGCCCCAGTCCCGAGACCATGCTGACACTCCTGGTGCCTCCTCATCCATTCCTAACCATGTCATCATCCCAGCCCTACGATAGTATAGGAGATCTCGACCCCACGTCAAGGGTTCCCGCAGCGTTCCTCCCCCACCACGACCCCATTCCGAGCAGCTAGCTCGCTTGGAGGAGGAGTTTCGATCTTTTAGAGACTCCACGACCAGTACCCTGACTGAGGTCAAAGATACCCTCTCTGACTTCCGGACTTCTTTTTATGGCCAGGCTCTAGCTGTTGTGATGCTTCAGTCCCAGTTTGACCAGGTCTATCAGTACCATTATAGTCAGGGTCACTACCCAGCTGCTGCACCACACCTCCTTCCAATCCGCATTACACCCCACCCATCTCACCCCTCCAACAGACTGCTTGGACACCTGCATCCACTTCCACTCCCATAGATATTCCCTCCACATCACTGCACGTATCCATCCCTCCCCACCCATCCCTGGTGCCGAGGACACATCCGACGTCACACCAAGTCTCACCACTCCACCACCCTCTCCACAGCCTGACCCAGAGCTTGAGCACATTCCCATCCCCTTACCATCACCTCACCCCGACCCCGTGATTTCACACACCTCCCCTATACCCATCACGGAGTCCGTTCCCATTCCATCCCCTACACATTACCCATCACCTCATCCCATTTCCCCACCACGTGACGGCACCATCATCCTTCTTTCGTCGTCCTCCGACGACGATTGGACCACCCCATCTCCACCTCCACCCCCACCAATCAAATCTGAGCTTGTACATACCACTCCATCCCCAACACACGCTGACACGGTAGCTGAGCATTCAGCTGATTCCGTTTTCCCGTCCACTCCACCCACCCAGCCACCACCTAACGGTGGCTCAGCTTGATAGGAGCACCACAAATTTTTGGCACCCCCCTCATCATTTAGCCCATGCATCGCTCACTTGCATCATTTTCGGGCACGGTTTTATACAGCTTGGGGGATGCTCCTGGGTCTCCTTCCCCACATCTTATTTGTCGTCACGATTCTTTTCTGTGCTTTATTCGCGTTGAGCACAACGCTTAGTTTAGCTTGGGGGAGTAGCTCTTTCGCGCTAATTTTCTCATTTTTTCTCTCTTATTTTCCCATTGTTGTCGTTATTTTCGTTTCTTTTTCACTTTTTCTTTCTTATTTTTCCAACTTTCTTTCTTTTTCATATGCATCACGTTTAAATTCAAAAAGACAAAAAAATGAAAAAACTCCAAAAAATCCAAAAATATCTACATTCGCATCATGCAACTTGCCCCTTCATGCATGCATTGCATATACTTGCATTCGCCTCGAGAAATTTTCGAAAACGAGTTTTTATATGCGTTGAATCTTGATTTGAAGTTCATTTTCCGAACTTTAATGCTCGATTTACATGATGTCAATTTGAATATGTGAATAGTTCGTAGCCTAAACTCAAATCCCTTGTAATACCCTAGCTTTGGCCGTCCTTGCAACCTTTAAGATAGGAGTACTCGAAACCGACATAAATTGACACTTATGGACCCATTCTATGCGTGGACCCTA